>CM070036.1:57441102-57453213 GCA_036250615.1 Ptychadena robeensis | reverse complement strand
AGCAGTGTCAGGGATCAGGTTTTGTATTTTATTATGTAATGTGTGGCCAAATACATGATAAAAATGTTGTCTTGTGTCGTTATTTAAGTTAAGAGTTTATCATGTATATGTATATGATTTTTATAAATGTGAATGACTGATGTTAGTCAACTACAGTTATTTATATTCGGGTAAATTTTAGAGTCCTATGACATTTTAGTTTGTATTAGCACATGTGTATATGTGACTGCAATGAGTGATTGGACCTAGTTTCCTAAAATTTAATTAATTACTGCAGAACCTAATTCACAGAGAAATTTTGAAACATAGGTGTTGATACTTGAACTTGTTTGAAAATCTAAATCTAGTGTGCCAACGCCTGAAATAACTTACCCAACACAGTTCAGCTGGGTCCTACTCTTTTTTAAGCAGCAGTACAGAATGTTTAGGAATAAACCTCTAACCTGTCATGTGTACCTAATGATTGGCCAATGAAGGAACTTGATGAAGTTATAACCATGTTTTTTTCTGAGGTCTTGACATCTTTCTTGTCAACAAAGACTTAAGCAGGGAACAGACTCGATATTTGAGCCGTCCGATGTTCCCTGCAGTAGCGTGAGGACGTTAGATATCGTGCAGCTGGTGAGACAGCTCTGCTCTCTCTCCAGCTCAGCCGATGCTTTACATGGAGACCAGCGGTTTCCATGCAAAGCAATAGACATCGGCCGTGCTTAACTGTCATGTTCATTATGGCTGTTTTTGAGCGGGATTGATTGGCTCGAAAAACAGCGATGGCCGCTTTATATCGATCTGGCCCATATCTTCATGTCTGTACCCTGCTTTTAACCAATCCCTCTGCTTATATTATACATTTCAATAATCTCTACTTATATATGTTCCTCATTAGGTGTGGGTGGATGGTGTGGACACGCCGAGATACTGCTGTATTTTGGTATTTGACATCCTAACAGACTGACACTTATGTACTACTTATGTAAATAAAGACCTTTTTAACCTACATAATAATTTTTGGTGTAAATCAATTTCATGCTGCCTCAAACCTTAATTAGGTTCTTTAGGGCGTAGGGGGCTTTCTCATATTGGGGAATTTGTTTAATTCTTCATAAATTGCTCTTTTCAGTCGATGGGTAGTGCTAGTGTATAGATACATGTTAAAGTTTCAGCTCTGTACACTCTACTGGTACAAAGACTTCCCTTTTGGCTGGAGGAATATAGAGTGAATGCTGCCTACTTTGCTGGAACATGCGGTATATTCAGTTTATATGTGAATGGCTATGTCTATGACTCTTCATATTTTTTTTTTCTAATTTTCTTTCTAAAACTATAGGGTGTGTCTTATGGTCATGTGCATCCTATAGTGTGAAACCTATGTTATATCTGCACACTAAAAAACTGAAGAGCATGGTAGATGTCCAAAAACTATTGTTAAATTATTTCAAACACAATTGTCACATGGAAAATCATGATTATTTTCCACTGAAAACAACATGGGGGGAAAAAATTTATGAAAAACAACAATCATCATGAAAATATGCAGTGCTGGTTTTAAACTGAGCCTCACCCTCTACCCTGGTACATTATAAAGAAGTAGAACACAATAGAAAGATCATATATTATGCTCACCATACTCATGTATGTTGATGTTAAGGTAGGAGATGCTAAAAAGTCAGAAATGCCAGTAGTGTAAATTTGCCATGGAAATGTGAAATGTAAAAGATGGTTGGAATTTTGTAGCACACAGTTATGTCACTGTAAGCTTAGTGGTTTGTGCCACTTTTGACATCCTGGGTTGTTGCCTATGCTGGCAGAAATCCATTCCTGAATGCTTGCAATGCTGAAAATGGGACTGATGCCCATCCACATAACCAATCCTTTGTAAATGTAAGCATCTTCAGCGGGTTATCATACACTATTCACTATTTCATATCTTCTCCAGTACCTTTCCTACAAGCTATTTCCATGCGATTGTAATAAACTTCACATGATGGTTGGAAATGATGTGTTTCGACCAGATGACCACCTGGAGAAAACCACATGAGGCCTTTGGGTTTTTTAAGGCAGTTGGCCATTAGGATAACATGGTGAGGGTTGTTTTTATTATATACCAAATGACTGCACACAGTATCGGCCAGGTGTTTTTAGTTCACCTTCCGAATGTCAGATGCCCTGAAAACGACCATGTGAACATGAATTAGCCCTGTAACTGCTCCAGCTCCAGCTCCAGCTCTAGCTTCCATGCTACAAAGCCCCTCACAAATGATTATTTAACATTTAGGTTGATATGCTATGATCTGTGTAATTGCCAGCTGTTACAACCTCCATAGGTGATGATTTCAGCTACTGTGTATAATGGGATAAGCTGAGCTTAAGCTAGCCATACACGTGTCGATTCCTGAGCGATCGATCGACGCTCCGATCGATTCCGGTGAAGCCACAGGCGTCGATCGACCATACAAGTCTGTGCCTACCACCTTAGGCCACCGATTCCTGGACGATTCTGTTACCAGTCGATCAATTCACAAATGTCAACGCCCCTTGATGGGTGCCCAATCAATCAGAAAACACCAACAGGTTGGTTCTCTGGCCGATCCGATTTGGGGGCCATGTCGATCGGGCGGGGTCGATCGGTCAAGGTGGGCTGCACTCGATTCCTTGTCGATCAATCGGCGTGCACGCGCCCGGTGATCGATCGGCCAGGAATCGTGTGGGAAATCGACCTGTGTATGGCCACCTATAGACTTTACGAAATAAGTAAATTTGTAAGATCCTATTACCAATTAATGGGTGAATTTTACTTTTAACCTATAGATTTGCGCCCGATTTCGTGGCAGATTGGCCGCAAATATAAACGTCTATGCTCAGCTTTAGTCATAGGTGATACAGTATGTATGATGAAAGAATAACAGCTTGGTTCCAAGCACACAATAGTGTTTTTTTATTTTATTAATAAACAAAATTAATGTTATTTATTGTTATTTAGTTTCGTCTTCTATTTTATGTATTTTCTTCTACATATACACTAAAATTTTCATGTATTGGCATATTGGCATTCTACAATTATCTGGTCAACAACCTAGGGTAACTGAAATCCACTGTTTTGTTTGTACATTAACATCAACTAATGTGCTGAAACAATCTCAGAGGGAGAGTGAAAGCACAAGTTAGCGGTGAAGTATTAAAACCGTCAGCCTAAGGCTTTGTTTCCATTGTACGCCGGGACCCGTACGCTAAGCGTATACGCTAGCAGGGGTCCCGACGTATCTCACAGACCTTTGCCTGCCGGCGGACGGTCTGTCTTCATTGCGCTGAGCTCATCCGCCGGTGTCAGGCTGAACGTAGTCGAGTACGTTCAGCCTTTACACCGGCGGATGTGTAAACAGACCATCCGCCGGCAGGCAAAGGTCTGTGAGATACGTCAGAGATACGTCGGGACCCCTGCTAGCGTATACGCTTAGCGTACGGGTCCTGGCGTACAATGGAAACAAGCCCTTAATTTTACTTCTATAAACCTCTAAAGCACCATGTTATGGCAAAACCTTTTTTTAAATGATAGCACTTCCCAATGCAGATTTCTGCAACGAATGTACCGCGCTATCGGCCAGTGCGCGCCCGAGTCTGTATTTTACAAAACGAACATCACTACAAACAATGAAGTCAAACTAAGATGGAAAGGTTTCCAGGAAACAACAGAGTGGTCTTGTTTTTACATCAGCGAAAGCCTTTCAATTTTACTTCATGCCAATGTGAAAGCAGAGCCAGAAAATTGGATAAAAAGCGCTATAATGTTATTTTACGAGAGCATTGCATTTAAAGTATACTGCTTTGTTTCGACACTTTGGTTGTGGCATAAACACAGCACTCGGTAATCGAACCATCTCTCCAAATACCTGTTTATATGCCTAAAATCCAAGGAGAAGCACACATGCATTCACATATTGTTTGCACGATAATAAAAGACACGGCTAAAAAAAGATTGTAGGGTGACGGCGAGTGGGCAGACAGGGTTGTTAGTTTATGTAGGCTATAGGCTAGAGTCGACTGGAAAATTTTGATCACTTTAATTTACTATATGCTGCATGCCTGCTGTAGTCATCCAACGCTTTTATCAAGCCCTGTGAGGTGGTATTGATTTTTTTATTTTCTATGTAGGATAAGAAGACAGAGAGTTAGGAGCAAGAGTGAATGAAGAACCTTCCTCAGATTACTGCTATTCTCAAGCTTATTGCATCCTGTCGTTTGTAGTTTCAGATGATGTCCAGTGTGTCAGAGATGCTTGAAGCAATAAACAAGGTGAATAACAATAGAAAGGCAATGGGGGAATGAACAAAAAAAAATCCACAAAGAAAGTGCAAATGGAGAAAAAAAAAAAAGAATTTGAAAAGGACACTTGGTATAGGCATTTAGATGTGTGCAATGCTAGGGCTGGCTGTAAACGTCCATGACAGGATTCAGTTTGCTGCTGTTTCCTGTGAAGGGTTCCTGGCGTTTGTCACACTGATCCCAGGCTAAACAAGATATAAGAGAAATAAAAACATCAGTGTTAGAACAATATAGCACTTCCTTATTTTACAGCATCCTTTGATGTATATCATTAAATATATAACCTTATGTTGTTTACAAGGTATAGTACTGCATAACAACAGGCTGTGGTCTCATAGCTTAGTATATAAAGGTTTCCTTCATGAATTAGTCCTAGTTTTACGTGTTTATATATTCAAATGTGCTTGTTTGTCTAAGTAATACATTTTTATGGTGTATTTTCTTTGTTTTATCACCACAGGTATGACTTGAAGGCTAACAATGGTCAAATCCACCGCCAGATCAGAGTTCGTGTGGGTCTGCAGGCCTCCACTGCCACCTTGAGAAAGTAGAAAGCTCATAGCTAGCACTACAGATAATATCATCACAACACACATTTAGAAATATAGTGTATAAATATATTTATTTTTAAGTATCTGTACACATCTTTTAAGATACACACTCTGCAGTATTTGTTAAGAATTCTGATATTTTGTGAGATAGGGATATTTAATAAATTAAATCACAAGCCAAAATAACATTTTAATAAATCAAAAACCCCAAATGACCCAAAAGAAACCATACTTGCCTCCACGGTTTCCCTCTGACTGGTTATACATCTATGGAGCTCCCTAGGTTGCCACTGCGGAAGGTGCGCTTCCTCGATGAGTGCTCCTTTGCTATGTCATATTTAGTTCCATGAACAGACATCAGTAGTCCATGAACACTTATTAAGCTATGAGCCTGTGTAGACAGAGAAGGAGAGAAGGAGAATCCCATGACTCTGCGTATTCTTAGTGGCACACCTGCAGTGCTGTTTTGAAGCTGCGGGCAGGGTGCTGCCGGTGACACCTCCATTGAAGATCAATATATGTGTTTCCAAGATGCGGGAAAACTGCTTCGGGTGCTGATTTTCCTCATTTTTCCTCTGCTGTATGAATAGGGCACAATCCTGCTGATGCAACAGGAGCATGCCCTAAGCTGCGGGCAAACTGTCTGTGAGCAGCGGGGTATCTGCCTGGCAATGTGCCGGTGCGCGCTTTGATTACGTCCAGTGCAGGGAATCAGCAGAGGACACAAGCCCTTAGTGTCTCTACAGAGGAAACCACAAAGGTAAATATGATTTCTTTGGGGTTATATAGGGGTTTACGTTTTTCTTTATATAAAATTTGGGATTTAAAAGGAAACTAGGCAATTCAGATCAACTGCATTTAATCCAAGTCCAAACAAACATGGACACCATGACTAAGGCCTGACACGTTTCACCTTAGATGGCCTTAGTCATGGAGGTAGTGGCAGTAAGGGGAAATACTTCTTTAAAGTATCTTAAATATGTCCGTACAAGGGTCTAATAGACATCCTGAATATAATAATGTTTGAAACACACAATTATGTAAAATAAAAATACATTTTTTTTAAATAAAATTTATGAGAAAACATAAAAATTAGGGAACAAAGCTATGCTGCTATGTACTAAACATCACCCAAATAAAGTCTCTGGTGCCCCAGATGTGCCCATTTGCAGTTAACCCTCTCTAACCTGGTGTGATGAAATCACATGGGTTACTGCAAATGGGCACATCTGGGGCACAAGCGACTTTATTTGGGCGATGTTTAGTACATAGGTGCACATTGAAAGCAGTTTTCTGCATAGAAAACTGCTTTCATGATATTTACTGTTTAAATTTCCCTCGCCTCCCTGAGTGACGTCATCACGTCACTCGGAGGGGGGGAAGAAGAGAAGAAGCTGGCTGCCTGCATGTCACATCGGGGACACCGGGGCAGTGCAAAACTGTGAGTATGCGCTCCCGGAGCCCCGATGTGTGCTGGACTGCAGCATCTCGTCCAGTGCTATGCTAGCAGTAGCAGCGCTGGACAAGATGCTGCCGTCCTGACCGCTAGGGCGGTTAAGGGAGAACGGATGGGGCAGGATTTGAGCAGACAAAAGGTTTAGGAAGTTCTTTTTTAGGTAAAGCAAGCAGGATCTGAATAACATGTTGAGGTCAAATGGTAAATAGCAATCAGGTAAGGCAACAGTGAATCTATTTTTTAAATGCCAAGAGGATTAGTAACTGAATTTGATCTGGTATTTAATCTGGTATATACCTGTTGAAGTAGAAAGAATGGGGTTTGAGAGATGGAAACAGCACAAGGAAACAATCAGTTCATGATGAACAAGATGAATGCTAGTATAAAGAGAAAGAAGATAAAAAGTGCTGTCTTTCCTTTCACTGTCCATTCTTAAGCTTGGGTGGGTCCAGGATAATCTGGGCTCAGAGAAAGTGAGTTGAATTCTGCCAGCCAATAAACTGGACATCTAATAGCAGAATAAGGTACTGATTTTGTTATCTTTTTTTGAATTGTACTTTTCATTTTACCTTTATCTTATTGGCTGTAGTTCTCATATAAATATTACTAAAAACTGATTAATTTATAAAGTGATATTTGAAAATGTAAACCTTTTATTTCTAGTAATATAGTTTGTAATTCCTGTTTTTTTTTAAATACAGCAGCATTTGAAACAAATGTGAACTAGGAAAGCTCCAGTTGAGGTGGAGTTGTAAATGGTGGATAAAATGGCAACAGACATTGTAATCTAGTTGTAGATTCTCCCAAAAGAGTCTCCCCTCTATGCAGTACCAGGGCTTATCTATGTTTCCGGTAAAAAAAATGATGTAAAAAACAAATGTAATGGAGAAATATTATTTATTAATAGATGTCTTCTATCTGTGTTACATTTGTGAATTAAAATTATATTAACTAAAACAACAAAAGTATTTTTTTTAAAACAAACTCTGACATCGACCCCTTGTTCCTGTATTGCCAAGTGTGTATGATATAACTAAAAACATTACCATTCCAATTTAATAATATCTTTTTCCCTATTCTACTAAGCCCTTGCCTTTTAATGACTATTCTAAAGCCAACATACATTGTAATTAAAGTATATAGATTTTAGTTCAATAGTTCTGTTTCAAAAGTCTACTGATTGTGTACCAGAACATCATGATGAATAACTATGACACTTATTGTGTTTTATGTCTGCTCTTTCATTAAACTGCATATACATACATATAAAAAACAATAAGTCTTACTAAATATTCTTTTTACATTTAAAAACATTTACTGATAAAATGAATAGAATATATTTGAGTCTCCCTTAGGCCTAATCACATTTGTTTATATCTCCATTTACTAACAGAATCGTAGCACTTTGGATCACTTTTCCCAAAGCATTACATGTATAGATATCACCTTTTAAAGCTTTTTAACTTCTGACATTGTAGGTTCATGATCTGCAGTAATAAAAAGAACAAATCTTTCATGCTGTCATCAGGATCATTTGTCCTGTTGAGTATAAACCAGTGTCAACTGTTATATCTAGGCCTAAGAGGGGAGCTAAATATTGCATTAACTGCTTTATGCTTCTGGCTCCTAAGTAAATATTTTTATAATTATGTCTCGCTGTTCTGAACCATGACTCACTGAACCTGGAAATAAAATCATTTGTACTTTGGGAAAAAAATGGACATTGAAGGATCACACAAGCTGCAGTCTATCACCTATAAATATTCAATGTGCTTTGAAATAAACATTTATTCCATTGAATAATACATTCAGGCAAATGGCTAATTTTCTTGATATGTAACACATTTTGAAGATTTGCAGGCTAATTATTCCCATGTGTGACCAGGCTGATTATTGATGTGCTCTACTGTCAGACATTGTCAATATTCACAATAATGGCGCATCTGCACTTGATCAATAACTGAAGAGTAGATGCATCAGCTGAGTGTGTGTGATATATATATATATATTTATGTATGTGTGTATGTATGCATGTATGTGTGTATGTTTGTGTGAAATACATTTGGTAAAATAAAACTTTAATTTCATACTTTTTTTACATTTTAATTTATTCCAAATTTGAATAATTACAAAAGCAGTAAATTTTTACGGTGGGTTTATGTACATGAACCATGGTATGGTTACATTTATGCTTTTATTTCAAACCGAATTCTACCAATGGAAGTACATGAGCACTTGTGTTCCTAGCAGGGATGGTCGAAAAATTCGCAGTGCGAATTTTTAAGTAGAAATTTGGACTTTTTCGCAGAAAATTCGCATAGTCGAATTTTGATGGGGTCATTTCGGCTTTTCGTCGAAAAAGTCGAAAATCAGCCTGATATTTCGACTGAAATCGAAATTTAAACGTAAAAAATAACTGTGCTTTTGATTTGCCGTGACACTATTTCGCGTGCGAGAATCGCCATTTTATTTAACATTTTCGCATGCGGGAGTGATTCTTCTATTACAACAGAAGCTCATACAGCAAATCGAAAATTTCCACCTTATGTGAATTTTTTACCTTATGCGAATTTTTGGCTTTATGCGAATTTTTGAGTGTTTTATGCGAATTTTTGGCGTTATGCGAATTTTCGACTTCGACTAGAAAAAAGTCGAAATTTCGCTGTCGAATTGAAATTCGATTGGGAAACTCGAAATTTAAGTAGAATCAAATTTTATTCATTTCGACCATCTCTAGTTCCTAGCAACACTCCTGTCCTGTTACAACCAGAATAAGAATAATGTGACAGTGTGTAATGTAAGCTTTTTATTAAATGTCTAATTGAACAGAAGTTAGCCAGTTGTTTTTTCTGGTCATAGGTGCAAACCTACTGAGGTTAATGCTAAATGAGCTGCACGGTAGCTCAGGTGGTTAACACTCCGCTCATGCTGCAGTAGTGTCCTAGGTTCAAATCCTGGCCTGGGCACTATCTGCAAGGAGTGTGCATGTTCTTCCCGTGTCTGCATGGGTTTCCTTCAGGTGCTCCAGTTTCCTCCCACACTTCAAAGACATGTTAATTGGCTTCGCCTCAAAAAAGATTCTCCTATGTTGTTAGTTACATATATATGACTATGGTAGGGACATTAGATTGTGAGCTCCTTTGAGAGACATTTAGTAATATGACATACTGTATATTCTGGCGTATAAGACTACTTTTAAACTCAGGAAAATGTTCTCAAAAGTCGGGGGTCGTCGAGTGCTGAAACTTCTGAGCCAGAGGAGTCTGCCTGTCAGACATCCCCCTTCCCTCCTCGATGTGTGAGACGAAGCCGACGTGCTCACTAAAGGCTGTGGCTCCAGTATTGCAGCTCAAACACATTAAAACACATTCACTGTATCATGTGACATAATATCAGTTAAATTTTTGATTGCCAAAATTCTTTGAATTAAATGTATACAAATTGTGTCACTTGGATAACCGCAAGTAAACATTAATATGAGAGGTTGCAGTTACGGGTGTGAAATTAGGAATGTAAATTACTAAAAAAGAGTAGACATATGTAAGGCCATGGGTCCACTGCTTTTTCCCTGAGCTGGCGAAAAAAATTACATGCGCCGCCACATTTGCCAGTGCATTTCTCCTGACTTGCAGGCAGTTTGCGCATGTCATAAGAATTAAAATACTATATTGAAAGCAAATCTAATGTTTTTAAATTTTTATTTGGTGTGCGTTGGAAGGGGTAGTCTTATACCGGGAGTATACCCCAAACTCTATATTTTAAGTGGAAAAGTTGGGGGTCGTCTTATACACCCAGTCGTCTTTTACGCCGGAAAATACGGTATATATATATATGTATATATGCTCTGTAAAGCACTGCATAATATGTATGACTCTTTGTAAATACAAGATAATAATAAGTTGAAGCCTATGTGATATCCTGCATTGTCCAGTGAGGTATGTGAGTTTCAATGGTGGCTGGCCTTTTAACCTCCTGGGTGTTTTGCCCAAGTTAACTTGGGCTG
Source organism: Ptychadena robeensis (assembly GCA_036250615.1). NCBI lineage: Eukaryota > Metazoa > Chordata > Amphibia > Anura > Ptychadenidae > Ptychadena > Ptychadena robeensis. The sequence goes on along the minus strand of CM070036.1, from coordinate 57,442,883 downwards.
AGTTTCATCCATCATGAAACTCAGCCAAAGTTAACTTAGGAAAAACGTACCTGTAAGCCCGATTCCCTCGCTGATCGGAGCATTGACATGTATGCTGATGCTTCCGTGTCCTCCCCTGATCGCGGCACCTTAGACCTCCATGTAATGGAGGGAGCGGCGCCTTTCCCAGCACAACCTGTTGTACATGGACCTCCGGGTGGGCAGGAAATCATGGCGGAGAATATTGTTTTCCCCAGTGATCGCTCATGGTACGCTTTTGAAAAAAAACACCCAGGAGGTTAATGACTGACATCTTGTCACAATGTATATCTTTTTAGATGCAGCTAACTTCCACTATGAAGGAGTCCTGAAAAAAATCCTGTGTTCTGTAAAATGAGAAATAAGAAAGTGTCACTTGTAGACAGGAATATATAAAAAAATAATAGGAAATGAAAATTGTTGCATTTTGCAACCTTTAAACTTCCTCTTTCATTTTTAGTGAGTACTAAGATGAAACCTTAACAGTCACTTTGCAGAAAGGTTTCATTGTTCCTTATTTGACGTATTTCAGGTTTTTAATAATAGACTCAAAGTTACAGCATTGAAAAGCCTTGGTACATATGCTAATTAGCAGTCTTCATAATAATATTATAAATTCTATGTTTGTCTAACACTGGGGCCAAATTATTTATATATATTTTCACATTTCAAAATTAGGGGAGAAACCCATTGCTCTAGGGTTATCTAGGCTTGCTAGATATATGGTGCTTGGTTACTTGGGAAAACCAACTATGTGTACAGGACAGGTATCCCTAATGGTTTTTGAGAACATTTATCTTTTCTATACTACAGAACAGGCTATTTAGCCAAGAGCCAAGCTTCTTCTCTGTACAATGATCCTTGGAAAACTGAAATATTCAGAAAACATTGTTTTCAGAGGAATAATGTAACCATAGTGGAAACTGGGTGGTGGGGTCAAAACCTCCGAGCACTAGACCTCTTTATTATCATCTGTACTTTCTTAATGCTTGGGTTAAGGCTGCTTTTAGTTCTAAGGCCCTTTCTCGAATATATTGGGTATTTTAAAGAAGATACAGACATAAAAAGCTGCAATCCAAGGTTTTACGGGCAACTACAAGTTAAGAAATAACCAAAGCGTTTTAAGGGGCTTAGATACAAGCACAAATGCGGAGGCCCCCAAACACATAGGAAATGCCTTTAATTCATATTTGCTTATTAATAACACTTATCTGCCTTTTGGTTAAGATCAAGTGTAGTATCTGTTCTCATCAGTTTTCTTATGGAACTCCTCATATAGTCTTCCTTAGGAGGGGGGAGACTGAGGTTCTTCCATTTGGAAAGGGGAAAATAAGGGGAATCTTCTGCATTTTCTGCTTCAGCTTGGATGGTCGTTGGCATGGTCGATTGTCTCGTATGTCCTGGATCTTCCATAATGGGTAATTGGTAGGTGACATCAAAAATCTTGTCCTCCTCAGTCTTTGGGTCATTGCGGCCCTTTCCTGGGTTGAGAATGGGGTTACCTTTCATCACGCCACCTGGTAGGAGCAGGTCTTGTGTATGGTCAAGGAGTGGAGAGGGAGCTCTCTGTGTATAGTGCCCCTGGTTGGGATCCAGGGGTGCCTTAAATTCACAGGTGGGGTACCACCATTTATAGCACAATAACCGCCTGGGCGTTACACCTTGATGTTTGATCTGGGATCAAACTCTGGGATATCTCCGTGAGCCTGCAGCATTCTGCATAGCTGCCTGCAGAGCCTGGCCCAAGTCGGGGGGGGGGGGGG
>CM070036.1:57428349-57441087 GCA_036250615.1 Ptychadena robeensis | reverse complement strand
GCTTCTGAATCTTCTTTACATTATGTAGCTACAGACAGTTACCTCTATGCCCTAAGCCATTAACTTTATATGCTGTTTTTTATTAAAAAAAAAGGTAAACCCACTAATTTGATTTATACTATTAGAAAACATCTAACCTAATATTTTAAGTTAATTGGTATTTTAGGTTTGGAAGAGATATTAGTATTCTAGGAGGTTTCACCATTTTTTAATCTTCTGCTTTCAGTCGCACCGTATCATCATAATAAAACAGAATAAGCAGATGTTTTAAAAATGGTTTCTAAGGAATTTTTTATTAATTCATTTAGTAACTTATGCAGCTGGTACCTGTGCTGCGAAATCAATACTGCAGGCTGAGATAAAATATATGAAGATGCGATCAAACAGAATTGAATTTCATACAAAAGTTAGCAAATCTATATCGAATTATCACTGCAAAACTTCATTGTCATTGATCTATCATGTATTATTATTGTTTGGACAAAATTGTCATGGACAGGCATTTAGCAGCTTCTAAGAGCCTTCAGGGTATATAAAGGAGATTACATTGATGTTTGTGGGTTATGGGAGCGCAACGGGCCATCAAGACTGATGCCTGTTATACACACATATTTTCCCACGTATTGTAATATGCATTAATGTACATTTATTGTTCATTAGTTTACCTTTTAATCATGTATAGTCGTTTTAGTTCAGTCATAATCATCAGTAAATCTAATTTTCCTCTCTGCCTGTTTTTATTGGGCCTTTAATTTGTGAGAATAATATAAAAAGGACAGTTATTTTTTTGCTTTCGGATATATTCAGAAATGACTATGAAAACATTGTATCTCAGCAGCGAATGTTTTGTTCTTTATTGAAAGAGAGGAACTTTAATAATCTTTTAAATGGGAATCTGATTGAAATGAAAGGTTTGAACTAAATTGCATTGCTTATTTTAGTAGCTGCTTAATTTATTGGACTTCAGAAAGGGGAATGATGTCTTGCAGGGAGGATACTGTAAAACCTGACCTCTGTATGACATTGTACTACTGTATATGACGCACACTGGACGTGGAGGCAGGATAGGCATTATCACCATAAAGACAGGGACACTTCTTTGCACAAAGGTGTGAAATGACTGAGACTTTTTACAAAGGGCAGATGGTCTTGTTGTTTGATTTCATAGCATGTTGTAGGTATTGTAAAGAATCCAGGGGCAGGCTTCATTAGAATCTAAAAGGAAGACAAGATTTAGGATGTCTGTCTTGTACTGACTATCTGTAAGCTTGCTTACATCATAAGGACAGAATTACAGTCTAGTTCAAGGGTGTCAAACTCTGGCCAAGGGGGCCAATCTGGTCATCAGAGCGTGGAATTGTTTTTAAAAAAGTGCAAGATGTTTATAAATTTGATTTCACAAGTATTAACCTCCTGGGTGTTTAGCCCAAGTTAACTCGGGGTGAGGTTCTTTGCTTGTAAAACTTACCCCGAGGTAACTGCGGGCAATCTCACTTGTCTGCTAAAATCCTCAGGCGATTCTCCTGATACACGCCGCTCCTTTTAGGGTCCGTCCCAATGATGTCATATATGACACCGAAGGGGCGGGTTAGACGGGGCCATTGACCTTCATGTAATTGAGGAGGTGTCTCTTTTTTAGAGCACACCTCTAGCGTCATCGGGGACCCCAGGGGTCTAGAGGAAGGCGCCACTTGCAAACCACCCAGGAGGTTAAAGTATTGTGCTTCAGCAAAACTAAAATCTGTTTCCGTGAAAATGTTCTTTATTTTATGATGAGAAGGAAAAACCTCCTCAATTGTGGACATTTTTAATAAATTTAAATGTTGACCTGTGACTTCATCCAAGTTAAATTCTCTAATTCACTGCAGCATTTCCGGGGTTCGGATGGGGGCGGCACCATAGGCCTCCATGTTAATGAAGGGGCCTCGGCTTTCCAGCCCACACAGGCGCGTCATTAATGAAGCCGATTGTGTGGACAGGGGAGGGCTGGAATTAAAGGCAGTGTACTTTGTACTTTTTTAGAAACGGAGTGGTATGGGCGGTGCACTAGGGAGATTAATAATGAGCAGTAAAGGTAAACATACAGTATATACATAATTTATCTTTTTTCTTATTTTTTTTTAAGGCTATCTTCTAGATGATGCCAAAACCAAGAGCATGTTAACCATCTAGCCTGGTATGATATAAACACCTTTTATCCAATTATGTATTCATTTAAATCCTTTAATATTTTTTCTTCCCCTAGTTTTAGCTTTCCTCTGCCTCTTTAGTCTGCCAACACCACTAATGGAAGAAGGGTAAGAGGCCCCAATGGCCATCTTAGAAGATGGTGACAAGGATGACGGGAGCACAGAAGAAGATAGGGTTAGTATGTTAGTATGTTAGATGCAGGTGTCAGTCTATCAAGACAGCGGAAAAGTAAGTTATGTGCAATTGTAATTTTTTATATTTGTTTTTTTAATTTGAGTAAAGAACCACTTTAAGGCTACATTCACATGTTCCCTTTGCAGTCCGCAGCACTTCAACCTTGTTGGTGATTGCCTACAATTTGTGCAGATAATGCCTAATTTTGCATTCCAAGGGTGGTTGCAGTTTTCAGTTGTCCAGTAGAAGAAAATGCATAGTTTTCAGACAAAGGCCTAAATGTATTGTAGGCTGTGAGGTTTGTTGTACTGTCTGGCAGAGGTATTTGGATGAAGAGAATATGAAAGCATTTAGTAACTCACATATACAAAGAGTATATACTTACAAATGACATAAATATCTCACATAAGTATAGCTTAAATTTGTGTGTTTGTAGGAAAATCAGTGATTATATTACATTACATTATACGCAATGTGTCATGTTTTTTTAATGCATGCGTTTTTACAGTACTGTGTTTTCTGATAGAAGCTGCCATTTACACTGAATGTGTTGCATTTTCACAAATGCAGTGTTAGCGCATGCATTTTTTTTATAAAGCCCTGCACGCATTTTTGAAATATATGTATTGTAAAATTCAAGGGAAATGGACCTTCAGCACAGCTGTGTAATAAACAAAAACACAAAATTTAATCTGAAAATTGTACACAGCATACCAAAAACATATCCATTGGTTTTAGGTCTTGCAGCTCACCAATGGTGCTCAGGCAAAAAGTCCTGCAAGCCCTCCCAGGCTTTCCATATTAAATGTTTCTCCAGAGAGAGAGTTGGACTACACACACACACACACACACACAGACTACACACCTGACCTCAGTTGCTCTAGTCCACACCCTCTCTGACACCAAAGCTTTTTCAACCAGCCTTCCTGTCTGGCTGAAAATCATTATCAAACCTAGGAGTGTACCTCGGGTGGAGTGGGAAGGCCCACCCATTTCCTTCTCTCCTTCTTCAGAGTCCAGGACCCAAACAAACGAAACAAATGGCAACCATGGTTGGCCATATATTTTCCTGGACTCCTTACCGGCAATACATCCGGGACCACAGGCCATATTATGGGAAGATATATTTCCCATCCAGGATCATCTACAATATATACAAATTTAAATGTGAAAGAAAGCTGTTCTTTTGTTCCTATAAACATTTGCATATTCCACATTTGTAAATAAGAAGCCTTATAGCAATGTAATAATATTTTGTCCATATATGAGATCTAGATCTATTCAAATATTTTTTTTTAATTATTTGTCATCATGATCCTGGTTTCATTATTTTGTAAGTCAGTGAACAAATACATGCCTTCTCACCATTTACTTGCTCTATGCTTATTCAAGACCAGCCACTCAAAAACAGTAAAGCCTGGTCCAGGATGGCAATCTTAGGGTTTGAACATTAAGAAACAAAAGTCATAAAATAAAGCAGATGTAGGCTTCTGAAAACGGGGGGATTTCAACCCTGCTTCTTCGCTACTTTAAAACAATGTTATAAACTTAAACTGAGTTACTGTATTCACCTTTCTTATCAGCTTCTCTCATATTATATGAGTGCCACATCAGCAGTATATAGTAAAAAAAGACAAGATTCATGCTACGAATAGCTCTGCCTTGACATTACTATTTGTCAACACTCACATTATAGATGGGGTTTGGTATCAGAAGGTGTAGGGAGCCTGCAGTATCTGATAAGAAAGTATGACATAACTTGTCTTAATAGTTTAGATAGCAGGGGTGTTGAAATATTGCTTAGCTTTGTAACAAAAATACTATGAAAGCATGAACGTATTCTATACATTATAAATAAATAGAATAGAAGAAACACATTAATTTTATATGTTTTTGGCAGCAGGAGTTTGGGTGGCATTTATTTCTTGATGCACAATTCTTTGTTAACTCCAATATTTCCATCTGCACAGGTGGTTTAAAATATAGAATGCACAATGTATTGAAAAGTACAGTATGGAATAGGAAATATACAGCAGGGTGTAAACAATGGGAAGATCTAAAATAGAGGTTGTAGAGAGCAACATCTTCTGTTCATTCTGTGATGTATATTACATACTCCTGACTGCTTTACTTTCTCTACTGTATATGACATACTCCTGAGTGTTCCACTATGTCATATACATTACAAACTCTGCTTTATTCTCTGCACTGTACTATACATTACATACTTCTTCAGGCCCCTCCACATGTGGGATGTACATGACATACAGTTACAAAAAAAAGTATGTGAAACCTTTGGGTTTACATGGAGTTTTGCATGAATTGGTCATAAAATGCTCTGATCTTCACCAAAGTCACACCAATAGAAACCACAGTCTGCTTAAAAAATACTACACAAACATGATATGTTATCAGGTTATTATTGAACATAACATGTAAACATTCACAGTGCAGGGTGGACAACGTATGTACACCTTTGGATTTAATAACTGGTTGACCTTCCTTTGGCAGCAATAACCTCAACCAAACGTTTCCTGTAGTTGCAGAGCAGACCTGCACAACGATCTGGAATAATAGTTGACCACTCCTCTTCACAAAACTGTAGCATTATTCTTGTGGGATGTCTTGTGCAAATTACTCTCTTAGGGTATGTCTCCACTGCATTGTGTGATCAATCGGGACCCCTACATTAAGAGCAATGCTTGGCGGGGGGTCCCGACTGATCACATACACTTGCTCGACGGAAGCTCTGTTCTCACGGTGCTGAGCTGATCCGCCAATGCAGGGGTTAACGTAGTGCAGGTACAGTGTATGTGATCCGTCGGGACCCCTGCCAAGCACTGTGCTTAACTCAAGGGCCTAGATGGATCAAACAACACTGTGGGGACATACTCTTAAGGTCATGCCACAGCATTTAATTTGGGTTTAGGTCACGACTGAGGACTGGGCCACTCTAGAATGCTTTGGGTCATTGTCCTGTTGCATCACCCATCCTCTGCAGGGCTTCAATAGGTGGACAGATGGTGTTATGTTTTCCTGCAAAATGTCTTGATAAACTCTGGAATTCATTTTTCCATCAATGACAACAATCCGTCCAGGCTCTGAGGCAGCAAAACAGCCCATAACCATGATGCTCCCTCTGCCATGTTTTACAGTGGGGATAAGGGTTTGATGTTGGTGCGTTGTGCCTTTTTTTCTCCACACATAGTGTTGTGTGTTTTTTCCAAACAACTCAATTGTGGTTTCACCTGTCCACAGAATATTTTGCCAGTAGTGCATCCAGGTGCTCATTTGCAAACTTCAAATATTTTTTTGGGACAGCAATGGCGTCCTCTGTGGTGCCCTCCCATGCACTCCCTTCTTATTTTATGTTTTCCTTATTGAAGATGTGCCAACAAAAATGTGCATGTGCCAGATATTTCTGTAAGTCTTTAGCTGACACTCTAGGATTCTTCTTTACCACATTAAGCATACTGCACTGTGCTATTGCAGTCATTTTTACAGGACGACCACACCTAGGGAGAGTAGCAACAGTGCTCCATTTGTAGACAGTCTGTCATACCGTGAACACATGAACATCAAGGCTTTTGGAGATACTTTTGTAACCATTTCCAGCTTCATGCAAGTCAACAGTTCTTGATCGTAGGTCTTCTGAGCGCGAGGCATGGTTCACATCAAACCATGCTTCTTGAAACCAGTAAACCCAAAACTCGTGTGTGTTTTTAAAGGGCAAGACAGCTTTCAGCAACACATCCTATATCATCACACTGATTGGACTCAAGGTTGGCTCACTCCTGGCTCCTATTAGCTCTTGGAGAAATAATTAGACTAGGAGTTCACATACTTTTTCCACCCTGCACTGTGAATGATTACATGTTATGTTCAATAAAAACATGATAACATATAATGTTTGTGTAGTATTTTTTTAAGCAGACTGTGTTTTTCTATTGGTGTGACTTAGATGAGAGCACATTTTATGACCAATTCATGCAAAACGCCACATAATCCCAAAGGGTTCACTTCTCTATTCCCTGTGCTCTACTGTATATTACATACTCCCCATTGTTCCACTATGTGATTTACATGACATTCTCCTGACTGCTTTACTCTGTACACTGTAGTATGCATTACGTACTTAAAACCTCTGCACTGTGTGATGTAAATGACAATACTCCTGACTACTCCACTCTCTGTGCTCTCTGTGCTCTCTCTGTATTACATACTCCTGACTTCTCCACTTTCTGTGCTCTCTCTGTATTTTACTCTGTGCACTGTACTATACATACTTCAGGCCTCTCCACTGTGTGATGTACATTACATAATCCTCCACTTTCTGTGCTCTACTGTATATTACATACTCCAGATTGTTCCACTTTGTGGTTTACATAACATTCTCTTGACTGTTTTAGGGCTTGTTTCCATTATACATCGGGACCCTCTTAATACGCTTAGCGGGGATCCCAACGTAGCACATAGACATTGCCTGCCGGCGGAAGCTCTGTTTACACATCCGCCGATGCAGAGGCAGAGTGGCTCAGCGCAGTGAAGACACAGCATCCGCCGAGTAGGTAAGTCTATGTGGTACGTCGGGACCTCCCACCAAGCAATACGCTGAGGGGTCGCGACGTATAATGGAGACATAGCCTTACTCTGTGCACTGTGCTATACATATTTCAGACCTCTCCACAGTGTGATGTACATTACATAATCCTGACTTCTCCACTCTCTATACTCCACTGTACATTACATGCTTCAGGCCACGCCACTTTATGATTTTCTGAATATTAAATACTCCTGACATACTTCAGGCCTCTTCACTCTGTGATGTACATATAATACTCCTGACTATTACGTTACAACAATAGAGAGTGGCAACTTGGCTACACAAAGGCACTGGCATTTGAGGGGTAATGGTAATGGAAGTAATTTTTTAACATAGCTGTGTTCTGGGCTTCTGGTTGAATTTATTTATAGCAAAAAGTTTAGATTTTTACAAATATATAATGTGATGGCCTACTTAAATGACCTGTTTAATTTATATCAAATTAGACAGGCCAAATTATAGCGTATATGGTCATCTAAAAGGACTGCTTTTGTGATCGACAAATTCAATTCCACCAAGTAATAGTAGTCACAATTGTGTGGTTATCTTGTGTACTTTAACTGCATATTATGTGTTTGTTACTTTTCTTCTGTATTACATAGAAAAGTTCCTAAATATAAAGAGACAAAGACGTTTTGCACTGAAATTCAAAGAAACTACTGCAGGCACTTCACTGCTGACAAAGGGTCTCATAGCCCCTTTAGAATATTATTCTGTGAAAACCTGTTCAAAATGTGCATTAAAAGAGAAGGAGAAAAAAGAGAAAAAAAAGAAAGCTTTAATCACTTGAGTATTAAACCACAGCTTTATCCAACAGTGACATTAATATTGGCAACCAGACATACAAAAGAGTCCCTTTATGGGCACAGAGCAGTTCTCTCATGCCAGCGCTGCTTCTGTAAAGAATACTGTTCTGATATCAATCAACGGAAGAAATTCAGAAAGCATAATAATACTCAAGGCCATTTTCTTGCTGTGCATAAATACAAACTGCTGCTTATCTGTTATAATAATATCTCATATGACATCACTTCCTTTAAAGTACAAAATAATCAGTCTATGTATATCCCATGGACATTTAACAACAAATTCTTTGTAACTGTTCCCAAAGATATCTTTTTTAGCTGCTTTAAAATAATCCAGACCCAAATGTTAAAGGAAAATGGCATGTTTACTGTCAAAGGAAGTGATGTCAGTCGCTGCCTATCCTCTGGAGAGACAGTTTGATGTGCGCACATTAGATACAAAAAACTGCCTATTGCTGGACATTTTATCTCGAAAATGTTCTCATGACTTCTTATAAAACTATTTCTACAACAGACATAATACAAGATATGTAAAGGAGACTATTTAAATGCACCATCAGTTTAAAAACAAATATACTAGACGTGTAGCACTGGGTCATTAAAAAATAGATCACAATTGAAACATATAAACATTAATTTTATTAATTCTGTTTAATATTTAAAAATGTAAATTTATTTAGTAATTGTAAACAACAGATGCTTATTTTTAGTGATTTTTTTTCTTCCAGTATGTTTGGAACATTATAAAATAGCAGGGAACAATATGTTTTTCTTGTAATAAGTGCCTAATTGTCAATTAATTATCTTATTTACTGATCACTTCAACTACTCTTTATTTGAAATAATAACAGCCAATCAGAAATCATATTTTCCTTATAATTCCTCATTAAACAATATGCTTGGGAAAGCCCATGTAAAATCAGATAGAATAATAAATATGGCTTCTATTGAATTCTAGTAATTTTATTGGTTAAAGTGAATATAGCTCCCTGCCTGGATGTATGGGGTATGGTATCGGCTATGAAGGTTAGGACCACTGTGTTGGCCACACAATAAATATGTCTGGGATGTAAATGTATTCTGGCAAGGTTTTCGCATACATATTGTTGAATATTTACACCATCCTGTTGTCATGTATATGTAACAGGAGACAGGAAGCTTTCTCTCTGGACGTATCATTTCCTTCTTTTGAGAAATATGCAATTGCCACTGTGACTCTGGCCCAGGATTAGCAGTATCACAGGACATAAGAAAAGATCATTATTATACGCTCAATTCAGGTATTTGTTCTTTTAGTAGCGACAGTCTTTTTCCAGTAAACATCCTCAACTATTTTAGTAAATTCGTGCCCAAATGCCACTTAGACCCAACATTTAAATGTGCATTATGGATTTAGGTAACCTGTTCCGAGAATGAGTGCCATCATCTTTAAATCCTATGTCTGGATAAGGCATTTATTAACCCTTGCAGAGTGCTTCCAATTCTTCCATAAAAATAAAATGCCCATTTAGACCTAGGAGGTTCTCAAGAAGAGCTGCACTTTCCTGAACTTGAACACTTCCTCTACTAATAGAGCCCATTGAAATAAAGCCTAATTTGGCTTTTTTAATGGCAATCTAAAGCGCTTCTCAGATATTAACCTTCCTAGCATTCATGACGAGCCCAGCTCGTCCAGAGTTTGTTTGAAAAACAAACTCTGGGTGAGCTGGGCTCCCATTAACACTGGATATCCTCAGAAAGCTGTGGTGATTTTCTCTGCGGCCGCAGCATTTCATGGTGATACGGAAGGGGGCAGGCGGGGGCATGCCATAGATCTATATGTTAATGGAGTGGCGTCGACTTTCCAGCCCACACAGCTGGCGATGTGTACAGAGGCGGGGGGGGGGGTTATTTTACTGTGACTAACAGCGCAGTATGGGCAGAATGCTATGGAGGGTAAACCCCCTAGCTGTCAGCCCATATCGTGATGTTTTCTACAGTGTTGTACGGGCGATCAAAGCAGAGTACATTGTTCTATGCTTGTTTTTTTGGCCGTCCCTCCTCCCCGTACACATTGCCAGGGTCATCTATGATGTGGGCTGGGAAACCGGCGGTCTATGGCACAACCTTAGGTTCTGCCACTGCCATGGAGGTCTATGGCGATCGATTGGTGTGTGTGCGCCACAATTCACAATTGCTGTGGGCTCGCTGAGCATAGGTAAGTATGAATGATCTCGTCTTGGGCAGAGTTTGTTTTTTAACAAGGCAGGTTAATGGCAATCTGACCTCATCTTCCATATGTGCTAGGAGAGCTGGACCAGGTAAGTAAAGTTGGCCATACACAGAGCAATATTTCAGTAACAAATGGATCATATAAGTCGAAATTCCTTTTTACTTGAATAAGTGACCAGTCTATAGGGCAAAAGTGGTAATTGGGCATTAACCTCCCTAGCGCACTGCTGAGGTCCAGATTTCTGTACCAAAAGTGCACCATAGACTTCAATGGTAAATTTTTCTTCATGTTGTAGGCCTGTCACTTCCCAAAATATGTCCGTATAAGGGTCTAATAGACATCCTGAATATAGTAATATTTGAAACAATTATGTAAAATTATGTAAAATAAAAATGTTTTTTTTTAGAGAGGTTTACTGTATATGGCCACATCTGGGGCACCAAAGACTTTATTTTGGTGATATTTTGTACATAGAAGCACATTGAAAGCAGTTTTCTACATCGAAAACTGATTTCATGCAATGTACTTTAAAATTTCCCGCCGCCTTCCCGATGTGACATCATCACGTCACTCGGAGAGGGGGGGGGGGGGGGGGGTGAGTCGGAGGATTCAGCAGCCATGTCGCATTGGGGACTCCGGGACAGCTCAAAACAGTAAGTATGCGCTGTCGGTGCCCCGATGTTCACTGGACGGCACCATCTCGTCCAGTGCAATAGTGGGAGTGGCAGCACTGGACGAGATGGTGCCGTCCTGAAAGCTAGGGCGGTTAACAAATGTAGCCTCAATGTCGTAAACGCCTTTGGCAACAAAAAAACATTTATCAGTGTACCGTGGGTGCAGAAAAGGATAAGAAAGTCCTGGAGTTAACTTATTTTTTCAGGTTTGAATTTTAGGGTTTACATATCTGACAAATGGTGAAAACTTAACCTGAATTATTTTCTTTATTCATGCCACAAATGTAGTTGCCCACATCCCGCTAACAAAGATAACATTATTCATTTATACAACTGGACAGCACTGGTTAGTATTAGCATAACCACACTACAAATATTAACATAATGGTGATGACACAAAGCCCACCTACTTTGAAATAGGCCTTTGTGTTATTTCCTAAATACCTTTCAAATACAGTCCCATAAAACAGCATTTTCTGTAGTCATTTTGTAAAATAAAGATTTTAGAGAGAAATCATTTTTGTAGTTCTACATTTTAGCCAGTTCAGATGAAATCCCATAAGCATACAGAAGTAGGAATGCTGAAACCACCATAAAGTACTCAGATTCATTTACTGACGAGACAACAGATAACTATAAACACCCCGAGGCTGCTTTATTCTGTGTATTTGGCACTTTACACAGCATATAACCCAAGCTTAGCTTTGTAAATTGTGACCCAGCCGGCATTAAGAGGTGGAAAGTCTTCACAAACCTGAACTCCTTTCTGCCTCTGTACTTGACTGATGTGCACATTTTTATTTGTTCAATATAAACATACAGCTTCAATTTCGTTGAGCAGCAGTAAATTTATTGAAACGTCAAGGTATGGTAAATGAGTTATGCATAATTATTTTATACTTTTAGGCAGATAGAAATCTACTTACTTAACACAATGTTATTGCAAGTGAAAAGTGCTTATTGTATTTGAACATTTAACCTCTCTGGTTACCCCTTTCCCCTCTTATTCACATGACCATTAAAAATGAAATAAAGTCTTCTACATATTTTTGTTTACCTAACCATAGTTCTACTATTATAATCATTGGGTCTCGTGTGGTGCTTTACATACATTTCACAACCTATTGCAGAACTCTGCCTGGGTACTTCCTAAATAGCCTGGGTTTGATTAATGACGGGCACTATATGGTAGAAAGGATGTACAACCCGATACACGTCGCCCCAACCAAGAGAATAGTGTGAGTTATTTCAATTCTTGTAAGATTTGTGGGATATTTGGGATGTTTAACAGGACTCCCCATTTTTACAAATAAGCTTGTAATGACTGAAACGCGTCAGAGGGGAGTGCTCTCTGAGAGGGGGATCCGTGTGTGCTGTATGTTGTTTATAACATGAAATAAAGGATAATGTTTGGACTTTTATCACGGAGTGCTGAACCTATTCTTTCATTCAATTGACATACTTCCTGTATAGTCAGACCTGCAAATATCAAAATGTCTTGTGTGAATGTCAATCTTATAAAAAGGGTGTTCTCTAGACAGCCCGCTCTATATGATAAAATGTGACGCATGGCTTGTGATACAACCTTTGTTGCTATGCTACAAATTGATTTCTGAATTGTTTACTAATATTCATAGTTATCTTGCTTAAGGTAGCCATAAACATGTGCATCTCTTATAGATTAGTTCGACCATGCGTTTTTTTCGATTCTAAAGCAATCGCAAGTCGAACATCGATTCTTTGTCTGCCCCACAGTGTGATCTACTCATTACTGATCGATTCCGAACCAATAGCAGTGCACATGCTCCATAGTACCATCACCTGGAATAACTGTTACATAATTGAATGACTGACCAAAGAAACGCTGATGTTTGACTGCCTTTTCAACGTTCTCTTTGAAATTGTTTACTAATATTCATACTTATCTTATGAAAATTGTTTAAGGTAGCCATAGACATGTTAACTTTTGGGGTCGATCAAGCAATTCCCAAATCCATTGATTCCTGGTTGATTTTCCCGGAGGGGCGGAAAGGCTCTGTGTGCCTGCAGCTTTGTAGAAATGCTGCAGGCACACAGAGA
>CM070036.1:57405180-57428249 GCA_036250615.1 Ptychadena robeensis | reverse complement strand
TCGATAGTTGAAGCTTCCCTTTGCCCGAACTGACTTCGGGCATATCGCTAGGGAGGTTAATAAAGGATAACACGTTTTAACATTTTCGAAAGTTAAGAATCATTCAAACCCCTGTTAAGGTAGCCATTCATGGTTCGATTTGCGGTTCAATCAATTTAATTCGACCAATTATTAATAATTAGTCGGTCGATTGAAAATGTAAGCTTGTCCACATTGAATGATAGTTGCAATTCGATAAAAATTTTAAATTTGCTCAAACAAATTTTAATTGGACCAGTTGGAAAATTTTAATTGCTTGTATACCACATTGAGTGTAAATTAAATACTATTCCTTGTAACATCCGGGGGGAGGGCTTTCTATCTACTGGTAGGCAGGGTAGGATGTTTGTATGTATGCTATATATATGGATTTTTTTTGTTTTTAACGACAGGATATAAGCTATAGGTTATATAAACCAATTTGAAATTGCAGTTATGTAGTCAGACCACTATGATTACGATGCATAGGTCAGGTTATCCTGAGGCTGCTGTTGCAGTAATGGAAATGTTTACCCATGAAAAAATTGTTGTCATATTAGGTAGTGTGCTTGAGTTTGATCGAAGTGAAAGTATGATGCAGCGGAGCCTGCATAGAGAGACTACATACTCCTGCCCAAGTAATAAACCACAATCAGTTCAGTCGCCACTTTGACTGTAATCAGACCACTATGATTACTATGCATAGGTTAGGTTATCTTGAGGCTGCTGTTGTAGTAATGGAAATGTTTAAGATCGAACACTCCGAGCGACCATTGTCTGTTTTCTGGTGGCAACTCAACATTCTGAGTCCTTCATTTCTTGTGACAGTAGTCACTAGGACCATACCAGAGGGTGACGCAGACAGACGTCAATGAAAACCACACATCAGTTTAACCCCTACTCACTAAAAGCAGCTAAAACATTAGGTATACTGTAAAATAAAGAATGAAAGAACACAGAGGGGTTATGTCACGCACAGAATATGTGACAAAAGCTGAACTGGTCCCTGAATTGTCCTTTTACTACATAGCTTGATAGCCAATTAGAGGTCTTCCTTGTACACAGGTCATTGCTGCTAATAAAATGGTTCTTCCAATGCCGACTATAATAACCATTTAGTAGTTATGTATAACAATAAAGCCCAAATACATACATTTATTGACCTGCTTAGTTCTGCGCAATGAAAAGTAAATCAGCTAATATTGAAAATCCCATCCACGCCACCATTGTTACTGTAGCTCCATGCAATGTTCATGTAGAAATAATTAGCATCAACTAAACTAATAATCACACTCCTTCCCACAAAGACTCCTTGTGTTCACACACCAGTCCATTACCTGCTTCAATGAACCGTCTTGTTGTTAATTTGCAGGTCTTTCACCCCTAGGTGATGGAAATACCTGCCCTCTTCCCAGCCTTCCATTAAGTATCATTTTCATTATTATGTATAATTCATGAGAAATTGTGTTTGCCGAACATTCCACACCGGCTCCTAACATTACAGATCAAATGATAATGTTCCCACCATTGCTACTGTAAATGAACTAACATTCAGTTTTATTTCTTATTCCCCCTTGAAATAATGCCTATCTTTCATGATTTAATTCTTACCAAGCATCACACATTTGGCAACTTTAATTTGGCAGCCTTGTAAAAACCTGTCGGGCTAGTTTGTATGTTTAGTTTAGATCTCCGAGTGAAGAATGTGTGAGTGTTTTGTTATGGTAAATATTATACTGTTTCTTGAATCAAAGGCTTCCTTTATGAGCCAGTAGATGTTCTGCATCTGAATGAGACCGGCCTATGGTGAAATGGTATCCCATAAACTAGCAGTCAAAGGTTTATGATTTGGTGAGAAATACTCTTCAGGAACTTTACCCTTAGCTAAGCAAGTGGAACTCCTATAAAAAATGGCTGTGGGAAAATAATATATTCGTCTCTCGTCACCTCTGAGGCATCTGTGATGTGTCTACTTCTAACCTCACTGATCCACAGGTGTCTGTAATGCTGATTGGGTTAAAATGGTTACAATTAAAACCGCCACCTGTACTCGGGGGGGTCCTCTGTATTCCTGTTATTCCCATTACACTTCTCTGCCTGGGCAGAGTTTTCGACTTCCACTTTAAACCTAAATCTGCAGTTCTGGTGCCAGAACAAATAGTTAAAGCACAACTTCTTACCTTTACTGTGCATTTGTATTTTCCCTGTTATATTTATTTACTCTGCTTTCCTTTTTCATTGTGTTTAACTTATATTACCTTATATCTTGGTGACTTAAGGTCCCCATACACCTTACAATCTTACCATACAATTTCTGTACAATCAACTTTTCTTCTACCAAAACCATGTAATATGAGAACCTTTCTAAACCTTCCAATCACTACGTATTCTATCAGGGAAGACCTGGTTTTCTGAGATATATTCCTATTTGAAATATTTTCCTATTCTTACAACTGCGCATGTGCAGATAGTCCGAGTTTGGGGGTTTTCAGGGTTATTCTTCCGATTTTAGGGTGTCAAGGTTAGGGGTTTGGGGGGGATTAAGGTTAGGGTTAGGGGGAGTGGTGCTTGATAGTAAAGGTGAGTTTTATGGTTCGGGGTGAAGTTTAGGAGTTTGGGGGGTTAAAATATATCTAACCTCTCCAATTCCCTAACCCTAACCTTAATCCCCCCCAAACCCCTAACCTTGACACCCTAAAATTGGAAGAATAACCCTGAAAACCCCAAAACTCAGACTATCTGCACATGCGCAGTTGTAAGAATAGGAAAATATTTCAAATAGGAAAATATCTCAGAACACCGGCACTACAGAGTTGTTGGTAGATCTAATGGAAATTGTATGGAGTGATCTACAGGTGTATGGGGGGCTTAACTCCTTTTTTATGCTTTGCTTTTTTTTACTTTTACAGCAATCATCATTCATGCACAGTGTAGCTAACAACTTTCTAGGGATGTGTCTACCTGCTGCTGCCATGGTCCAGCATCTTTTCCATTCTTGCTTTTTCAGGAGGGCAGGCAAGGTAGGCTTGGTGTTCCAGCAGTATGTTGCTACACAAGTGTTGATTCCTCTCTTTCTCCCTGCTGAGCTTTCTGTAACACCATGATTTCAAGGGTTCACCGAGCTCCTTGTGTCATGTCTCTTTATCAATGCCTCCAGTGTCACCAGTGACTTGGGTATCTGGTGGTGACCCCACTTTGATCCCTTGTGATCCATGCAGTGTCTACAATTACCACGTGACCTCTTTTTTCTTTTACTTGACTTGCTCCGGCCACATTATTTTGGTGCTTGCCCTCCTGGATACCACAGTATGGTCTGCTGCCTTCACTGGTGTGATCAAAAGATACAAGATTGCTGATCGTTTTGTACATTTCTCAGAATGAGAAAGAATGACAGTGGATGTGTGCTTATAATAAAGACAAACTGAATGTACAGTTATGAGATTTCATTTTAAAGGATCTGTGAATGTGTGCTCTTGTTTTATGCACTGCATGTCAGTTTTCAAGTTTAGAATTTTTTTTCATTGGAAATCGCCCCGAATTGGAAGCATAAAATCCATTAAGGGAAAATACATCCTCAGAAACCCAGCAATGAGTGCTCTAACCCCTTTAATAAAATTACTGACTATTAATCAAATGCATTATGAGTATTATGAGCACACCCATGTAAAGACGTATTGGCTAAATAGAATATATATCATTGGTATATTATTATTATTATTGCAAATGTAGAGGTCCCTAAATTATATCCAGTCCAATGTAGCAAGGGCATATACGTCTGGGCTTAACACACTTGTGCCCAAATAACATAAATATTGTATTGTATATTCTATTATTACAACAAATTCTAAGTTACATTATATTTAGAAAGACATTCAATACATTGTAGATGATATAATCTTGTTTTCCATCCCTGTCCATGGTACTGATCTAACATTAGATTTGTAAGAAATGTCCAGCTGTGCAACATCTTGCACACTCTCCTAGATAGCAATAGCTTGTCAGTGTGTCTTACAACAGTGGTTCCCAACCTTTTTTTCCCCAAGTTGCCAGTGCCAGGAGGGAAGTCTTCACTGCAGCAGAGTGTCAGGGCTTTCGCATGTTTATATACACTAGCAGTACCCATTCTCTGAACACACTGACCAACTTATGAAGAGACACATTTTACAATGCGGCACTGAACAATTTACCCATGAGCAGATATTTACATATGGGAGGAGATATGAGTCTTTGTTACAAAATGTAAATTTTGCAATGTGGAATGTTAATGTAAATAGACAACTCATGCTATCTTATTTAAAATATTTCTCTTCATAAGTTGGTCAGTGTGTTCAGAGAATGGGTACTGCTATTGCTAATGCAGATCTCTTCTTGGCAGTGTTTTTTTGGCTCCTGTGATGCATAGCTATTGCTACCAGGTTGGTTGTGACTAAAATAAAAGACTTGCAAAACTCATGATGCAGAACAAGTGTAGACAAATAGCTCTGCCCCCACTATATGCCTACAATGAGAGAACTGGTAATCTATAGTCATCATAGACATCCAATATGTGTCTAGGCTAGCCAATGTAGCCAGGCTCTTTGACCTAGTCTGTGTGTGTAATAGGCATGTCTGGTGGTCCTGTGTGCTTATAGGCTCCATACAGCTTCAGGGCCGTTATTCGTGTACACTGCACATAAACAGCATTATCATCCTAATCACACTCTGATATACAGGTATATGGGATTTATAAAGAATAATATAACTAGACTTGTACCTAGGTTGTAATACCTAGCATACTACTTCAGTCTGGATGTATTGCATGGTAAAAGGCGGATCCTATTTTATTGGTGTCAGTTACAAGCAGTCGTTATAACATGTTACTATATTAAATAAAAATATCAAAGGCCCTAATATGCCAGCTTCTATAACATCCTTTTTATTTGATCCTGCATTTGTGACCCTATTTTTACTCCTTAGATTTAATACATTTTGTTAATGTCTCACTGTTCATCAGTTATTCATGTGAAGAATAGTTTTCATTAGCTCACCTCTGCAGTTAGGGTTGCCTCTTACAGATCTATTTATCAAAGTTGGCTGACCCCAGCACATAATTACACGTTGCTAACACAGAAACTTTCATTCCCATTTAATTTCTTTTCTATGATGAATATAGTTCTGCGCTTGCTTTACTGTGAACCAGTTGGGCAGCGAGTAGATTTTGATAAATAGCTCTTATGGTGATTTATCTGACAATGACATTGCAGTACGATCTGAGGTTGCTGGCATACTTAGAGAAATAAGTGAAGACTAACATCTTGCACTTTTACTGACTATCAATATATCATCCTTTGACAGACTATTAACAATCTGTTGACCTAGGGGAAAATTGACGTTCAAAAACAGGAAGAAAAAAAGGCCATCCAATTCATGCTTATCGATAAAACGCTCATGCGGTGTAGACAGACCAGGATCTTGAATTAAGCTTCCCTTGTTTAACAATTTCAAGAGACTTTATTGTCAATATCTGACCCAAAACCAATGATTCATGTTCCAAAGAAAACGCTGCCTTGTATATTTTTTCCAGTGGCTCAGTGTCTCAATTCAGATCCAAGATACCCCCCTACAACTGCTGTACATCTGGGTGACATGAAAGGGACGCTTAGAGCTCTGATAAACTGTGCTTTCCCTAGCTCCACAGCCCTTTGAAGTCGCAGACAGTTCCATGATAACTGTGATAATCTAATCTTTGCCCAGCTAGTGTTTTTGAGGCTGACTTGCACAGTTAGCAAGGGAAATATTACTGAATATGTATTGATTAGTACACACAAAGGTTGCTGTGTGGAGAATACATGTTCATCCCGAGGTCCTTGTTAGAGGTGAACTGTTTTTAAGATTCTAATAACAAGTACACAGAGGTAGTTAAATGTGGGAAGTGTACAGGGAGGGGGCCAAGAGGGACCTTTTTTTTATACTTTTTTATAGGCTATACATGGCAATTACTATTGCGGACGCAATAAAGAAGTTGTTAATTACACATTTTATACCCTAGTAGCCAAAGTGGGAATGGGAAGTCTAAAGGTTAGAAATGGTTTCTTTGTTGGAAATAAGTAAGTTATACATGATAACTTGTAGTTTTTCTCAGGGATAGAGGTTAAAGCTCTACAGTGTTCCGGATATAGTCTAAAATAAATACATTTTACACACATAAGATAAGAATATAAAAGATAACATATAAAAATCAAGAAAATAACAGATTTGCAAACATATATTTATAGTAAATTCATAATTGGCAATTACACTCTTAAAAATATAATTCTTAAAGTTTGAAACATTAAAGCTGACTTTTAAATGCAATATTTTAATTCTTAAAAATGTCAAATGGTTGTTTATGTCTATAATCCTTCTGTGACTCCTATTCAAACACCTCTTCTGGATGCTCTAAGCCAGGTGAGCAAATTCTTTATGTTGTGTGCCACAATACATTTCACAGTGGAGCCTGATCAAGAGCAGATGGAGTGAACAATGATTTATGGTCTCCATACACATCGATGATTGGTGATTGGACGCTGAATCGATGCACATCTCTTTGTGCAATCGATTCCCGTTGGTTAGTAATGGCAATCGAACAGGGATTTACAAACATGTTGGTTTCCAGTTCAATCATCGGGGTGATCTGGCCTGTTGTCACCTGGGTGATAACAAGCTCTGACTCACCTCTGCAATGAAGATAATATCTAGATTCAGCATCACATTTTCATGCCACTGTGTCGACCTCTTGGTGACATTCAGACTCCTCTAGGTATTATCTCTGCTCATTGCAGAGAGGGAGCTTAAGGGAGTCAGAGTGTCTCGTCACCAAGGTGACAATGGTCCAGAATACCTGCAGTTTCAGGTGATCTGTTAGTGAACACAACTCATTTTCTACTGACTGTGTGAATGAGGAAGGAATTCTTCACTCCATTCATCTGTTATTGGTCAGGCTCCTCTGTCAAATTTAAAAACCTATTGTGGCCTGTGGGCCCTAGTTTGCTTATCTCTGCTGAAAGCAATGTTCATATGTAACCCTACGCCTGGCAGAGCTTAGGGCTCTACATAGTAGACGGAGGACAGAGAGGGAATGCACACTGACCTTATTGCTAGGTGAGAGGGCAATGCCATGAGCACAGGATCAGGTAAGTAAATCTTCCTTTATAATTTTTAAGGGTTTTGCAATATCATAACTTTTTACACTGCTTTTATGATTTAAGGAAACATAATAGCTAAATTACTACTCTATGACACACCATTCGGTGTGGGTTCACCACATACATACTTAGTAGGTTATCACTAATGAACTATGGTGCATAGTCGCATTTACGTTATACTGTGAAATGCATATAGGAATAATGGTTTATTTTATCTGTTATTTCATTATTATCAATATTTTCACTTATTTTGACATCTGGATTGGTTGCAAGTAGGATCGAGTGGGGCCCTCTATTGAGCGGGATGGCGAATGTTGTCTGGAGGTTGGGGGGCTGTGGGCCGGGCTGGGGCTGAAGTCGTAGAATTCGCGGACGCCAAGCGGTCCTTTGACCGTAAAGGTACGATCACGCTGCCGCCTTGACTGTCTCTGCCTCACCCGTAACCCCTAGGTGTTTTCCTGGGGGGAGGGGGGAGTGGGGTCTATGTGGGGCGAGGCCAATAGGGAGGATGCTGGACTGGGAGGGGGTGTGTCCGAACCCTCCCCTCTCCAGCGCCAGCCCCCGGCTTCAGCTCACTTGGCGTCCGCGCGTCGCCATGGAAGCTGTGATAACTACGTGGTCACAGATGGCGTGGTCCCGGGTTTCCATGGCGACGGCGGGGGAAAAATGGATGCAGTCCCTGTGCACCGGCCGCAGCGGATATGACGGATGGGAGTGGCTTTCGCTTTCGGATGGAAGGCGATACATCCATACAGGTCAGTGGAAAGAGCTTCTGACACACTGGGGTCCTACTGGGCGAGCTACATTAGGATATCTTTCACACACCTACACATTAAGGTTGGGGTAGATTCATTTAGGAAAACGTGGGGTGGGGTGGGGGGACTAGCTAGTCCCGGGGACCTTTACCTATGCTGCCCTGTCCACACATTTACATGCAGCACCACACATGAATCACAGCTGTACAGCATTAATTTTGTGATTACTTTTTGGACACATTAATACAACTAGCTGTAACACTATTCACACGATACACAACATATCCTTACACACACATATTGATTTTTACACAAACTTTTGGTTTGTTTTGGTTTATGGTCGGTTTTGTTTGCACACATATATACTTATACCACTAGCTAGTTTTGGTGGATCTCCGGGTGCTGGTGGACTCTGTCCTGATGTCTGGGGGATGTACCTACCCTACCCAATATACCATCTTTATCCACAGACGGCCGGTGCTCGGTGGCATGTGCCCGTTATTTTGCAACACATGTCCCCTTGAACGGTACATGGGGCGGGTGGCTGACCTGCCTGACCTTTGGAACCTCACACCGTTATAGAGGGGCACTTGGCCCGATGCAACCGATCCATATCATACCTATTGACTGTGAGTACAACCGTGTATATACTCTGACTTTAACTATACTTTCGAGGATTTAAAATGAACTAAAGATAACTTTTCTGATATTGTTAGCAAATCGAAACACTGAACATCTCCTGAAGAAGCCAGAAGGCGAAACGCATCGAGATAACGTTGTTTCTGTATCTGCACAATCGATTATGTACAATGAGAACCTTAGTGTATGATTAACTTGTGATATTGCTTTTACCTTTTAATGTCTTCGAAATGTAATAATAAAACTGATAACATTGCAATAATCATGATATTTATGTTGGTTCTTGAGTTGTCAAACTATTTAATATTGCTCAATAAATACTTTATATTTTATGAATGAACTTTACTATACAACAGGTGCCTTTAAAGTCCCTCCAAAAAGTCCCTAGCCTCTAGTTGGGATAGGTAGGGGCTGATGCTAGAGCATTGGCCCTTACTCCTCAACTACCTCTTTTGTTCCAAAATTGTTATATGGGATGTGGCACATGACTTATATATATAAAGAATAAGGGGAAGCTAGATATCAATAATTAAAGGAAACATAATAACTTCAGGTATTTTCTTTTCTGTTGTATAGGGTGTACCCTATACAGTGGAGCGTCCGATGGCTGTAAAATACGTTGGCTTTCTCCCAATCTGCTGGCCAAGCAAGGAATGCAGTGCAGATGGAAGACCATGGTTTGACAGCTTCTCCACTTCCCCAGCTAGCCTTATTGCTTGGTGGGGCTCGGCAGAGAGCAAAGGCGCAAAAAAAAAACCCATGGCCAAATGTCCACGCCATGCCCTACAAAGAAGTTAACAGTTGTTAACAATGATTGGCTCCTTGTGCTGCTAATTTTTCTTACACTTTTGCTTGTGTACTATGGCAGGCTGATACTATATTATTTGCCTTTTAAGATGCACTTTCCCCCCAAAAAAGTGTGGGGGTACTTGCGTCTTATGAGGCAGATGTGAGACCACCTGCGGCTGAAAAAGCATTCTGTGTGGGGCCTCTGCCTTAGCAGCCAAGCACAGCAGGATTCTCACCTACTCTTGGCCAATGGCTGGTAGCTCCGTGCTTCCAGAATCCATTCGGCAGTTCAGCTGGGACAGTCAGCTGGAGCTTTATAAGGTCAGCTTGAGCTATTGACCTGACTCTGCTCCTAGACAGAGCATGGCTCCATATAGTAGAAAGGTGTCAACTTACCCTCCTACTTTAACTCCCACACTGCCAGATCGAAGCACATAGATCTGTCTGGCATTGTCTGGATTTTTATTTTTCATGTCCAGGTACTTAACACTGTCTCTAATTGAAATAAATTATGTATCATTCATTATAGAGCTGCATCAATTGTATGGAGAATAGAAAAGAAGCTGTTTCATGGTATGACCTGTGCAGTATGCTGTTTATAAAATTGAGTATAGCCAGCATATAGTTAATGTTCAAGCTAGATATATATTGCATGTGCCTATAGGGGAACCTAGATTTCACACAAAATACCAACTACACTATATGTGAAAAACTGTTCTGCACCAGATATATAATATGTTGCAATTTAGTGCATAACATGACAGATAAACACTGTGCCCTTTCTGCACATAATCCTTGTCAGACTTGTGATACTGTATATGTGATTACTGTGTTACCAGGCAAAAGTCGGAGTGTTGAAGGCCACATCTGGGGTGACATCTTCAACTAAGCACTTAATCTGTAGTGCTAAGGTATGTTAAGCTTCTTTGTCATGTCTAAAGTTAATACTGCTCTGCTGAACATATTCCATGGTACTGAAACAAACATCAACAATAACAACCCACAAATAGAATCATGTAGAATTCAAAAAATGTCACAATCTGCAATTTGAATTGTTATTCCTTTGGTTTGTGTTGTATTTATTTACAAGCCAGAAAACATTGGAATATATATAAATGTGAATGTGTTTCTGTGTTTTCTAACTTTTGCCATACATTCTGTACCTTGCTCTACACATTCTCTATCTTGTTGTACACAATATGACCCTTGATCTATATTTTCTGTACATTGCTCTATACATGCTCTACAATACTCTGTACCTTGCTCTTTACCATCTACAATGCTCAATACATTCTTTAGCTTGTGCTATACAATCTGTGCATTATGTATACTGATCTTCTCCCATATATATTATACTATATACTATATTGATTTTTACATTCTGTACCTTGATGTGCACAATTCGCACCTTGTACTTTACATTCTGTCCTTTGCTTTATACTTGATTGGACTTGCTCTGTAAATTCTGTACCTTGTTCCTTATGTGTCTTGCAGTACACATTCTTTCATTTCTTTTATACCTTTCACCATATAGTATTTACCCTTTGTGTATTTCCTAGCTATATACATACTGTACAATGCTTGATACATTGCCTACAGTGGTTCACACATTCTGTACTTTACCCTCATAATACTGTACCTTGCTCAATACATTCTTTAACCTCCTGGGTGTTTGGCCCGAGTTAAGTAGTGAGATACTCACCGGTCCGCCGGATTCCCCCAGTGTTCGGGAGCATTGGCATGTAGGCGGCGCGATAGACATCTATGTAAATGGAGGGTTGTAGCCTTTTTTCATCATAACTCCGGCGTCTCCAGTGAAGCCGGATTTATGTTCTGAATCTCTGGCTGGGCAGGCAATCACGCGATTGACTGTGGCACGGTTATAAAAAAAACGTGCCACGTGCGCAACGCCCAGAAGGTTAACTTGCTTTCTTAAATCTATACTTTGCTCTATACATTTTGTACTATGTTTTATACATTCTATACCCCAAGTGTCCAACCTGCAGCCTGGGGGTTCTTTAGTGCCCCCTCCCTTGGTCCTCCACTTGCAGTCCCTGAATCCTTGAGTCTTTGCTCGGAATCTTCTTAGAGCAGGAGGAGGAGGAGAGGTTTGGGACATGCTCAGGTGCTGTCTGGGTCACTGATTGGCTTTCATGTATGCCAATCAGCCTGCTCAGCTAGAGCAGTCGGCAGACAGGTGTGTGCCTATGCTCCCGCTTTTTTACCAACTAACAGGGGATGATTGTAGGCTAAGTGTAGTGGGAAAAAGTCCAGCACAGGGAAAAAATACACACAACAGCTGATTTGCGGGCGGGGTTCCCATGGCTTATAGTGCGTTCCCATCCAGTGTCACCGGAGACACGTCTTCAGTGGGCACTTCTCCTGCACCTAGCCGAAATGAAGATGTGGCACTTCATGTTATCAAACAAGCAGTGCGGGTGCACCGCTTTGAGAACATGGAGTGGAAACTTTCCCATTCATCAGCTACCATCGCGGGGTAAAAGAAATAGTAAACACCTATCAAGGGTACCCCTTAATATAGAATTGTATTATCAATAGCTATTATGAGACATTGTGGATAATGATTAAATTGCCCCGATCCAGCTTTGTAGTAGCACTCTAACATTGGAATATGTTAATAATGACATTTACATTTGTTTGTGATGTTGTTAGATTGTAAATGTATAGTGTGATTTACACATTTATTTAATATTTTGCAGTATTGTGTCCTTATATTATCTCTCCTGAGGAAGCCCTGAGCAAATAAGGGGCGAAACGCGTCATAGGATGCCATCTGCGTTGATTGGTAGTGATTCCTTTTTTCCACTTCCCACAGGGCTTGGAGGGGAGGGGGGTTGGACCCGTACCCTCCATATACCTTGTGGATGTGGGTTATCACATATCATGTATATGCTTTTATTGCATAATACAAAATTTAATGTAATGTGATAAATTTAATATAAAATTTTTTTTTCATTTGGATGTGGTGCTGTGCCTAAAAAAAAAAATCATGCCCCTTTTTTATTTTTTTTTGTTTGACTCTAAGTAAAGCCCCCCTACACGTTCCGATTTTTCATACGAATTTTGCCCAATCGACCAGCGTGGTCGGTCAGGGTGATTGATTGTGATAATATTTGGATGCTGAATTATGTACCCAGGACCGCTTCGGGTCTGTCCGTAAATTTTGGTCGATCTACTGTTAATAAAATAGTGTTGGGCCTATCGATTGTTGATAATTCGAATTCCGATTTTTCGTGCCAGCCGACCGACCGACCATGAAAATTGGGTGACCCGATCAGACGAAAAATCGGTCGAGAGAAATATCCCCCCTCGTGTATGGGGGGCTTTAGTTGGGGTGTGATAAAGTACAATCAAACTACCTCCCACACGGAGAAACCAATATTTGATCGATGTTGATTCGATAGATCAAAATAATATTATAAGGAAGTCGATTGTAAACACACCAAAATGTCTGCCAATGGATGTATAGTATGCTTATTATTTAAATCGGACCAAAATCGGTCGGGCACCACAAAATAACATTCGATCGATCAAAATTTTCCGTTATGTCCAATCATTTTTCGATCCAATTTTTGTCCAATTTTGATCCAACTAGGTCGATCGAACCATGTGGACAGGCATCGATTTCTGATTGATCGACTCTACAATCGATCAGTTTAGGTCGATCGAATGGGAAAATTGAAACGTGTATGGGGGGCCCTAGCCGATGACCATGACTGTTCTATACCATGCTCTATTCTAGCTTGCTCTGGGTTGCACCCTCAAAAATGCTCTATAAATTCTGGCCCTTGATTTTTCAATTATGTACTTTGCTCACTGAAATTTATAGCCTTGTTCTTTACATTCTGTTCCTTGTTCCTTCTGTACATTTGCAAGCATGTTCCAACTGATATCTAAATGGCAAGAATACAGTTCTTCAGTTTTTTGCTTGTGGTTTTTTCCTTTACCATACTTTGCGGTCTGTTATTTATGGCATATTTTGTATGGACATTGTATATATTCTTTTATATAAAATGCATGACTGTAATTATGGTTAACCACAGGTTCAGCCATAAAGCTCTGACATCATTTTTTATTAACCACTTTGGTCAGCTTTTGTACTTTTGTAACTCTCATAGAGTAAGGGAAGTCCCACTTATAGTCATTATAGCTCTCTACGGGCACTCTGGGCGTCTCTGGGACTTAACTAATTTGCTGGTAAGAACCAAAATATTGCAATCAACTGTATATCTATATGATTATTGACATGCAAAGCGATCCTATGTACCATTATTACTAATGGTACATAGGATCTATTACTATTATGGTACATAGGATATATTACTATTATTAATGTGAATGGAGGCAGCCTAGTGACTTTACCCAGGCTTCACTAAATCATTTGCTTTCTATCTAGAATCAAATACACTAAAGTATCATATACTGGCTCCAAAAAATTGCACTGAAAATGCCCCCAAACCCAGAGGTAGTCCTTTAGGGATGAAATGCGTCAGAAAGCACTTGGCAGAGTATTATCTTTTTTGGACTTTACATGCATATTATGCCAGGAGCTTGTGAAAGCTCTAACCTTTGTACTTATTTGGATCCGTTTTGTGTATCGTTTAGGGTACTATTGAATTTTTAAAGCGTCTCTTGGCAGGCTCATATTGAATATGATCATTTTCAAAGTAACAAAAATTTTTAATTTGTATCTCATTCTTGGTTTGGAACACTCCTTATTTTAGTTGCCATTAAAGTTCTGGAGACTGCCCGTCTCAGGCGGGGTCGCCTACCCTACCATTTTCTCTCATTATAGCTCTGTATGATTAAAGTTCTTTTCTCTCTAAATTAGTATTGTCTTACCTCATTGTGCTGGAAGTAAAGTAAGCAAACAATGGACATGATTTTTATACACTTGTTCAAATATATATATATATCTACTCTGTAAAACCCTATGGGTGCTGGTAACCTGCTTGCTTGACCAATGAAGCAAAGTGTACAGGGAGTGCAGAATTATTAGGCAAGTGGTATTTTTGAGGAATAATTTTATTATTGAACAACAACCATGTTCTCAATGAACCCAAAAAACTCATTAATATCAAAGCTGAATATTTTTGGAAGTAGTTTTTAGTTTGTTTTATAGTTTTAGCTATTTTAGGGGGATATCTGTGTGTGCAGGTGACTATTACTCTTATTATTGTTATTTTGTGCCTTTGTCGTTATACACGCTTCTTGCGACCCTGTTGACTATTTTGAATGAAACGCTTGATTGTTCAATGATCACGCTTCAGAAGCTTTGCAATTTTAAGAGTGCTGCATCCCTCTGCAAGATATCTCACTATTTTTTACTTTTCTAAGCCTGTCAAGTCCTTCTTTTGTCCCATTTTGCCAAAGGAAAGGAAGTTGCCTAATAATTATGCACACCTAATATAGGGTGTTGATGTCATTAGACCACACCCCTTCTCATTACAGAGATGCACATCACCTAATATGCTTAATTGGTAGTAGGCTTTCGAGCTTATACAGCTTGGAGTAAGACAACATGCATAAAGAGGATGATGTGGTCAAAATACTCATTTGCCTAATAATTCTGCACTCCCTGTATTTGTTACACCTATGTTCACCTCACCTCACCTGAAAAGTTCATGATACATTGCCCAATAAACATTCTCTCTTAAAGGTGTGCTGGCACACAATTCTGGCACAGTTTTATTCCTTTATATTTGCAGGTACACTACCTTGGTTCCTACCAATAACTTTATAACTCATATTTTTACATAAATGTATGTACTATGAAACGTGGTAAAGTTATTGATAATTTATCTAATTTATGCCTCATTTGTACAATGGTTAATCCTCCTTTACAGCCTCCAGGAAGATATTGACTTTATGGTATTGAATGGTTGTTCTGGAAGACACACAACTTATTTTTATCTTTCTTAATGCCCTTTTTAAAGACAAGTGAAGAGTAAAACTACCTCAAATTTCCTTGTGGATAGAACATGAAAAGGTACAGTGACAGCAGGGCAACAGAGATTTTAGGTGTAGAAAACATATATGGGAATTATGCAGGAAACATAACTGTTACGATCCACCCCCAGTGGTGTAGAGCTGGTGGGTAGGGCACCTAGGGTCCTAAACAACTGGAGTGTCTTCCCCCAAGCCCCCCTTGAGGGGGAGAAGGCAGGGTCCCTTGAGGGGGCCCCTGGGACTTTTCCCACACTAGTGCCAGGTCTTGCTTCCCCAGGTGGCCCCACCTTGGGGTAGATTGGTACAAGATGATGAGTCCCCTTTATGAGGATGCAGCTTGGAGGACACAGGAGGTCGTCCCAGGGACGTAAAAACAGCCGTAGTAGTGTGTGGACACGGTAGACAGAGGAACCTTGATTTAAACTGGAACAGAGAATCCAGGGAACCATTAGAACATGTGACGAGTCTTGCCAGGGAACTGCAGTCAGCCCTGAGAGATTCACAGGGCTGTGAAGACAGGGATTTAGCTGGAACAGGACACCAGGGGATCAGCTGCAGGTAACAAGTCTTTTGTCCTGGAGACAGGAGTCAGGCTGAGGGAAACACAGGGAGCTAGTAACATGGTGTGAAACCCTATCAAGCAGCAATGTGAATGAACAGACTGCTGCCTTGATAAACCCTAACTGTTAACTAGTACCCCGCCCTGTGGGTGGAGGGAGCAGGGCGAGGACCAACCTAGAGCCCAGATAAAGGGAGCGAGGATGTGCGCCGGCGCTCCTCTTGGAAGACTGGAACCGAACCCACAAGCGTATCGCCCAGAGATAGACCCACTGCAGCGGAACCTGAGAGCAAGATACCGGGAGCGTGGACCTGTCCAGGAACATTGAGGCCCTGGCCACATGTGGGGCAAACCCTGGTGAAGGTCTTAGGATAGGGATGAGCCTGTGTTGCGAGAGGGCACGGTTATCAAAAGTGCAAGTGTCCTCCCTCTTGTACAGGCTGCTGGCACTAAGTCCGAGGGGTCAGAAACACTAGAACAGAGTTGTGCCAGCAGGAGAGTGACAAACATAGATATTATGAGTAAAGAGCGCCTCACTAACAACTCAAATGAAAAAAACACTGTGGCAATATATTTTACAAAAGGTTGCTGCCTGAAACGCATCCAATTGCTTGCTCCCTGGACACAGAGTGTGGCTCCCACAGAATGAGAAACCATCCTGCCAGTGTCCATGACGCAACCCAACCAGAAATTAATGTCAATCTGTAATCGGAAATGACGCCATCCACAATTGTTCGAGAGATACACGCACGCAACTCCTGCTCATTATCCAGACAGAGATCACCTTTGGTGCATTGTAACCTCCATTGATGCATTTCTCCAAACTTTTTTCTTTTAGCATTCAACATATATTTTCATCTTCTTTAAGGTTGTGCGTCTCAGTCTTAGTTTCTAACTATTACTTCCACTGTTTCCTAAGCCACAGGTGCATTTTTTTTGCCTTTTCCAGTCAAATTTGTAATACGATACTTCAACAACTGCTTGCACTTGAGTATTGAATGATCATTTAGGACAACTAAAAACTTCACAAGTTAACACTGCAGCAAAGTCACACTGCAAAGAAGACAATTAAGACATCAAGATTAGAACGCAATGGGAGAAAAATAAAACAAAAATTAATTCATACAAAATATATTTGTAGAGTTCCTAGACTAAAATCAATAGTGTGACTAAACCAAGCATAATATATTGTGAATGTGAGAATATTTCACAGTAATTTTACGTGCCCTAATCAACCTTCATAACAGCTTGTAAAATACATAAAAGGGAACGAATGGTTTTTAAGGTGTACAACATTACCTAGATAAAACTGCAGAATTATTTATATAACAGCGAACTATTTATTACGGTAAACTTTATAACAATGAAACGTTATTTGCGAAAATATTTGTATTTGGTTATGGTGGGGGCAAAAGAAAAAAAAAAACTCTCTGACAATAAATCATAATCTTGGCGTTTGTAAAACAGCAAATAGAAATGTGAGACGTGAATATTCATGAAGCGGTATCTAACAAAATTTTATATGATTCTTTTTTAAAATATTCATAGAGTGTATAGTCAAACACTATGAGTCATGTAAGTTAGTAGAGATGGTTTAATAGTTCGGAGTTAATTGAAAAGCCCTGAAAGTGAAAATCACCATACTTGTAGTAACACTGTGGGAACATTACACAAGAGTTTTTTTTAGCACAATAGTCTGAATTTTGGAGTTTAATTTCAATTAAAAACTCAACACACACCGGCAAGGTAACAAGCAATCAA
This sequence comes from Ptychadena robeensis, assembly GCA_036250615.1. NCBI lineage: Eukaryota > Metazoa > Chordata > Amphibia > Anura > Ptychadenidae > Ptychadena > Ptychadena robeensis. Next base: position 57,410,595 of record CM070036.1, on the reverse strand, counting down.
TGCAATTACATACTACGTCTCGATTGTTCCCCACCTTCCCCCACCGCCCCTTGCATCTCCCCCGACCCATCATCGATGAAGTCGGCAATGTGGTGGGAAACCGATGTCCTTCATTAACAAGGAGGATCTGTGATTCCAAAGTGGAGATGCCAAAATCGAATAGCAGTCCCGCCAGAATTGCTGCTTACTGTGCATGGGTTGGCTTGCGCGACTCCAAGTACGGTCAGATTTTGTTTTTTTTTTTGTAAAAAAAACGGGTTTGTCTTATTCTAGGGAGATGAAAAACTACTTAAGCTAGGCAATACTTTTTTTCTTTATAATGTGTAGGGGCTTTGCAATTACCTTACAAATTGCTAATGAAATAATTGCAATTTCAATAAAAATACAATTTGTTGTTGTGTTCCTTTGCCTTAGCGGCTGCCACAACACTATTGCTTTACACTCAAGTCATTGCATTTTTTGGGGAAAATTAGGGTACCCCAGCTCATGTCCGGGTTGGCTTCCACATGATTATATATATATATAACGAAATGAGTTTTTAATGTTTGTTCATGTGTTTGCATATTTTCTTTCATTTTTTTTTAGGTTTTCTATTATTATAGCAATCTCTGGCGAAGCATCTCTTGGCAAGAGAAAATGGGGAAAGTAAATTTCCAGGACCCCAGATTTATAATGAGTTAACATGTATAGAATCTTAGGGTATGACTAAATGTCTTAGTATTTTGAATATAAAGTATATTGGGCTCTACCTTTTTTATACCACACACGTTTACATTTGTACTGTTGCCCTTACCCCCGTCATATGTTCTTTGTTTGTTATAACAATTGGTAATCTTATACAAACTTTCCATCTACTGCCTAATATTCAGTTCAGTAATATAACAGTCAAAAACAACAAAAAAGTACAAAGGTGTAATATAAACTTCCAACTACATCAATCTATATCACAAACGACCTTGCACTAGTCATAACCTCCTTCCTTTCCGATTATGTTTTACCAATGAATGGGATAGTTGAACCCCAAAGGGAACCAATAAGGCGTCTACGAATTACGTGTAGCATAGCAGGCTTCCTAGAACAGAAGGAATTTGCATGTCTCATTGTCATTCACACATCCTTCCTGCCCTTGGCCACTGTCTATACAAGATCATCCCGCTATTATGGCTCCCTTCTTTTAAAAAGCATCAGCTGTTTTAAGCTACTGCCCACATCATTGGCGTCAATATGTAAACAATGGATTTCATGCGGTACAGAGAAGTATAAACTGGAAATGCGATCATGAGTAGAACTAAGGTAATTTCGTCATTGTTGCCGTCTTTATCACATATGAACCCAAGTATAACAGTGTTGCAGTGCAGGACACACTAATGGGTGATGTAGCACACTGTAATGGGATGATGTTAAAGGTTCCTCAATGCTGTGAACCCCTAAAAACAACAACCTCATTTATCATTAACCCCATGTGGTATATCAACTGATTTGTGTGCTAATGCCTAAGTGATTTCATAATCCCATTTACTTATGAATGACATATAGCCCTGTCGCTTTGCCTCTCTCTCTGAGCTACAGTCTGTTGGGGTCCTTTGTTTCCTCTCTACAATGCAGAGCCATATGCCCTAAGTCCCCCTTTTTTTTTGTTCCCCTGTCTGCAGTTGGGGAGTTTATGGTTAGTGATGGACCGAACTGCTGTTTCGCACGGCGACCCATTCGCGGAACATCGCATGTTCGCGTTCGCCGCATGTTTCCACAACATATGCGATTCGACCCGCCCCTATCATTTACATTGGTTTAAACTTTGACCCTGTGAGTCACAGTCAGCAGACATAATCCAGCCAATCAGCACCCCCACCCACGGACCATCCCACCCCGATAACATAGCAAGGTAGAGGACCGCCATTTCACATGCTGCTGAGAAGGAGAGATTTAGAACAGAGGCTGCTGTCATATGCCCAACCATTAGCTAGGGCAGTGTTCTTCTACAGTGACTCTTCTTCAATGCTCTTAGTCCCGGCTGGTCCAGGACAGATGTCCTGAAAATACCCCAAACGCCCTTTTTTAGGCTATTTTTTGGCTACCTGCTGTTGCCTGCTGGCTGGCATGCCAGGCTGCTGCCAGTGAGACTGCAACGCCACATATTTTGCAACAGTGCCACCGCCAGTGCTCATATCTGGTGCACTTTGTTTACCCCAGGGGATTTTTTCACCCTATTTTAGGGTACAATATTATTGACTGCTTTCCGGCCCGTACAGCTTGGTGCCAACTGTGTGTGCGCCCACAACTGTCCCATTGCCCACCCATACTTATCTGATGGCACTTGTGTACCCCCATTGGATTTTTAACCCTATTGTAGTGGTATTATAAATTTGCGGGCTTTTCCGTCCATTACAGCCTTGTGCAACTGTAGTGCGCCCACCGTGCCCAGTGCCACCCATACTTACTGGTGGCACTTTGTTACCCAGGGATTTTTTCAACCCTATTTTAGGCAATATATATTGCACAGCTTTCCGTCCCTTACAGCCTTGTGCCAAACTGTGGTGCGCCCACTCCCAGTGCCACCCGACTTATCTGGTGCACTTTGTTACCCCCGGGTTTTTTCAACCCTATGGAGGGTTTATAAATATTGCAAACAGCTTTCCGTCCCTTACAGCCTGTGCCAACTGTGGTGGTCGCCCACACTGCCCAGTGCCCACCCATATTTATCTGTGGCACTTTGTTACCACCCAGGGGGATTTTTTTTCACCCTATTGTAGGTTATTACTACATATTGCAGGGCTTTCCGTCCATTCCAGCCTTGTGGCAACTGTGTGTGCGCCACACTGCCCAGTGCCCCCCCATAGTTATCTGTGGCACTTGTTCCCCCCGGTATTTTTTTTCACCCTATTGTAGGGTACAAATCTATATTTGCACGGCTTTCCGTCCCGTACAGCCTTGTTCTAACTGTTGTGTCGCCCACACTGCCCATGGTCCCACCCATAGTTATTGGGTGGCACTTGTTTCCCCCACTAACCCCATGGATTTTTTTTCAACCCTATTGTAGGGTCAAATATATATTGCACCGGCTTTCCTGTCCCTTACAACGGCCTTGTTCAACTGTGTGTGCGATCACACTGCCCAGTGCCCACCTACTATCTGGTGGCACGTTTGTTTTTTGTTACCCCCACACCCAGGGGATTTTTTTTCACCCTTGTAGGTAATTACTCAATATTGCAACGCTTCCATCCCATTACAAGCTTTTGCCAACTGGGGTGGCGCCCACACTGCCCATGTTCCCACCCATAGTTTCTGTGGCCTTTGTTAACCCACCCCAGGGGACATTTTTTTTTTTCACCCTATTGAGGTACAAGATAATTGAACGACAACTATATATTGCACATGGCAACGACAATCTCCCCAGTGGTCCTCCACAACAAACTGTCCATCTCCACCAGTGTCCTCCATATGACCATCACACCATTGTCCTCCATACTGAACCCTCACACACCATTGTCCTCCAACTGCCATCACCCAACCAGTGTCCTCCTACTGACCATCACCACCAGTGTCCTCCAACTGACCATCACCACCATTCCTCCAAACTGACGACCTCACCACCATGTCCCACTCAACCTGACCGTGACAACACCATGTCCTCCAAACTGACCATCACAACCGTGCCCTCCATACTGACCATCACAACCATGCCTCCATACGACCATCACCACCATGTGGGCCTCCCAACTTACCATCTCCCCCAGTGTCAACCAGTTTTTTAGTGCGTCTCCACTCAAATACCATTGACTATCATTTGTAGAATTCCTTGGTGCGGATTTAGTGTGTGAAAAAAATTCTTGGTAGTTTGCCCATGGTTTCCTCCCCTGTCTGTCATTGACCAGGTGTTAGTACCCCTTGAAACAACTTTCTTCCCAACCCGATTGTGGCCAGAAAGGGTCCCTTTGTTTTTTAAATTCGCCTCCCATTGAAGTCAATGGCGGGTTCGCCGGTTCGCCGGGTTCGCGAACTTTTGCGCTAGTTCGCCGTTTGCGAACGCGCAATTCCGGGTTCGCGCCATCACTAGTTATGGTTAGTGTTGATCGTAAATATTTTAATCGCACATTTTTATTATGAATATCGCCACTTCGAGAATTCCCAAAGATCTGGAATGTAGTACTATATCTTTGTAATCGCGAATATTTTAGATTTTTTACATCAGTACCCCGAATTGCAGTGCGTTGCTTTTGCAATATGCGTATTTACAAGTGCCAATATGCGCAATGAAGGTACTAATGACCGGAGATCATGAATTTACGAAAATATGCCTATGCTGCTCATCACTAATCATGCTTAGACTGACTGACATAGCGGCCAAACAAGGTAGCCGGAGCCAGCCTTTGAGAAGCAGCAACTTTGGGTAACCCTGAACCCCCTACACCTAAACACCAATTTAACTCTTATTCTTTTTTAGCATTCATCTATAATGAAAGGCACATTAAAATGTGCAGAATTAACACTAGGATGTCATGGTTTGATCCGTTTTGTGGCTTGGTCTCATCATTCTACAGTATTCTGCTGCTAAGCATTAGGTGTTACAGTCATTCTTACACACCTAAATCTACCATTTTGGATGTAAGAAATATGTGTTTATCTTATACAAATGATTTAACGAATAGTTCAGTATTCAGCTAATTACAGTACTTTCAGTCAATGATTCATTATGCCAAGAGGTGATCTTCTGCTACACATTTTGCTATCAGTTCACGCTGAGGTTTAAGCAAACATGTTAGCAAACGTTTATGGCTTTATTAGCATCAGTCCTTCAAGGCATTTTTCCTTTATGAAACCTTTCCTGTCTAAATATGGTGAATGTATTTACAATGTAGTTCCTGGCTGGAACTCAAGCAGCCAGCTGTGATGGCAGTCATGTAAGACTAAAGCATATGGATACCCATACATATTATATGGATGTTTTTCTTTTTGTTTTCACCTGGTGATCCTGCCAGATAAAAACTTTCTGTCCTATGGTAACCATGCACACACTATACTTTATCTAAGATAGCCTAGTTGTCAGAAAAATGTATGTTTAAAGTCTCCAAAACACTTTCCACTTTTCATCTACATAACATAAATGGAGGAGGTTCCGCAGTTCCCAGAGAGAGCTGAGATTAATGCTAACTGATAAAGTAAGAAGATATTATATTTCTGGCAGATATATTTTGGACTGATCATACAAATATAATAATACTTACAGTTAGTGATGGACGGAGATCAGCTTTGACTGTTTGCGAATAGTGATGGCCCGAACTGTTCGCCGGAGAACATCGCATGTTCGCGTTCGCCCATGTTCACGAACATATGGCGAGTTCGCCCCCTATCTTTTATCATTGCAGAAACTTTGACCCCTGTGAGTAACAGTCAGCAGACATAATCCAGCCAATGAGC
>CM070036.1:57340615-57400627 GCA_036250615.1 Ptychadena robeensis | reverse complement strand
ATTGAAGTCTATGGGGTTCGCCGGGTTCGCGGACATTTGCAGAGGTTCGCGTTCGCCATTTGCGAACATCAAATTCCGGGTTCGCGCCATCACTATTTGCGAACAGGCAAATCGGACTTCTACAAATAGCCGCTATTCACATATAAGTGGCGACTAGCCATTGACTTCAATGGAGGGTAAACTTCTCAAACCTTCAGGTCATAGTTGTAGCCCAAATACCCAAACAAATTGTCAGAAGGGTGTAGAGCACCTAGACAGTGTCATGCCAGAGGTAATCTGAAAGGGGATCAATGGACAAACTTTCCAAAAGTATAACAATGTTTTTTCATTTCAAATGGCCAGAAATCACAGATTTTGCCAAAAGTTAACTGGAGTGGGCTGTCATTGCCTTCTGCAGTGAATCACATTTAGTCAGATCTCTCTGCAATGTTCTGCTCATCTTGGGGGGCTCTTAACTATATACCTCATTGCTTTAAAGTCTTTTTTAGGGGTAGCCCCATATTGTGATACTGGCATTATATGTGTTCAGCATAATATCAATTCTGAGCTGCTTGGCATGTCATTGTTCACTATAATGTCAGTGCTGAGTAGTGATGAGCGGCATGGGCAACATTCATATTCACGGCATGCCGCAAATTTTATGGAAAACATTCGGAAAATATTTGCATTCGGCAATATTCGTTTTTTTTTTATTGCTAATGTCGGCAGTTTTTATTGCGAATTTCGCGCGTGCAATACATGTTTAACATGGCGCGAATTTGTATGCAAATTTTCAAAAGTGCGAATTTTTGCAATATTCACATCACCCCAATATTCAATTAAAAAACTGTTGATGGTGTTGCTTATCTCTTGTTGCAGCCTTTCCATTCGTCCGCTTGCATTGAGAGGCATGTGTAATGGATAAAAAATACAGAATATCCGGAATTGCGAATATTCTGCAATATATTCACCATCTTCGCAAATTTCCGAATTGCCGATATTCGCGATTAATATTCGAAAATTCGCAATCATCACTAGTGCTGAGCTGCTTGGCGTGTAATTGTTCTGTACAATGTCAGTGCTGAGCTGCTTGTCAGCCCATAATTCTGGATGTCACTGCTAAACTTATTTTTAGTGCTGAGCTGCTTTAGTGTATCGTAACACAAGAATAAAATGTCATAGATTTCAGATTTACTATCCAGTGGAGCTCACTGTGTGCAGCCCAGTGTAGTGCACTTATTTATAAAAAAAGAACAAACACATATGCAACAAACACAATAGAACAAACACCTAACATGCTATACAGCACACAAGTCCCCCCAAAAAATGAGTTGCTGATGGTGAACTAGAACTTACAGCACACCCTCAGGATTGGAACACAGCACACAGGTCCCATAATACCGGATACCCCACCTACAGAAAAAGACTTGTGTGGCTCCGTAACAATGAACTGTTTGATGCATAACAGCTAAACTATTACTACAGATCACTGGATAGAGTATAATAGCAAAGTAGCTAAGCCATCCCTCAATCAGCTATTCTCCCTATGTATCTAGTACTGCAGACACATGTTTAATGTAAAATGGCCACCGGGCTGCTTCTTTTTTGGCAGGGGGGTGTAGTCTAGGAGTGAACATATGTTATTTGCTGAACTGTCCCACCTTACTATGAGGGGTCATACTTTACATCCATGTTAATATATATGGGGTGTATCGAACACCCGTAATGTTTGTCAACACGGCAAATACCAAACATGCTATGTTTGCAGCGAACTGTCCGCCAGGCAAATAGTTCAGTCATCACTACTTTTTACTGACAAAAAGGAACCAAATGAAAACAAATTGTTAGAGTTTACTTATACTATAACAGTTTATTTGCTATTTACTTTCCTTCATAGAGAAATTATTTTAATTGTACTTTAATATTTTGATGCTTTTACCTTTTTAGGTGACAACTGCACCTGTTTTTTCTGATATGGGTGTCAGAAATACTAGACGTAGGTTATTTATATTGTTCTAAAATTTTGACTAAAGTATATATTATGAAGATATGGAGATATGAGGGACAGACACAAAAGCTTTATAGATTTCCATATGCTATTGCTTTAACAACAAATAATAAAATACCACGCTATAAGACCATATAAGAGACGAGATGTGATTTCTAACATGCATAGTACAGAGAAGTTGGCTCTATGCATCAACCTATCGTTTTTCTAAATTACATCTTGCACTTCAATGTACCCTGACTACAGTGATGCATGGTTCTACTACATGAGAACATCATAATCTGCTACAATTACATGTCTGATGATTAACAGGAACACAATTTCCCATACACACAACAAGCTCTACAACTGTAGTTTGGCAGGGTCACAATATATGTTAATGATCTCACAGGCGGTGTAACTTTATATCTCTGTATTGGTGCATGAGAAACCAAGAGGAACTGATGGCACTTGGTTGTACTTGTGTCAAGGAAAGTTCACACATCTCCCAAGCTAGAGGTAGCTTGCCAGGAGCGTCTCACTTGTACTTCACTTTTCCTGTTAATTACCAAGTTCTTCTTTTCATCCTCCAGGAGTTTACTGTTGAATAACCTAAAGGCTGGGAGTGTTGCCATTTTTTGTGTCTGCTCTATTATTTTCGGAAGAAGAACATGTCTAATTAAAGAAATCAGGAAATAAAATCCATGTATTAATATTGTGTAATTGGCATAGGTGATGTAAGCGCTCATATTATAATTATGATAATACTTTAATTTATTTGATTAGCTCATACACTGTGCCTTTCATCCCTTCTTACTTGTAAAACATGTTTTTAAATGTGATTAAAGGCAACCGGATATTTTCTGTTGTTTGCTTTAAACGGATATAACTATTTGTAAGGGTCACTGTGAACATTGCAAATCACCCACAGTGAGTCCAATTTGCAATTGAAGGAGTCAACTAACAAATCAAGGAAAAGCACGGTATCTGAGCGAAAATTTATTGATGCCTTTTTACAAATAAAATCGCTTTCTATGACTTAAGGAGATCTCAAAAGTGCCTTCTTTTGTTCTTCCAAAAACAATATATATTAATACCCAAGCCAACAATACCACTGCTCGAATACCACGGTCACCCAGAGGCTAAGTAGTGCGACCAGCTCAGAAGACCACATTGAGTAGAGATGGTGAATAAAGAATATCTCTTAAAGACGGGAATTTACTATGGTTGTTGGCCCAGGGGGTTTCTACACCACACTCCCTACACCAACAGCCTAAAGTGCAAGTAAACCTCATTCTAACCCTACCACAGACCTTTGATATGCCTTCTAACACTCTCTCTTCCTTTTTTCTTGTCAAGTTATCAGCTGCGCTTCTAGAGGTCCCCACACACGTATCGAGTGGGGACCAACAGATGATCTGTACAGAGCAGCGTGATGACATCCTCTGTGTGCCAGCCGTTAGTTTCAATAGGGACTCCGGTCCCCATTGAAACTAATGGCATCGGCCAAAGATTTATGCACATATCAGTTCTCTGGCCGACCAAGCTTTGTGGGCATCCGCGATTGGCTGACGATTTTGCCGCCGACCGCGAGCACGCACATCGGTCAGCGCCAAAATTGGCCGCTGCTCGTTGCGTGTGTGGGGACCCTAAATCACATATAGTACTTACTCCTAACTAACAAATCAAATAATGTCAAAGTTTAGTAAAATAGCTAAATAAAGTTAAATGTGTGTGAACTGATTGATTTTTACAATAATTTTATCTTCTTTTCAATGAACCTGTAAATATAGATACTTATTCCAGGCTGGCCAGCTTCTGACCAAGTGTTATTCACCTTTAAAGCTAAGCCACTTTCAGGTAAAGGATAAATACCTTTTACAAAAATGTTTATCTTATGATGCAGATGTGCTACTACACACTAAATGGAAACCTGTAGCCTAAACCATTTAATATTTTTAATAACCCCCAGACCTCTAGGATATGGGTAACTGCTTGAATTTTGATCCAGTATTCATGAAACTTTACTGTGCAAACAACCACTGCAACTTTTTTATTTTACATCTTTACCCATTTTGAAGATTAAGCCATTTTATAACCTCTTTACAGAAAGCAATGTATAGAGGTATGTGACTGACTGACAATGGTGGTGGGAGTGGAAATGAAAGGCCTTGATCCGCATTGGGCTTTCCATGTTGTCTTGGTATCTCTTTTCCATCCCAGTGGAATTATGACACATGGTAATCTGTGTAACTTTAAACTTCAGGGTAACTTTCCTATTAATATACTAGGTACCAAGTTGTCTCTGGCTTCAATATCTTTTAAGTTATTGGTCAAGAACTAACATTTAATCTGTATATTTTATCCTGGTAATAACATTGAAGTATTAAATCCATTGTTATACAATAAAACAAAGTAAGTTAAAAAGTGTAACAGTAACAAAAAACTCCCATTTCCACTACCATTATATCACCTCAATGTTGGTGCTCTGTCATTACCTCATTGTCCATTACCTCTTTACTTCTCATCCACATTTTTTCATCACTTGTAGTCCTCCTTCAGCCATTTATATTGGAAAGTCAGTCTTTAGCCAACACTTGCCAAACTGTGACTTTAAACATGCGCCTTAATGCCTTACAGTAAAGTGTATAACTGTCAAAGGGTCCTTTAAGAATAAATAAAGCTTGGCATAACATATCTATAACATGGTTTTATGTGTTACAAATGTATAAAACATGGTTGTTTTTCTGGATTTTGCTTTACAATGGAACATTGGAGAATTGCTTGTTTATTAAAACACCTCAACGTCTTTAAATTTTAACCATCTGTTATTTTTAGCATGCTTTCACTGCAAGCGAGCTCAATGTCAATATAATTACCATCCAATTTTTGGCTTTAGCGGTTTTACTTGCACCCCTGGAAGCTGCTTTTCTCATAGCAGCAACATGTTTACAATTTAGATCGTTAAAAAGCCTCTATTTCCGAATGAAGTTGTCCAGCTTATGACAAAGGAACAGCATATGCTCACAATGCCGCCATACAATAACACAATCGCTCCAGAAATGGTTTGAAAAAGTTAAGTCATTAGCTTAATGTTTCAGTCCGTGACCAGGCTTGTTCCTTGCTAAACCTACCTCAAAATTATCCCTCCCACCCCTCAAACACACTCCTATTAGTAATCTAAATATATACTGTTGCTATTCTTCTCGCTGATTGATTTCATTGCCTCTCTTTTTTCCTTATTACTTCCCAAATACAGTATGGTTTCGGCACAATCACAGCTGCCACTGTGCCTGTTCTACCTCAAAACATATGCACCAGTCTATAATTTATGTGAAATCATCTACAAAAAAAAGATTCCTTTTTGCATTCTTTTGTTTTGTCCCAAATACCACAGGGAGCAGCAGGTGCGGCTTGTAACACACTTGAGGAAACAAATTTCAAGCAAATTAATAGAAGCAGTGAATTGAGGAGTTCCAGAGAAAGTCACAGCTATGGATGCATTGTAACTAACACTAAATATATTTGTTTTTGAACATCCATGGTAAAACCGCTTAATTTGCTCTGAAATGTTGTCAGCCTGAAGGACTTGAAGGTTTATTTTTATACTATAATATAGCTAACGATTCTTATTACCATTAATGATAATAACTTTTACATATTTGTACAGTTTGCAGAATATTTCATACATTATCTTTGAAAATATCTTGTAATATTTGGATGCATCCTGCTCTTTCACAATTTTTTTTCATTTTCAACAGTAGTGGCAAAAGTAAAAAAAAAATGTAAATAGTAAAAAAAGTGTATTAGGAATTATAGGTTCATAACATAACACAGTTACTATAAAAATGTAATAAAAAATGCCAACATGATCTCCAACATTTTAAACAGTTGGAAGACTTTCTTTGCTATGTGCGGTTAATGTGCTCTGCATTCAGCCATCTAGAATGTGCAAACAATTTGCTAACAATTTGACAGGAAATTTTGATCTGTACTTTTCTCAATGCAGCACCTGATGGGCTAGTTTCCACTGCATCCCCCCCCCCCCCCCCCCCCCCCCCCCCCCCCCCCCATGAACCGTGCAAACTGACCAGGGGGAAAAGCGCAACACAACCTGCACCATTCATTTGATCAATGGTTGATGCGTCCACTGAATATCAATCGATATTGCCAATGAGGTGGCAATGCAGGGCGCAAAGTGTAAGCAAATAGTGGGCAGCCCCCTGGTTGCATAGCATGGACACATCATGCCCTGTACAAATAAGCCATACAGCATACCATGTTCTAATGGCCAATTGCCATTTTCCAAACATAGGGTGCCTTTAGTTCTGTATTTTCCCTACTTATGGGTTAGTTCAAGATAAAAGAAATCCATCAGAAACAGAGTCCGCACCATAAAGCTTTTTTAATGCTATAGTTTTATTGCATCAAGCACAGTGAGAATTGAACAACAGTTTCAAGCTTCCCAGCTGTTTCTCAAGTTCCAAACTATTTAAGATAATGTTTAAAATTTACAATAGATTAAACATAGATTTCATGAATGTTGCCATTTAAAACAATATAATGCAATAGTTTCTCATATGATAACATTCCAGTACCATTCTGCATTTCATTGCTTCTTTAGGGTGCAAGCTCAACTCATTTATGGCATATTTTAAAACAAGGGTAAAAGGCTGGTTTGAAGAGGATTTTTTAAATATGGAGTTACCCAGACAATAAAATTTGAAAGAAAAACCAGACTGAAGGAAACCAAAATTCACAGATAAATTCAATTTAAATTATTATTGGATTGTTTTTAGTAAGTCACTTGTATTGGAAATTCTAATGCCAGTGCATGAGATGTTCAACTCCAAGCTAATGGTGCTGGTGCACAAAGCAGTGTGTATAATGTGGATGAACCAATAGAACCCCATATTTTGCTCTATACGATGCACCTTTTTCAAAAAAGCTAATAAAAAAAACTTACAGCAGCCAATATCATGTAAAAAGACATCATACATGTAGAATCGTCATATATGTAGAATTATTGCTGAATGCCACACATTGCCTTCAGTAAGAACATTTCAGGACACAAACTCTGGGTACTGTACATGTGGTTAATCAGCTTTCTGAATATTGTTGTATAATTTTGAATGGGTAAGTTACTGGGCTGCAATACTTTTACTCCCACTATAACATTTAAACCAGGAGATCTGGACAGTCTTACTGGACTAAATTTTGCAGTAATAAATTGCCATAGGCATAATGATAGATGATCTAATAAAAGGCACGTTCACTTTGCTAGGGTAATATCATTGTAAAAGGACATTTTTAAACTAGCTTGGTGAATTTGAGCAAATCTTGCCATACAAACCTTCCCTATATTAGTGATGAGCGGCATAGGCAATATTCGAATTTGCGATATTTCGCGAATAATTCTACTAATATTTGATTCTATATCCGCGAATATTCGCAATTGTTATCGCCTTGCAATTACCTTAAAATGATGGTGACATGTGCTATTTATTTTCACATTGCGAATATATATTCGCAATCCATGCCCATAAGCATCCCAATGGCAAATATCGTAAATAGCCGATATTCACTGAATATATTCACAATTTGAATATTCGAGCTCAACACTACCCTATATATAGGAAATGAAAAACAACCAGTAAACAAAGAAGAATGAAATCAGCAAAGCTTCACCTTTTATTAACCTTCTGAGCGTTCTCCCCGAGTTAACGAGAGGCACGCTCGAGGTCTCGCCGTCTTCTTACGGCGGTCGATGCTTCCGGGTCTGCCCCCGATCGTGTCACCGGTGACGCGAAGGGGGCGGGGGTAGGCGGCGCCATAGACCTCCGTCAAACTGGAGGGGCGTCGCCTTTCTGCAGCATAAGTCCGGCGTCTCCAGTGACGCCGGGCTTATGTGTAGGTCCTCCAGCTGAGCAGGAAATCGCGGCGGAGCATATTGGTTTTGAAAAAAACGTGCCACGTGGCAAACGCTCAGGAGGTTAAGGTAACTGGAAATTAAGGGAATGTCTTTATTCCCTTGTGGAGCATATCTTTAGTACATTATCCCAACTTTGTATTGATCAACTAGTCAAATACCTATGTTTGTAGTTCTGATAACTCATTGTTATTGTAAATTTTTGGATATACACTGTCTATAGAATTTGAACTTACCCAGCAGCTTGGTAAGTCCCAGCTTTAGTCCCATACTGAATATGCTATCTGTCTGGATGGTGTGACAGGGTGTCGCGGTATTTGCATGGGAAAGTGCTTGATGGTGCATATATTGCACCTAGGTACTTTTTGCAATAGAGGCTCCAGGGAAACAGTATGTTCTGTTTCTGTGACATGGCTCAGAGTGAGAGCCGTGGTTAAGGGCCCTGGAGCTGGCCAAGGGAAGAGAAGGGAGGGCCACTTGGCCACCAGGCCCAGGTCTGGGATTTGCTCACACAGGTGTCAGGTGTGATTAAAGAGTAGTCAGTTGTTAGCTGACTGGGGGTGTGTGTAGAGGAACTTACACAAGCTTGCTGGAGACAAGCTGAAAGGCATGGACTGAGCACTCAAGGTACTGTGAGTACAAAACTGTATTGCTGCTGTTCTGTGCTGTACTATATAGTGACTTAGCTATCCTGAGTGAGATAGCTAGTCGCCCAGCCGGGCTGTGCATTTTGTTTAGAGTTTTTACTTTATTTTGTCTTTTTACTCGCTGACAATAAAGCCCGCAGGCGGATGCCTGAGGTTGTGTTCAAGGACAGTGTTTCTGCCTCATACTTCTGAACCACAATCCCTGCAGCCACAAGCAATTCCCCAACTTGCCACAATGGGTATACAGTGGTTGTAATAGAATGAGTTTTTCTTTGGTGCATGAATATTGGTGTGCACCGCCCCTGAGTGAGTGAAGTGCACCAACATGTACATGATTCAATCAAGGGTCAGGGTCTGGCATCTTCCTGCCTCCCTCTGTCTGGCCCCTCCATGCAGGTGGTCACACCAGGCTTCAGAACATCCCACTAGGCCCTTTATCACAGCTGGTGTCTTCCTGCTAATCAGAGAAACCGCTAGGTTGTGGGGTGAACTTGGAACAGCTTTACCCATCACCTTGTGGTACAGTCCATCAGTTCTGTGCCAGCCATATGGAAATTTGCAGTTGCCTTACATCAGTCTTTGGCCTAGCCCTGACTCCTTCTGGTGACAGATCCCAAGGGCTAGTGTACCCGTTCCCCCAAGATGAGGACAAGGTAGTTGTCTGTTATCATATCTTGGCAATTTGGGGGTCCTGCATGCCTGGAATGCCACGGGGACCAACAGCAATCCTCTCTCCACCAATACTAGATCTTATAATAACTATCACAGCTGGGCACTTCCTGATGGCCGGGTCGCAGTTACAATATCACTTTATATTTCAGTTAGCCAATAAACGGTATCACTTGAACTCCAAACTTGCTGTATTTATCGATGGCTAACACGGTACAACACTCTACTATTGCTAATATCACTTTATTAAAGGCATACTCAACAATAACCACATTAACCCTTTAGACACATGTTAATTGCATACATGACACAGGCCACTCTCCTACATTACTAGTGTCTGTGTTCGTTTGTGTAGGTTTGTATGTTTATTAGTGTTGATCTTGAATTTTGGAATCTCAAAATATATTGCAAATAATCAAGATTTTCCATCAGTAGTGTTTTTGCGAATTTGCAATATTTTCCGCAGTAAAGGTTATAATGACTGGAGATCACAAATTTGCTTTTAATATTAGGCGAAAGATTAATGATATTTTGCGAATACTAATATTGTCTATGCTGCTCTTAGTTCTCGTAAAGCAGTGCGGAAAAGTGCCAGCACATTAAAAGTTAATCCCAAATTCTTACTAATGTGTGAAAATGCCAAACTGCAGGCATTAGGACATAAACTAATTCCTTTGCTGAGTTAGATACTATGATTCACTTTTTAAAGTCAGATGAATTACTGGAATTATATAAAATGACCCCATAGTTGTCCTATACAGAACAGAAGCAGAAATGTTGAAGCCTGCTATCACATTTGGAGTTTGACACTTATTTGTGTAACTGACACTTGTTAGTGTAAAGGAAAATGCAGGTTATTATGATACATTTTGAGAAGTATTAATATAACACATCCAGACGCTGATTTCACAAACTCCTACATTTCATGAGAAGTGTTGTAATAATTTAGACAAAGATATTGTTGCAAACAGGAAATCTTTACCACATCATTCTCCCAATTAGTGGACAATGCGTGCATTTTGCAAAACTGCCAGCAGTACAAATCTGTATAATATTGCTGAGATATGAGGATGAGATATAAGCTATTTTACTGTTAGCATTATATTATAGAGTTAATTAAAGTAATTAAAAAAATTATATATATATATAAATGTGTATCTAGTCAATTCATCTCTTTTACATATTAATAACAAAATAATACTGACTGGCTGTGAGGTCTTAGATATGATACACAAATTGAACATTATTGCTAATTCAGGTTACATTTGTTTGTCAATTGTTACATAAAATAATCTGCACAGTACTCTTAAGTCTCTTTTCACTCACATTGCCATGAAAATGCCTTAATCCAGGAGCTGTTTGATTTATTTCCTGTTGAGAGACTTTTAGGACATGTTGTCTCACAGCCACTTCCTTTGTCTGTTCCCAGTAACATTCTCCTATTTCCCCCCTCCTATGTAGTTCTCGAGATTACAGAGGTGATATATTCACTCAGGTAAAGAGCTGGACAGGTCTAAATGCATAATTTACCACCCATTTATACCCACAGACCCTATTTAGTCACTTTGTATCTTGCAGCATGTCACTGCCCACAGAGCCGAACAGCCAATGTGCCAATGTGAAGTTCTAATAATTTATGTAAATTAGGAAGTAGGGTTGTAGCTTTTCCTTTGGTAAAGATGGAGGATATAGTTGTTATACCGGTGACCCTTCATGCTCAAATTGGAGATTACTTGTGTTTAGCCTGCTGTTTAGGCTGTGTTTAGGCTGTGTCTTTCTCCAGTTGCTCCCAAAAAAGAAGGAAGGTCACTGAAATATTAAAATTAATCTGTTAGATACTATAGGCTTACTCGATGGCAAAGGGTTGGACTTTGGGTGGATCATGTCTTCTATGATTTAAATAAGAACCTAAAAAAAAGTCTTAAAAAGAAATTAATTGTAATAAAATGAATACTTTCATTATATAAATAAATACAATTATTAGATTTTCCACTCTATGGTAATCCACATGAATTACAAGTGAATTTGTATTTATTCTTAATTGATAGAGAATAGATTTGGGATGGTGGCATCAGCTTGGAGTCTGAGAGTGTATGCAGCTGGAAATTGTGAGTGAAGGTAGTAGCTAGCACAATAAATGCTCTTTATGATATTCTTTTAATGCAACACAATTGTTTTTCTGATCTATGGGGTAAGGATTTAAGCCTTGTATTGGTAGGAAGTCATTGATCAGAGGGATATCTGAGGAATTCTAATGCCTAATCAACTTTTTAAACTAATTTGTTCCTTAAATTATAGTCAAGTTTCATCCATAGCCTCTATGAGCCTTTCATTATGCTACAATCATGTCCAGAAATAAAAAATGCACACATATCCTGACCATCCACATGAATATATATATATATATAGACCAGTGCTAAAGTGGCCCAGTCCTCTTTCCTCTGTAGGCAGTTTTCACTGGACAGGATCAACCTGTGACTACAAAGCCCAAATGCTTTGTCTTCTGATACTTCTCTATCATGGCCAATTTTATTTATTTTTTCCAATTTGTACTACAGGGAGTGCAGAATTATTAGGCAAGTGGTATTTTTGAGGAATATTTGTATTATTGAACAACAACCATGTTCTCAATGAACCCAAAAATCATCTCAAGTCTGAATATTTTTGAAGTAAGTTTTTAGTTTGTTTTTAGTTTTAGCTATTTTAGGTGGATATCTGTGTGTGCTGTGCCTATTAGCTGTGCATAATTATTAGGCCAACTTAACAAAAAACTTAACAAAACAAATTTATACCCCTTTCAAATAATTTTATTTAACCAGTGAAACCAATATACCAATCTCAACATTCACCAATAAGACAATGGCTGACATTCAAAAACAAAACCAAACAAATCAGTGAACGCATATAGCCACCTTTCGTTGGCAAGGAACTCAAAAGCCTGCCATCCATGGATTCTGTCAGTGTTTTGATCTGTTCACCATCACATTGCGTGCAGCAAGCAACCACAGCCTCCTATACACTGTTCAGAGAGGTGTACTGTTTTTCCCTCCTTGTAAATCACACATTTGATATGGACCAACAGGGTCTCAATGGGGTTCAATCAGGTGAACAAGGAGGCCATGGTTCATAGTTTTTTCTTCTTTTTATACGCTTCTTGCCAGCCACGCTGTGGAGTACTTGGACGCGTGTGATGGAGCATTGGTCCTGCATGAAATCATGTTTTTTCTTGAAGGATGCAGACTTCTTCCTGTAACCACTGCTGAATAAGTGGTCTTCCAGAAACTTGGCAGTAGGCCTGGGAGTTGAGCTTGAACTCCATCCTCAACCCGAAAAAGGCCCCAAAAGCTGCATCTTTTCGATATACAGCCCAAAACCATACTCCACCTCCCACCTTGTGGCATCTGAGTCGGACTGGACTCTCTGCCCTGCCCTTTACCATCCAGCCATGTTGCCCATCCATCTGGCCCATCAGACTCAACTCTCGCTTTCATCTCCATAAACCAAACCTTAGGAAAAAATCAGTTCTTGATAATTTCTTGGCCCCAGTCTTGAGACGTTTTCAAGCTTGTGGTGTTTAGCAGTGGTGGTCCGTCTTTTCAAGTCCTTTCTGTCTCTGAGTATTGCACCCTTGTTGCTTTTGGGCACTCCAAGTGAATGTTTGCAAGCCTGAATACTGGTGCAAACTGGTGGCAATTGCAAATCTTGGCAGCTGCAACGCTTGACTTTTGTCTCAGTTCCATTGCCAGTTTTTTGCGCCTTTGTGTTGTTCCACACGCTTCCTTGCGACCTTTGACTATTTTGAAGAAACGCTTGATTGTTCGATGATCACGCTTCAGAAGCTTTGCAAATTGTAAGAGTGCGGCATCCCTCTGGAAGATATCTCACTATTTTTGACTTTTCTTCCGCCTGTCAAGTCCCTTCTTTTGACCTAACCCATTTTTGCAAAGAAGGAATTTGCCTAATAATTAATGCACACCCTAATATAGGTGGGTTGAGTGTCTTAGACCACACCCCTTTCCTCATTACAGAGAGCACATCACCTAATATGCTTAATTGGTTCGTAAGGAGGCTTTTCGAGCCTATACAGCTTGGAAGTAAAGACAACACATAAGAGGATGATGTGGTCAAAAATACACTAATTGCCCTAATATTCTGCACTCCCTGTACTGTAGCATATATAGCATCTGGTCCATCCTTTTACCATTTCCCCAACTGTCCTTCCTTGGAACTTTTGGTAGCCATTGTATAGCAGGAGTTCTTCACATGACTTGCTGTTTTGAAATGACATTGATTGCGTCATGAATTGACTGTTCACTAGAGGTGGTCCATCAAATGCAAAAATTCAACATTAGCATGCAAATTGCAACTGATTGACTCAGTCAAACGCTTCATCTGCTACTTGCTTGCTAATGTAAATTTGTTTGCATTTTATTTGATCACTTATGGTTTACTTGCTTCCTAATGTAGTTGCCATATAAAAAAACCCCATCATATTATGATAATTAACTAATTTGCTTCACCTCTCAGCAGTTTTAATACTTTGGCTGATCTGCATATGTAAATGTAATTCCTGCATGATTGTATGCGGGTTCTAAAAGCCATTGCTCTTTACATGAAGCTAACTTATCATTTAAGGTGGCCATACACGGGTCGATTTTTTCATTCAATGTTCCCTTATCGAATGTGCTCACCTTTTCTTTGAGCAGGATCTATCGTTCCAGCCCTAAGAAATGTCGATCGAACAGGGAACCAACATGTGGGTAAATCCCTGTTTAATTGCTATTGCAGGGTCCCCATTCAAAGTATCAAACGGGATCGATTGCGCATAATAGTCTGCATCAACTCACTGTCCCGTTGGATCTTTTGAGTGGGTATCGACCTCTCATTGATCATCTCTAGCCATTTCCCCAGAAAACAAATTAGAGGAAATTGGTTTCTGTGTTCTTCTACTGTCCTTTCTTCCAGTTGTCAAACATGAGGCTCGGTTTTTGCAACATATGCCTAGATATAGTGGTTCATGATTTCTATAGGTCCTTTTTTCTTCCTTTTTTATCTTTTTGCCTCTTTGATGCTAAGATGTTAGTAGGCAGCCAAGGAAGCCTGATATACATTCAGAAGGTAATTTATAATAGTGTTTTTGGCTGTATTGTTTGCTTGACTTTGTTAGAGAAGAAATTGGATATAGGTATAAAATGAAAGTGAGCCGTGCATACAAGTTTCAGCCTTTAGAAATACTTTCATTTTTGGTCTAGATTACATAATTGCTTTAGGAAAGAAATAGCAGCTGAAGCATATGAACAGCCTATGGTGGATGGGGTTTTGGCGTGTGTCCATAAGCGCATTGTGTAGTCTTGTAAGCTTTCATTTCAAAGACCTACAAAGAAAAGCTGGGTGGTAGAATTTCTGCCTGAACAATATGCCACTCTGGATTTCTTCTGTTTAACTAAAGGTTTGTCAACTTTTTGTGTTTGGTAAAAATATTTTTTATCCATATAGGCATATGTTTTGGTATTTAATACAAACCTTAACATCAGATTTATTTGTGAGTTTATGTGACTATTTCTATACAGACTATATCTGGCTTACTATTTTTTTTTTGTCAATGACAATGTGATTGTAAGAATGTCAACATTAAAAATTCTAAATATTTAATAATCTTTGTAGCCTAAAAAATGTCTGCCAGTTAGGGAATGACACAATTTGTCTAACAGCAAAGGATAATAAAAGCTGTAATAAAAGTTGCAGCACCTTTTAGCACCTTCACTGCCTATTGTCTATAGTGATGGACACAATTTGCCAAGTTCAGCTCTCCAAAAGCTTATACCAATCTTCTTTAAGGCTTGGTAAACTTGAATTCTTTATCAATGCCATTAAGTTTATGGGAGGTAAACCTAGATAGCTGTAATAGATAAGAATAGGTTTGTCATACATATTGTTATTTCGCTAGACAGAATGCCAACCTTTTTACTAGACCACAAAATTACACAGTATGCAAGCAGTTTTTAATAAAGGAGCAAAAGACCAAGCATTTTTTCTTTTAATAAAGTGCATTGGAGGTAATATTCAAATGTATTCTTTGGCTAAACAAAATAAAGGCAGTATTTTTCACCACAGTTCAGGAGGAAGAAACCATTTAAGCAGGTGTTTGATTTATATTCTATTTATAGTTAATTAAGAATAATTATAATTAAGAAATAGCTAACAAAAAATATGCTTACATTAATAGGGATACAGTTACTGTTCATACACTACAATATGGGTGCAGATATGACCTGCTTTTGGTTGAAGCATCCTGGTCAGCACATTGGTTTCACCCACATGCAAAGCCTCTGCCTCCCCCTCTAGGCCTGTGGATATGGTTGCCTACTATTCATTGTGGACTTGTGGGAGGAAGTAGTTAAATTGAAGTATATAACTGCAATGGCATGCGGAAAATGATATAAAATATAAGTAACACATACATCCACATACCAACTTTCCTTTTCTTATTATTCTACTTGAAAGCTAAAAAACATTAATAGAGGTATATGAAAACATACAAAAACTTCCAAAGACAGAACATGCATTAAAAGATTGCAGTGAATAGTACTTAAACTGGGCAGGGGGCTACACTAAAAAAATTTGCCTAATACCCCGCCATTCACAGACAAATAGTCTTTTTTAGAATGTATCTCACCCTAAACATACTTTCAGTGCTTTTGCACACTAATGTAAAGTATCACATAGGTCTTATTGTGTTTAATCATTTTGTAAGTGGAAGGTTTGGTTGGGCAAGGTATGTCTATTTGTGGATTGGACAAAATAATTTAAGATGTTCCAGGGGTTGTATGCAACATGAAAGGTAATTCTTTATTGCTGCAGGTCAATGTATCCAAGTGCAAAATAATGCACTTAGAGGAGGCAAATCCCAATATTGATTATTGTGTGATTTTGTTACCCAAACAACAGGAAAAAATATATTTACTTCAGATGATTGCACAATAATCAAATTGACCAGGTGATGGTAAAATAGTAGGATTACCAGCAGAAGAGGTAGGTTTTGATTCCACTTTATAGTGTAGATCTTTAGTTAAGGCTGCCATACACATACCGAGTAGGTCAGACAGACCTACTCCGATATGCACCGGAATGCAAACGTGATGACGTCTTCACGTTTGCACCCCGGTGCATTATGGGGCCCCTTCAGTCGGCCGGAACCCTTTGTGTGCCGGCATTAGCTTCAATGAAGACGCCGGTCTTCATTGAAGCAAATGCCATCGGCCAGAGATTATCGGACATGTGGACATGTGGGCACATGCCGATTAGCGGCCGATTGTTCCGCTGACCGTTGGCGCGAGCGCGCACGCCTGTCGGTCAGGTTAAAAATCGGCCGCTTATCAGCATGTGTATGGCAGGCATTAGACTGTAGTTAGATTAAATTAGGATTCTAGTGTCCAAGTCACATTTATGAAAAATTTGAATAACAAGACAGAAAAAGGGATGGCCAAAGAAAATGGCGACTGGTATAAAGAGACTGTAGGAACTTAATATGTACAATTAAAATACACGAGTTGTTATATCTAGTGATGTCGATGTCTTGTGAAATATAATAAGGTAGCAAATTATACCAGTTTACGGTAGTGCAGTCATCATTTGTTTTGGAATATATGGGTTCGGAGTGAGCTAGAATCTCTGACCCCTCACAAAAGAAGAGAAGAGCAATCAACCTGTAATGGCAATTTCTAATTATTTAGTTTTAGTTTCGTGAGCACATTGATGGCTTGTTTCCGCATTGTCTTTTCCCCTGTATTTAGCTGGCACTGACCACATGGTAAAAGATGTGGACACAACTGGATGGGATCCATTGCAACAAAGCAGCAGTCCTGTGTTGTCATTGCAGTGATGCTGGCTGTCACTGTCAATTACTTGTTGTTGCCATTGAACATCAGTGGACGCATGGAATAGGGTGAGTTACCACAGATGCAGTGGTAATACGAGAAATCCGTGGGTTAGGTGATATGGATCCATCATGCCAAAACATCTAAAGATCTTAACTGAGACATAGATCAATTAATAAATACATTAAAATGGGTAAACTTGATATACCACTGCTTTTCTGCCATCACTCTCCTATGTTGCTTTATTTCCAAATGAAGCGGTAACATATAGGTCAGTGTGTTCAAAGCATTCAAACAATCTATGGTAAATGCACCACAAATTAACCACCTATAAAGTGTGTTTCCAAAACCCATGTGAAAGCCCTAACATGATGTTTTAATGATGCTGATTTATGGAGGAATGCTGTTAAGTCAGACTGTTTATAGAGATAATCAGGTGTGGTGTGATCAAGGGATATTTCTCGAAAATTATGTACCCAGAATGAAAATGAAACAAATTCCCAGAATGGCAATACTAAATGTGATAATCACTGACCTCTAGTACAAATGTTTCTAAAGTTTACCACACAGAAAAAAAATTCATGAAAAAAATGCTTTAAATGTGCAGAATGTACATTTGTATTTATGGGAAAACATATATATATATATGTTAAGCTGCAATGTGCTTATTAAAAATAGATAAATATTTGCAGAGCATTACTAAAATGAAAAAAATACTGTCCTATTATTTCTGTAAATTGTTTTCAAACCCCGAAGATGAAGTTGGTTTAAATTAACCTTTTTAATACCACAAATAATTGATTTAATAATAATTTTACAGATTAAAAAAACAAAATCGCAAAGCTAGATTCCTTTATGTATATACATCAAACAGCCTGACTTTAATTTTTACACTGCCTATACACTAAAACCTAAACTATTTTAATGAGAATGTTAACTCAGGGTGGTCACCATCTGTGCAAACTGTCTGAAACTGTGACTTCCTTTTTGCTTTATTCTCAGCCAGAGAGGAAACCAATTTTATAGATAGTCAAAGAAGTATCAATTAGTTTTCAAGCAATTGGGGATTTACAGCCTAAACAAATGCTAAGTCTGGAAAAGACTTCTTAAAACAAACAGATAAACATGTTATCAGCTACTTCAGATGTTTTCCAAGTAGACGAAGCCATGGCTATTTCTTAATCTCAATTCATAGACATTGATCATTTTTTTCCTACAAAGCCTTTCCCTGAAGACATGTAAAGAATCTACAAAATTGTTTAAAGATAGTTTTTTTTATTTCCAGTGGATATACAGTGTGTCATAATATATTGAAGCTATTGAAAATATTTCTTTTGAAATGCCTTATTACATTATTACCATATATCATTATTATTACTATTATGCTTGCTATATTTAGAATTTTTATTTATGTTAATATCGGTATTATTATTATATTTTGTTTTTTGCTGGTACACATCTATTAATTCTAGGGTAATTTTTTTTTTATATAATTAAAGTGTTGTAAATACTGTATATTCTGGCGTATAAGACTACTTTTGAACCCAGGAAAATCTTCTCAAAAGTCGGGGGTCGTCTTATACGCCGAGTGCTGAAACTTCTGAGCCAGATTAGTCTGCCTGTCAGACATCGGAAGCGCCCCCTTATCCACCCTTCCTCTCTCCCTCCTCAATGTGTGAGACGAAGCCGACGTGCTCACTAAAGGCTGTGGCTCCAGTGGCTGAAACTGGTATTGCAGCTCAAACACATTAAAATACCTTCACTGTATCATATGACATTTTGGGAATTGAAAGTCAGAGTAGACATATGTAAGGCCATGGGTCTCCCTGAGCTGGACAAAAAAATGACATGCACCGGCAAATTTGCCGGTGGATTTCCTGTGACTTGCAGGCAGTTTGCCCATGTCATAAGAATTTAAATTAACATATTGAAAGCAAATCTGATGTTTTTTTTTATTTTTATTTGGTGTGCGGAAGGAGTAGTCTTATACGGCGAGTATACCCAAAACTCTATATTTTAACTGGAAAAGTTGGGGGTCGTCTTATACACCCAGTCGTCTTATACGCCGGAAAATACGGTATATATTTCTTAGCTGTTTTCTGTCCCATTGATAGAAGATAATTATACATTTGTAATGGCTTGCTGTTTTTTTGTAGTCCCTGAAATGAATGAAGCGTGGAGGATGGGAGCTCAGACTTTGAAGACTTTGCTGTCTGCATGCTTATTTACCATGACTATGCAACTCACAAGATAATGAAGTCAGGAAAAGGAATTTAGCCCCAAACCTGTTTATGTAGTAGCCTTTTCAACAATGACAGCTCCATGTTTTTTGTCTCCATAGGTTGTGGTATTAACTACCTTTAAAAACAAACTTTTTATTCCATGACATGAAGCAAGAATGAATTCTGTCAGTACATCAGTTGATTTGAAGTTAGTTTTTATGACCTAACATATCAAAAGTTTTCTTAAACAACCTGCTTTTAATTTTATAGGTAAACATGTATTTACTCTTAAATATATGTGCTTTACCATCCTCAGCTTGGAATGCTATGTACAGGCTAGAGGATTTTTTTTGTCAATGAAGACCCAAGCCTACGATGGTTGCAAAATTGCATCAACCTGCTTACTTTGTGAGTTAATCTCAAAGCCAATGAACATAGTTGGAGCTGTTGGGAAGAGTTGTAGAAACATTTAGAAAATTGTATTTCTCTACCCATAGACAACAGTTTTGGTGATGATGCCATTCAAAGCCTTTGCAATTGAAATCAGCTAGATAATATATATTATATATGCTATTGTATGGGGGAGTTTTAGTTGTATTTCTTGTGATGACAGCCTATGAACTGTGTTCACAGCCTATGGATTTCATGCTTTAATTTCTATTACATAAAACATTGCTTCCCTAAGGGACCAGCTATTATGCCAATTTAATTATGTTTTTCTTTTCATGCAAAGTTTTTTTTCTAGATCTGATTCTTGGTAACCATATCATGTACAATAGATCATGAGCTCCTTGTATTTTCTATTGAAATGTTAATATTGAGGAATTCTATTCTTAAATTTCACTCAGCCCATGCAGTCCTTTAGTGAGCAGTGCATGCCTCCCCATATACATTTTTAAGGAACTCAGCCACTCTGGATTTACACTGATTGTGTTACTTATGTGGCAATTGAGTCAGAGCAGAACTAAAGGCAAGATACAAAATTACAAAAATGGGAAGTCTGTTGAATTATTATATATATTTTAATATATACATAATACAAACCTCAAAGGTTATATATACGTTTTAAAATATACACATATATTTGGATGTATATTGGATAATGTAAGTGTCCACTTATAGTGTGGCTTGAAAGCAAACAACAGCACATTGAGTTTAAAGAATGTGTCATAATAAAACTTAGATTTTAATTGTTATGCCCCTTACAGCTGTACGTAAGTAAAGGTTCCTTTTAAATTGTTGTTGCATTGGTCTACAGAACAGGAATTCCCACACATAAATGTAGTAAACTTTACCAGGGTCAAAAGGTCTAGTCTAGGTAAATAACAATGCTACATCAGCACGACACTAAATAAAAAAGGAAATTTAAAGATAGCATAGCGTCTACTAGAGATGCATTGTGTAAGATTGACATTCACAATCCAAATGTGTCATATGTGGACCTGACACTGTAAGAAAAAAGTTAACAAATTATTATTATTTTTTTAATTTGCGCTGTCTTTAAGTAGTAATCACCAAGGTAATGTCAACTTGTTATGTCTATTTACATAAATAAATCCTCTGTTACTTTAAAAAAGAAATTAGGAAAAGTGTGATTAAAATATTTTTTATTCTTAAGTACAGTAAATACCATAGAAAATGATTACAGCATAAAAGCACTGTTCCATAATGTTGGGGAACTATAATTCATTCACTTGCTAGGAATTTGCATTTTATATTTGAAGATTGTGGAACACAAGATCCAATAAACAGTGGATTCTTCATGCCTTTTGTTCATGTCTTATAATAGGCATAGTGCTAGCACTGCATGTCAATATATCAATCCCTGCTGCAATTCATTTTCAGCAAGATGTTATTGAGAATGTAAATAAATGCCATAGCTTCATTGGGCAGACAAGACGGAGCCTGTCAAATCTGAAAGTCGGCGGCAAAGTTATAATTACAGCAAAGTGGTGTTGGATGAGTGCTTTGCATGTATAGATGTAACCAGTGGCATTGTAATGGAAATAGTGGACAGTAAAATGATCTGAATAGATTGGTTGGCTTTAGAAATGTTACAATTACCAAGTGAAAATTTTCCAAGCACAAATAAAAGGTCAGTCTAACCAAAATGGTAGATGCTGGAGTTAATGGATATTTCTAGCCAAACATTTTTCCTAAATATTTGATGGATGACGAAAACATCTTTAACAGCATCATAGAAAGTAATACAAATATTAATGAGAAAGGCTAAAACTCTGTGTCGGTTTTGTACTGCCCTGTGTGTAGCTGAAACATTTCCCTTACTTCCTGTCCTCTGAAACTGTTGTCACTGTATGCTGTGTGATATCTCTCTGAATTTGCCTTGTATAGCAAGGGTCCTATTCCTTATGCTATCTAAATTAACAAGACATTTAATACATATGCTTTAAAGCTGAACCTACAGATATAAAAAGTATACATACACCTGTTAAAAAAGGTTGTTTTTTTTGTGACCATTAACCGGCACAATTTAATTGAAAAACCAATGCTGCCCATGAAGGACACAAATCTTGGGATACAATTATTGGTTGGAAATGTGTCTACACTCTTACACTAATTACAATATTTACTTTTCTTTGGGGAGAGCCTAATATCATGGCCTTAATTGGGAATATTTACCCCTTCATTCTTGCACAAGCACCCTTCATCCTTGCACAAGTTATCTCTTGTGCACAGCCCTCTTTAGGTCACCCCACATATTTTCTATTGAATTTAGTTCTAGGCTCTGTCTGGGCTTTTAAGACTGTAATGCTGTAATGTTTTTAGTTTTTGTGCTTTTTTTCTTTTTTTTAATGGGGGAAATAGAACAGGTGATATAATCCTCTTCTTACTCACCAATGCTTCTGCATCACCTGGGTAATAGAGGACATTCATTTCCAGTAATTGAAAATGTTTAAATCTAGTGTCAAATCAAATCTGATGGATATTAGATGACATATGGGCTTTTAAAACACACAGTTTATGAGGGAAAATGTTGAACCAACCAAAAGAGAGGGGAGGCTTAAATATCTCAGATATTAAAAAAACATTTTGCTGGGGAGAAAATTATTGGGGGATAATCGCATGCGCCGATTGCGTGCGCCGATCGTGGCTGATTGCTTCCATTTTGTTGAAGCTCCCCACGTTTTTGATTGCGACTCACTGCCATACAGGTGGATGGGTGCGGCTAAAAATCAAGTGTCATTCTCTATGGGGACGATCAAGGGGTGATCTTTTTTATGGGAATTTTTTTTCGCCACCCGCGATCTTAAATTCCTCAACAAGAAGCATAGAGGAATGATATCCTTACCGCAGTACGCTGCCTAATAGCACAAACATGGAAAGCAAAAGACACTCCAACTTATACAGAATTAATGAATAGAATAATTGATATAAGAACAATGGAAAATCTTACTGCAAGAATATATGATAGGATTCCTACTTTTAATGAAATATGGGAGAGCTGGGACACTTACATCCACATTTCTTGAAGTTGAATCATAAAATAAAAATAAATAACAACTTTAAAATAATGACCAGGAGAAATGACACATTTTCCTTTAAATATAGAGAAAATTATGCTGAGAATATTATACATATTTTGTTTTTGTATTTTTGTGTTGGGTAACTTCTAGGGAAAATAATAGTAAGAAGTATGGTAGGAAAATGATGCAGAGAAGAGCCTACTATACACTACACTGTACGAGATAGTAATAGAAAAGGATTATATAAGAAGTCTTAAGAAGGTAACATGGATTTTGTAGTTGCAAAATAGAAGTGTGTTAAAATTGTGTGTGAAATTACTATAATGTTATTATGTGATGGAAAATCTAATCTGATATCTGTCATTGTTTATTGTCTGTGCCTAAATAGAATCCCAAAAGAAATACAGGTCTAGACTTCAATACAGTTAAAATATTTATTCTAACATAGTAGTGTAGTGTCATGTCAGTGCAGTATAGTGCTTTACTTACACGACCAGGTCCTTTCGGACAGATGTCCTCTCTCTGGTCACCAAACACCACCCACACATGCAGCTGGTAGGAGCTATCTACAGTTTATTCAGGGCTATGTACAGACTTCACCAACTCCTGAGGGCGGAGATGGGGATCAAGCATGGGAAATAAATGTTACGAAGCGTTGCTACCAGCTGCTGAAATATGTGGAAAGGGGTTCTGTAGGCTATCTCTGGGATGAAGAACAAAAGGCAATCTGGTCAGGGTGTCACATTATAGGTCAGCGTAGGATTCCTCACCCAGGTATTCCCATCTGGGGACACATCTGAGGGTCTTCAGGGTAGCATCAACAGAAAAGCCCAGAATGTTCTGAGGAACTACTATTTATAACCTCAGACAGGGGCTGGCCTATGGCCTGTAACTGGGCAGAACAGAATAGTTACATTTAGAGCAGAGAGCCAAAACAGTGTGAAAACCAGCAACTGGTAAACTAAAGTGTAGCCCTTAAAGGGACCTACACCAACTATAATAAAGCACTATACAGCAGTATATACACAGCGCAAAATATACAGTTTGTGGCCCTTTCTTGGGTTACTACAGAAATAAGGCAGGATTAAAGGAGATGGAACACCCAATGTCTTCCTCTGTAAAACATTGGAGGTTCCACCATCACAAAATCCAAAAGTATCACATCACAACCAGTTCTTGGTAGCCATTGATATGTAGATTCTTTTGCGATTGGTTTCCGATTGGATCGGAATATGCAATCGTGTAATTGGCGATCGTTCGCAAGGTGAACACTTTGCACACCACCTATTTTCTTGATTTTTTCCCTAACCAATCGCCGGCTTAAAAAAAAAGGTTGATTGTGGTCTGCCAGTGATTGGGAATTTGGGACCTTCTGCAACCAGCCTTTCTCTTCCACCAATATTGTTCTAGAAAGAGGAATAATAAGGAAAACAATAGGCAGTTTGTGCTCACTACATATCAGTAAATAAGATACTCATTGAAGTGTTACCTACCTAAACCTAATTATTTTAAATTTCAGATTTTCATGATGCACATGAAGAATTTTTAGGAACAGGTTGGATGTCTCAGTTGGGAGTAGTATGCCTCATAAGAATGCCCTAATTTTTTTAAATTTAAATACACAAAACATATTATCCAATTGTGACAATGTTGCTAGAATTTAGAAACATTTACGTATCAAGCTGGTTTTATTATATTTTTAACAAAATATCTGTTGTTTGGAAATTTTGTGTCAGTTTTTAATAATTTTCTTTTTTTTTTACTCCATTATCTTTTTTTTTACTCCATTATCTTTTTTTAAGTTTTAGAAACATTTTTTCCCTATGAGTAGAAAGACTTCTCATTTGGATCTGGATGTCAGGAAAGCATTATCATCACCTTTTAGTATAACTGACAATGGTAGTTTGATCAGCGACAAGCTGATTTCTAAAACAGTACTCAAAGGAGTATTTCAAGCAAAACAGCTAACTGGACTTGACAACAAATAATTTGACTATCATAGAGAGATCCTGGAGGGAAAGGTTTTTCATCAATGGGGAGTGTTATAACAATATATGATTTTGATTTCTTGGTCATCTATAAATTCCACATGGATTTACAAGTTCACTGTTTCAGTTTTATGGTTTAAAAGTGCACATTACTTTTTATTAATGTGTGAGAATTCTCTTGAGTTTATGTTCTTTGAAGATTCACAATTTCAAGTCAGTATTGATATCATATGAATTCTGTCTGTGAATTAAATGTCAAGGGCGTGTATTACTGGGAATGTGAGGTGAACATTTTGGACAGAAAAGGCAAAAAGTTGGAAAAATGGACTGAGAAGGCAAATTTTTATTAAATAGGTAGAAGCATGAAACTGGAAATATTACTGAGCCGCAATATGTGCTACCCTAACATCTTCAGGTCTCTGGGTGTGTTACACTCCTAACACATCAACAGGGTGAATGTTTAAAACAAACTTTGCCCATGCTTGCCTACTAGTGATGAGCAAGAGTGTTTGCCATGCAACTTTCGCGGGTCAGTGACATTCAGTCGAGGGGTAGGTAAGTATTGCCCTCACTGTAATGCCAGCAGCCATCTAAGCTGCTGGCATTACAGGTATTGGATGGACGGAACATGTCATCGGGTGCTATATATAGCGGCGGATAGGCAGGGAGAGGGTAGTGTGTGAATGGTTTTTGAAGCCATCCATACAATCACAGACCCAAAAGTCCTTTCAAGGGCTTTATTTAACTGGACACTAAACAAGGTTCAGAGCTTTTTTGGGCTACCTATATACTGTTGTTCTCTAACATTCATTCATAATTCACTCTCATCTGTGCACTATACAAGAGTCAGTGCTTTTTTTGGGTTACTTATATAGTATTCTGTAACAGGGATTTATAATTCACAGACATTTAACTGGGCACTATATACTGGTTTTGTTGTGTGCTTTTTTCTGCAACAAATCTAATCAGACATCCTAAAAAAAATTCTGGACTGTCCAGAAAAATTAATCTTTCTGTTACAAATTAACAGCCAAAACAGTAAAAAAAAAAATAATAATATCGCTGAATTGCGCCTACATTTACATGGGGCTCCTGCTTTGTTGGGGACTGTTGTGTGTCAGTCAGACATCAGACTTTTTTTCAGAGTTAACATGAAGAAGGTGAGTAATAAGGGACAAGGAAGTGGGCATGATGCTGCTGGTAAATGCAGAGGCCGTGGCCCTGAGCGCAAGGAAACTGTGCCGGCTGCCAGTGCACCAGAAAAAAAATTCACTGTACCCAGCTTCATGTCAAGTTAGCTGGCCAGCACAGGATAACACTGTCCAAGTTGGGCCAGTGCGAACAGTTGATTGGTTGGATAGCTGAAGATAATAGTTCCAGTTGGTTGGATAGCTGAAGATAATAGTTCCAGTCGTTTAAGCACCACCCTCTCTTCCACCATGTCCACTCTCAGTAGCCAAGAGCCTGGTCCACCAAAACCACCCTCTTTATCCTTCATCCCACCATGTAGAGACTTGCCAAACCAGTGATCCCATACTCGGATATTCCTAGGAGCTCTTTACAGCACCCCAATTACATTTGGCCCACTTGTCCAGCACGCTTGAGTAGGCACCTTAATATATTGTGCACTGATTCCCAACCTCTTGAGCCTTCACAGTCACAGAAAGATGACTGGGGATCGGCAATCATTCCTTCTCAAAGTGCATGATGATAAAACACAGTAGCCAAACACTGTTTAGGTCAAGTCAGGAGAATGAGCAGAGTAAGGAAGTGGGAGAGAAGGTGGTAAACGATGGGGTCAATGACCCAACATGGGAATGTGTAAAGCCAAGCAAGGACAGAAGAACAGAGGGGGAGGGATCTGCATCATTGCAACAGGCTACAAGAGGCAGTGGTGTGGCAAAAGGAAGAAGCTGGGCCACACCAAACAGGCCTGCAACTGTGACACCTAGCACCCCCATGTGGAAATCTACCTTGCCAATAAGTTGGGGTGTGAACTCTAGCAACTTCACCACCACCAGCATGATCAGCCACATGGCATCCAAGCCCCCCTATAAGTGGACCGAATGCCTGGGTCCCTAATCTGTATCTGCCAGTGACTTTACTACCTCCTCCTCCCTTGTGTTACACAATGCTGGCCAATCCCCTGTCAAAGCTGCTGGCCCGGATGCCATGCTCTCTGCAACTGGACCAGCAGCATCTACGTTCACTTCCCTGTCCCAGTGCAGCATCCAAATATCAATAAAACAGGCATTTAAGCGCAGATTCCCACCAGCCCACCCTCAGGCCTTAATGCGCAACTTTAAAAATTATGTCATTTAGGCTTGTGGAGGCCTTCCGAAGCTTGATGTCGGCGTCCCCAGCTGCCACTATATTTCCCGGTGTGCCGTGCCCACTTTGAACCAGCATGTGTCCCAGAACATCAACCGTGCCCTGACAAACGCAGTTGGTGCTACCCACTTCCAGGATTGCTGGCCCTACGTCCATCAGGGTCTCCACCAGCAAGTATGCTACTGGCTCTAATCTTCACTTCTCCTATGGCACCTCCTCCTCTACTTCCACCTCTAACTGCAGTTAGCCATCATTTGCTAGCTTGAAGCAGTGTAGGGAAGCGCCAAAAGGCTGTGTAGAAGCTGATCTGCTTGGAGGACAAACAGCATATCACTGCAGAGCTGTGGCAGGGTATAAGGGACCAGACCGAGCTGTGCCTCTCACCATTCAACCTACAACCAGGCATGGTTGTGGCTGACAATAGCCGCAACTTGGTGGCAGCTTTGAAACTTGGCAAACTGACCCACATTCCATGCCTAGCCCATGTTTAAAACTGAATTGTTCAGCAGTTTCTCAAAACCTACTCCAATTTGAAAGAGCTACTAGTGAAGGTGCGGCACTTGTGCACCCATTTCAGAAAGTCCTCCACAGCTTCAGCTGGTCTGTCAAGCCTGCAGCAGAGCTTGGGCTTCTGGCTTCCGGCCCACCGACTGTTTGACCTGAGCACCCACTGTAACACTATTTTCTACATGTTGTCCAGGCTTTGTGAGCAGCAGAGGGCAATTGTGGAATACAAGCTGCAACATGGTCGTCGCCTTTCCAGTCAACTGCCACAAGCAAGGAGTGGGCATTGTTGTCAGACCTATGTAAAAATTAAAAAAAACATTGATGAATCCACAAAGATGGTTAGTGGTTATAACACTATCATCAGTGTAACCATTCCACTGCTGTGTCTACTGAAATCATTACTGCTCACAATTAAGGAGAGCACTCTGAATGTGGCAGATGAGGTAATGGGGGAGGAGATGACGCAGAGTGATAGCAAGACCATGAAGAGGAGGAGGAGCTGCTGGAGACTTTTGCCTCTGCTACCGAGGATAGTATTACCCATGTAAGTTTAATTCCATCTGTTCAGCATGGATAGGAAGAGGAGATGGATAGTCATCCATATGTCGACATCGGCATCTTGCCTGTTGGTATCTATTAAGTTGCCTTTCCCATGACCCTTTCGTTGTATGGATTTTACATAAGGATTACCCTGCTCGATCCCGCTACAAAATTCTCATCTCTCATTCCTGTGGCGCAGATGAGTAAGTTGGTGCAATACCAGAAGGTACTTGTGGATAGATTGCTCCAAAGCTTTCCATCTGACAACATGGCCGGCACAGTCCAAACTTCATTTGGCAACTGCGGAAGGGAAAGAAGTTCCAACAAGACCTGAGCAACACTATCCAAGGCATGGAAGAGTTTCATGGTACAAGGAGGGAAAAGTTTTGGAAGATGGTGAAGGAATACCTTGCAGACTGTGTCACTGTCTTAAATGATCCCTCTGTGCCGTAAAACTACTGGGTGTCCAAGCTGGACACGTGGCATGAACTTGCGCTCTACGCCTTGAAGGTGCTGGCCTGCCCTGGTGCAAGTGTTCTATCTGAGCGTGTATTCAGTGCTGCTGGTGGCATTATAACAGATAAGCGTATCCACTTGTCCACTGGCAATGCTGACAGGTTGACTCAGATCAAAATGAACAAAACCTGAATTACTCTCAACTGCAGGCACATATAACGTATAATGTGCTGGGTAGAACACACAAATATCGCAATGCGTTCGGACCGAACACCCAAACACTTTGGTGCTTGCTCATCACTAATAGTAGCACAAGTGCTTTATGTTGCCTTAACCCTTGGAGTTGCAATGTATTGCAGAAACATAAAGGAAGGGTTAATAAAGCCTGTCACTTTGATAAAAAAAAAGAAGATCTAGGTCCCCCCTGCTTGTTCCCTGAAATGAGCGTGCATAATGCTTAGAGGAGTCTGCATGTCCACCTTATCTCTGCCCAGTGCAGTGAACGAGCAAAGGGGAGCTAGAGCATCTTGTCACCAAGGTCTCCAAATTATTGCAGTTAAGTTTATTTAATTTTTTATGTCATTTTTTTTTACCTTCCTGGCAGTATGTTTTTTTTTGTTGAATAGCTTACACGGTACCTACTGCACACCCCCAGCATCATACATGAAGCCGGGCAAATCGGAATCGGAACATGCCCCTCTGTCATATTTAATAACGGATTGTGGCCCACAAGTTAAAAGGTTAGGAGAAATGAATGAGTTTTATGGCAAAAATGTGGGTGACATTTGCCACATTTAATAATTTTTTTAATAAATTAAAAGTCCAAGTATACAAATTTGTGTAATTTATTAAACTTTACTTTCTTTATCTACTATGGACAGTTTGTAAATCACACAAACATGTGTGTGTGTATATATATACACATATGAGGGCTCCTCCTGTCCTAGTAGAAAGTGTGCTGAGTACCACAGGAAAAGTAGGTAAGTATGGACACACAAGGAGGCCATCTGTCCAGCTGTTTGGATTCCACAGGGCCTGTACTGTGAAGCTGTAGACTCAGCATAAGTCCAATAACCTTGTGAATTTCACCTTTAACCTAAACACACAGGTATTTTGTTTGTTGGCACTAAGGTAGAATGTTGGATCGCTTGTCCAAAAACACAAGAGATCAACTCCTGGGCTTTGTCCTATTATAGCCATAGTGATTTCAGTAAAAAAGCTCACAGGGACCCAGTTCAACCTAGTATAATATGCTCTGTTTTATAATCATACCTGGGACTTCTGCCACAAAAGTTCCTTTATTGTGGACAAAGCAGGGAAGGGCTAGAGCAGTGGTGGGCAACTGAGTTGATATGGAGGGCCACAAGTGCAGCCCTCGGCATCACTAAAGGACCACACATTACATTTTCAATCTATACTGACTTGTATAAGGATTTTTTATTTAAAAAATTACAGCAGGCAGAGCTAGAAGACATTATTTTTTATTTTAAAATAACATTTGTTTTAAATGATACTTTGAGCGTTAGTGAACTATGTAGTATGGTAATGCATGTTTGTGTCATATATATCATCAATGGTTATGTGCCTTATAGGTATCATCAAAGCCATGAATTATATTGATGGGGTACACAACCTTTGATTTTGCGTCAGGTGAGTTGCTATGCCCTATGCATTAACAGTGAGGTTTTGGGGGCCGCAAGTGGAGGACTGAGGGGGGCCACCAAAGAACTCCAAAGGGCCACATGCGGCCCCCGGGCTGCAGGTTGGGCACCTGGGGGCTAGAGCCTTTGTTGTTTTTCAGGTTTCAACAAATGTTTAGATTGCGTTACAAATTATGCTTTTTAAGATACTGAATTGTGTTTTACAGGTGCTGCATGACAAGACTTAACCCAAATACACAAGACAAGCTCAGAATTTCACTCATCAGTCTAGAAATATCATGCCTAAACTATTTAAACAGGATAGGAGTATGTGATCAAGGAAACATTGCATCTCAATGGTCAATTGTTACCATCAAGACCTAAACCACCAAGATCTATATGGGCAGCTTAATTATATCTTCAAATGAAACTTAATTATATGTAATCTTCAACCAGAAGACAGTTCCTTATCATGAGGTGTCCCTATTTCTTGACTGTACGTTGCCTACCCCCTTAGGGGTCAAACATCGCTATACAAACAGAAATAATGCTCAGAAACTCTTTCTCCTCCATGCACATTACCTTCAACACAGCAGTGTTTAACTGTCTTGGGAGGGCTCCCAGTAGGAAATAATATACTCAAATACTTATTTATTTAATATCTATTTTAATGCTGGCCCAAAATAATAATGTAATGTAATGTGTCCCTAATTTGCTGTCTAAATTGTAATTTACAGTATCTCAGTGCATTGATAGCATGTTAAAATAAATTGTTTGTATAAAGTTGTAATACCGTATAAATAATTACCATCTAATTTACATGTCCTTCCACTTAATTAGCTGTTTAATAACATTCTAAAATAGACGCTTCACTCATTTTAATTTGCAATAATCTGTTTCTTCATTATTATCATTAGAAATAAAGTTTTCATTCTCCAATGTTGAACAAAAATAGATAACAAAGTGAAAAATTACTTGAGCTAATTTCACTAAATTATTTTAAAGAGCAAGCAATGCATTGAGCAAGATTTTAATGTTAACTTATCATTTTCTGGCTTAGCTCTGTGCTACCTTCCCACATCCATTGCATAACTGACCTTTACAAAGCCCTTTGTTTCTCACCCCAAGAAGCAAAAGGTGGTAAAATCTGTGTTTATTCAATTTGTACTGGCATGCCGGGTAATTACAAGCAGTTTGTTCTTTCAGTTGTAAAATATATTTTTAAGAGAGATCAATGAAATGTGATGTGGACTGTTACAGCTGTGTTTACTGTATAAAAAGGCACAAAAACTCTCAAACAGGGTGAACACAATAGTAATTCTCTTATTGCCCTTGTAACATGTCACAGTTTTAAAGGCCTCATTTGGTGCAGTTAGATGTAAAATGCTTAGACAAATCTATCTACCTGTTTAATGTTTTATATTATTTATACTTATTTACAACCAAGTCCCTTGCTAGGGTACTCATAATATGATGAAATGATGAAAACCGATTGACAGAGAAATTTATTAAAACAACATATTTTATGTTGTATTTATAGTTGTTTATATTTGATATTTCAAAATAAATAATTATAATTCTATACAAAGCCATCACATATTAGTGATTACATACTAACTGAATAATAAAAGACAAATTCCCATTGCTAGTTCTATTAGCCCCACTCATAGTAAGGCAAACACACCTACAAAAGTTATATTGAATGTCTAGAAGGTATCTCCCTATTAAACTCCCTCACGGTTTGCCAGCAATTCTGAATCTCAGGGGGCTCGTTAATCGCTTCCGGCACTGCCTGTTCATTGTCATCAGTGATGCCGAAGAAGTTGGGGGGGCGCCATTGGCCTCCATGTTAAGGAGGCAGCATCAGTTCCCCACCCCACATCAGATGTGTAGAGGGGATGAGCGAGGGTGGGGAAACACATTTTCAACAACGCAGTGATTGCGTGTACTGCAAGCTGTGTTGGCGTACCAACAAGATAGTTGATCTGCTCTGTGCACAGTAGTAGTAGTAGTAATCGCCACAGCTTTCGGGTTTTTACGATCCCTGTTTCAGTAGCGGTTCAGATGTACCCAAACCCAAACAAACTGGGTTTTTCTCAACCACTAGAGAGGTTAACTCTCTTGGGCCCAGAGTTCACTAGAGCTTTACAGGTTGCCATTGTGAATTAAAGATTAACGGCTGTGTGTTAATTTATTATGAAGGGAGCAGCAAATTAACATAGAATCGTATTTTTGTCTATACATTTCTTTTGACATTTTTTTAATTAC
The DNA here is from genome assembly GCA_036250615.1 of Ptychadena robeensis. Taxonomy (NCBI): domain Eukaryota; kingdom Metazoa; phylum Chordata; class Amphibia; order Anura; family Ptychadenidae; genus Ptychadena; species Ptychadena robeensis. Next base: position 57,368,102 of record CM070036.1, on the reverse strand, counting down.
ATTGGACCAAACAAATACACATAAACACATAATCCCAGAAAAATGTTTTCCTCCAATGTTGGCACTCATGCAGTACAATAGTACAATAAGCCACACAATATGGCCCCAGTACAGCCGAAACGCGTCGGTGTACTGGTCAATCTGATCTCAAGTGGTATGGTATTTTAGGTTTTTAGTGAAAAACGATTCTACGTTGAAGGAGTGTGAATGTATGAATGTATTTGGATCACCATTGTGGATTTTATTAATTTTTTTGTATACTAATGATTGGCACATGATGATTTTGTGAGTGGAAACATTGGAAACATAGGATTATATGTATGTATTAATTTGGTCCAATGTAATTTAAGAAAGACCTTTTATTTATAGAGTAAAATATGATTTTTAAATTTTTCTGTGCATTAAAAGCTCTCTCAATATAGATTCAGGGGTACCTTTGTTTAGGGTATTATTGTATTTTCCGACCATAACCCCATTGGGGGGGGTGCCTGTGTCTTATGGTCCGAATGCGCGACCCCCGCCAGCTCTCCCTGCAGGAGATTAGCCGGGGAGTTGGAGGAGCTGTCAGATGAGAAATACCGGCTGGTGTCCGGATCTACCATCTGAACTGTATAATTGCTTATGCCAACAGAGCCCTGCTAGTATAAGCAATGAAGAGAGGCATAGTTGAACCCATCATAGTCACCTATCCCTCTCTCCTGTCCGTGGGAACTGCAATTACTCTGCAGCTCTCACGGACACAGGAACAGCAAGATCAGTAGAGCAGAGGAGAGACTCTGCAGCTGTTGGCCCCCTCCTCCCAGTCAGTGAGGAAGATGACGTTGTTCTGCTGCTAGTGACCTCTTCTGGCTGAATTGAATATTGCATTCATTTAATTCATTGCATTAACCCAATTAATATGAAAACGTATTAAATCAAAAATATTAAACAAGAAAAAAAATTTGTTTTTTTCTTGTTTAATGCTCTAAAAACTGGATGCCTCTTCCGAAACATACAGTATATTTGCATGAATGTACTGTGATTTTCATTTAGAATTTCTATTGGAATTCCAGGACTTTATAAAATCTTAATTTTTCTTCTTCACAAGAAGTACTGCTTTTGGACTACATTTTCTCAGAGATTATTATTTTCCTCTTAAATCTATTTAAAATCTATTTTACAAAATATATATTAAGTATTTTTCTTGGAGCTGCTGTACTAGACAAGAAAGCTGTTAAATAAAACAAAAATAATCTGGTCTACAGCATTAGAGAGGTAGAAAGTCATTAGATTAACCACGCTTGGCAGGGCAGGCTCAGCAAATATTCTTAAAAATAACTCCTCTACTAATTTATGACCTTTTGGGAGCATAATCAATAGAGCTAAGAGGACAGGCAGCCAGACAGCTCTTGGTGCTAGCAGAAAGTTCCATGTCTTTGTTAATGTTTGCATTCTGTCTGCTTACATCCAGTACAGCTGACTGCTAGGGATATCATACCCTTCTACTCTCACCAAGTTAGGAGACATACATTTTTGTTGTCAATTTTACCGTCTCGTCTGTTATACAGTACTGTATCTTATTTCCACACAAACAGGATTTCCTGGGATGTCAGGGCTCCTTTCACTATCTTTTGATTCTCACAGCCGTGGGAGACATTTTATTATAAAAGAAAAAATCCCTACAATTTACAGAAGCATCTTGCATTTATTTTATAAAGTTTGGTGATTTTATTATATCTTATGGATGCGTTTGTCTGATTATGGAAAGAAAAACACATTAGTTGCATTGACAAAAAGTTATGTTTTAGCCCAGATTAATTTTTTTTACTCTGTATTAATAACAGTAATAACCGACTCAAGGTAGCACCTAAAATTTAGTTGGTACCATTTTATGCCAAATTTTGTCTCATCAATTAATATATAATGGTTGCAGAGATTGAGCAGGGCGTTAAAGGTGTTTGAACATGTTGTTCATGCCTATAAAATTATTGTTTGATGTTTCAGATTAGTGATGAGCGGCATAGGCAATATTCAAATGTGAGTTATTTCATAAATAATAGGAATTGCATTGTGATTATCGCCAAAATGAATGGTCATGTGTGGTATTGTCACATTGTGATTATATTATCGCAAAGCATGGCTATAAGCTTGCCAGTGCATAATATCTCAAATATCCGCAGCCAATTTCGCAAATTCTCGAATACTCAAAAATATTTGCAACAAATATTCAAGCTCAACACTATTTTAGATATTATTATACTATCTGAATATTACAATATAATTTCCATCTAGCCGACCGGCTAGATGATGCTTCCTGGATGGAAGCAGAACCCCCTCTCCCCGGCGTGACGTCATTACGTACAGCGAGATTTGTAAATTCAAACCGCAATGAATACAGTTTTTTGCATAGAAAACTGTATTAATTGTGTTTTGTTTTCTAAAACTTACTGAATGAAGCATCGGTGAAGCTTCACTGATGCTTCCAGGTAAGGTGGTGGACCCCTCCACCCCTGGTGGGATGAACCTAATGATGTCACACTAGGGGCGTTGGGATTTTATTATTCAAACTGCACGGCGGTTTTCCGGGCAATATCAGGTCCATCGGCACCCCTGCACAAAGCGCATTACTTGGTGGGGATGCTGGCGGCCTCACGACTAACCTAACCACAGCACTGGATGTTCCCACTGCGTTCTGACGATCTGCCGATTAATCACAAACTATTTTCTATATTAAATAAATATTTATTAGAGCTTTAAAAACATAAAGTACAGAATAATCATCCACTTTGCCCTATAGTTATCAACTTCAGTGAACATCATGAACTTATTATAATCTCTATGTGTTTTGCTGAAAATGGTTTAGATTGTTAGAGTAATAACAAATACGCTATAGTTTCTTCTAGAATAAAGGCAGAATATTAGAAATGTATACTGTTTAGACAGAGCTGCCAAGCCGATCGGCCGGGGTCCCTAGATGCTGTCTGCCGTGTCCCCCTAGCTGCTCGTGTCACAATCTAAACGTATTCGGGGAATATTTACCCGCCATAGCGTTATGGACAGCAAGCACCTCGTCCAGCGCTCCAACTGCCTACTCCGATCGGTGCTGCCCGTCCAGTACAAGCGGGGTCTGGGAGAGCGCATACTCACGCGTGCCTGTGTTCCCCTTTCATGCGACATGGCTGCTCGGCTGCTTGTGTCTTCCTCCCCCCCCCCCCCCGCTTCCGGTGACGTGATGACGTCACTCGGGGAAGCGACGGGAGATTTGTCAGTAAATAGAATGAAAGCAGTTTTTATGTAGAAAACTGCTTTCAAACTCCCCCTATGTACTAAATATCACCAAATAAAGTCCCTGATGCCCCAGATGTGCCCATTTGCAGAACCTTTCTTTCCCAGGTTAGAGAGGGTTAAGCAAATGGGACATCTGGGGCACCAGAGGCTTTTTATTTGGTGATATTTAGTACATAGCGCATAGTTTTGTGTCCTAATTTTGTGTTTTTTTTTTTCATTATTTTCTTAAAATTTTTTTTATTTATTTTACAAATTGGTGTTTCAAAACATTATTATATCAGGATGTCTATTAGACCCTTGTACGACATTTGGAAGTTACAGGCCTACGACATAAAAAAAATTACCATGAAGTCTATGGTGCACTTTTGGTACAGAAATCTGGACCTCAGCAGTGCGCTAGGGAGGTTAAGGGTGGTTTAAATATTCTTGTTGTGGGGATATTTCTTAATTGCTCCTTCATTTTTAAAAGGTATGAATTACATTATTGGAAGGAGAAGGCCATGTATGATCAAAAAATCAAAGATCAAGCTATGAAATATAATGTTCGTCTGCTAACCACTACTGGCAATTAAATATGCGATAGAAATATCAGATGGAGATGGAGCATGCGCACAGGCCTTTAGAAAGGAATCAATAAATTTTCCCATCAATCACACTGTGTGGAAGTAGGATATTCAAATGACTGTTGCTGTTTAAATTGCAACAAGTGCCTCCTACCTTTCTCCTCGCACTTGCATTGTTCCTCTTCAGAGGAATTCTTGTAAAATGTATTTACACGTTCATGTGTTCTAGTATAGGCATACTGGGCAATAATTTGATCACCTTTGGCCCAATGGCGGCACCCTTTTCCTGTGTTCAAAAGTTGTCTTATACGTGGGAAAATACGGTACCTTTTTAGTAGGCTAAAGATAAAAGTAGGCTAAAAGATAAAAGTGTTAGCGCAGTGTCTACATGTTGTGTTTAAAAATAGCATAGCATATTAAAGAACAACTCTCAAGTTTATGAGTAACTTGAGTATCCTCAAGCATCCTATTTATCCACTTGCATCCTATTTATTGAGGATTTATTGAGGATACCCCTTTTTCTAGTTGGGAACATTATCGAGCCCCCATCCCCCATTCAAACTACCCAGGTTCAGATTAAGGGCCATTTCACACTAGCCTCATTTGGCTTGAGTAACATGAATTGAACAGGTTTCTATTGTAACTTTCCTGTACCTTTCACACTGGCCCATGTTTTCATTTCCAGTAACGTGCAAAGCAGAAAATTACTGCAAACCACCCTGCAGCATGCATTGGTAGGGCCGCAGCACAAGCGTCTCTCATACCCTTCTATGGGAGACGCCACTGCTGTGCAATGTGGAAACACAGAGTTTTATTACTGGTAGCATGCCAGTAACCAGTAAAAAAACGCACCGTAGCTGCAGTGCCGCAGTGTGAAATGGCCCTCGACAATAGAACTGACAGTGGGGAGAATCAATAGGCAGCTAAGTTCTTCAGATTTTTTCTCCCCTCACTTTGGCTGGCAATTCTCACACAGAGGGCTCTGAGTGCCACCCCCAGTGACTACTTTCATAACTCTCCCGATGTCTATCATGGCTGTTCAGATGTACAACCATTGGCAATAAATCACATTAGTCTAGGTCAAACTGTAATTCTACCAGATTGATTTGTCATCTTCTTTAATGAACATTGTGATGAGATATTGAAAATGTAATGATTGTTAAAAAATTCACAGCTAGCCTAATACAAAACAATTAAATAAATAACTTGTGACCTTTTTCCTTCAACCTTCAACTTTGTTCTTTGCATAACTTTATTACAAATTGTTTCATGAGAAAACAGCAAACTTCTTTCTGTGAAACCTGCTTAGAGGCATGAGAACTGCCCTTCAGTTATATTTTTGTGACCTCTGGAATAAATTTAATTCATTACCACAAAAAAACTGCTCATAATGCTTCTGTCATGTGAAAATTATGGTCAGCAATTATGTTAAGTCACATCACATCACGAGTGCAGCAATCAAACATTCAAAGTTAATGTTATGTTCCATGTGTTCTGCCATGGAAAGGTAAAATACCTTGAGCATGTTTAAGTAATGTTGATCTGAAATGTTTTAAATGAACAACCTCTAGCTAAATTATTAAATTTAAACCTTGGTGCAAATTATTATATTACATTACATCATTATAATAAATAGTTTTTTTATTATTATTATTACTATAATTATTTTTTTTACTAATTTTATATAATGTAATTATATTATTTATAATTTAATACATTTGTGCTTGTCATTTGAAGTTATAAACTTTTAAACTGATGGTTTTATCTATTTATATTAATGAAATACAAACTTACATTCAGAACTAATACAATACAGAACAGAGGATTCCATTAGAGTACCAATTACCAAAAATTATAGCTCAAAGGTTTGCTCTTTCCCCCCACCCCGCACATTCCTGACATCATTAAGGGGATGTGAGGACTCAAAAGGCCTATTGCGCATGTCTCATAACTCATGCTGGAGACATGGATCCATTGTCGGCTCACCTGGAACAGGTAAGCAATGCCGACTGTGGCTCAGGGTTATAATTTTGGTAATAAAAATCTACCCACTAGCTACATCTGGGTTACCTCTAAAGGGCTTAATACAATGCATTTAATTCTTAATTAACCATACTGATTGAACTGTCAGCCGATCATCTATATTCCATACATGCCTTTGTTAATAACTCAAAATGTTGCCCTTGTGCTTATGGCAGAATTGTTCCTTGTGGAAACTACAACTCCACCTAAAGGCTATAATGGCATTCTGCTTGGCCATGAAGAATAGAAGCTAAGTTTACTTTCAGTTTTCAGATATTTGACCCTTGGAAGGTACAAGTTGATACAATACTGGGAGGCACAGAGAAAAAAGGCCAAGGCCCAAATGCCATCCCAGATATGGCTTTGTCACCTCACACTGTACTTGTACTAAGTTTCCAACTTTAGTCCAGTTGTAGCCAAAACGTGTCTAGAAATGTAGTGCAGTCAGTTACAATTACTTGAAACTGTCCCACTAACATAAAACCTCTTAAGATGTACATACTGAATATGAATAACTGGGATAATAAAATACTGTTCATTATGTTTGAGAACGATATATTACTTGACATCAAGTATATGCTTTTCGGATTTTTCTTTTTTTCTGTCCCAAAGAAGCATTTTTAGTTGCCAAAATATTGAGAGAATAAGTATAATATATGAGCCTAGACCAGTCCATTGTCTTTGCATTTAAAGCAGTAGCTGGTGTATACATATTTTAACCTTGTTTTTCTATTGTCACTGCGTGTATGTGGTGTCCCCATATGAGGACATCACGCATGCACATGTGAACCACTGGGCAGAGATCAATCGGCCTGGCCTTTCATGGACTTTCAAAAGACACAGATCAGCGCCGAAGCTTCAGGGAAAAGACTTTCCTACATGGGACACCTGACCCTTCATGGGAAGCAAAGGATTTAAAACGGTGGAATACTGTTCAGATAATTATGTGGAATGGCAAAACTTTAAACATTTTATATTTTTTCTATGTGTTGTCTTATTTCTAGGCCTTATCTTTTAAATTCCCTCTGAATGGGTAAGAGGTCCTTGGAACCTCTGTACTCATTTAGTAGGGTGGGGAGCAGAATCCTGGGGTATTTTTGCTAAAGGAGACCCCACGCTGTTTGTGGTCCCCATTGCCCCTAGCATACCCGACCCTATGCCAGCTAGTGGTATGGAATACTTTGGGGGTGGACCCCACTCAGACCATATGCCAGCAGGGGGTTTGGTATGCTCTGGGGGATCTCACATTGTTTGTGGCCCTCTCTTCCAGAGAATACCAGACCCTATGCTAAAATCCCCCTTTTTTTATGGGATGGGGGTTTGGCCTGGGTTACACAGTTACACTGAGCCTCACACAGAATTGCTTTCTCGATCTAGACATCCTGGATCTTGATCCTGTGATGTTGCTGGGGACGCAACATAGATGTTCCTGGGGCCACGCTGCATAAGTGTTCCTGGGGCCACTCTGCATAAGTGTCCAAAGGCCATTGTAATCTGTTAAAATTTTTATAATTGTACCCCCAGAAATGTTAAGTAAGACACAGATCACTAAAACTCTTTAAACACCCTTGCCCATCCAAATATATATCTATTTGGATAAAATCAAAGCTGCATTCACATACCATGTGGACAGTAATGGTGGCCATATACGAGTTGATTTTTCATCCAATTCCTGAAACAAACGATCCGTGATTGGTCATGATCAATTGTGGGTGAATCGAATGCAGTCACAATAACGTCACCACATCCTGCTCGATCATTGAATCAACTCGGGCAACCTAATTCTAGTTCATTGCCGATTTTGCTGCACTGCGAATCATGTGAAGAAGTGTATCTTGTAGATTCTACATGCTTAGTAATTTCAGCCCTGGCTTCTATAAAAAATAAACGTGTCTTCTTCAGAACTCACTACCTCTTTGTTTAAATGCAATTATGTTAATAAAATGGCTATAGGAAGAAAATAGTACACTTATGGTGTAGGTGTGTATTTCTTGAAATAAATGAACGTTCATTAATGTGCAGTAAACCGTAGGAATATTTTGTGTTTTTTCCATAGTAAATTATCCTTCATATCTCATGGGAATTGTTTATTAACATGAATTACTAAACCTAAAAGTGAGTGGGAAGATCTTGTGTGGCACATTCAGTTGAAGATACATGCAAATTACAATTGCCTTTGTACTCCAGCAAGAACTGAACAATGTGTTTTAGCATTGGACAATGTTATTTGATCTGTTAAAAGATGAGTTCAGCGGTAGTGAAAAACATCTTTATTCATCTTGTCATCTTTCTACGGCTTGCCAGCACTTAATAGCACAGACAGACCAACCCTGCTGTGCTTCAGGCAATCCCTTTTAGAGGAGCTTATTTGACAGCTAAGTTCAACCACTAAATAACTTGACATGGATTATGATTATAAATGTCTTGAAGTTGCTTTACTTAGAATTGCAAACATATGCTAATCATATTAAGAGATTATTTAGCCTGCATTATTGTTAACATGTCTCCTACCAAAAGATATTGAGATGCCGCAATCTATAATTCAGTAAAGTATGTTGGTTCTGTTTGTCATTATAACTTGATGGATAAAACCTATATACTCTGTTTCCTTAAATATAAGACCTACCAATGGATAATTTTTTTCAGGATATCTGGGTTGTGTCCATGAGCTATACATGTAAAAGAGTAAAATCAATTGGATGTATAATGCGGTTTGCCAGATAGACTCTTTACAAGGGAAAACGGACACCCCTAGAATCATCTCACTTAAAAGATCGCACCAGACCTGAAAGCAAGTGGGAATAAAAACAATTTTGGGTAGCTTTGGTGGTATCAGAATGTGCTGCAATTTTGTTTGTCCAAGCAGCCTGGCACATACCTATAACTATAGGAGTTTTTTCCAACTAAATATATTTATTAAGGTTGGGGTCTTGGCTGGTATGGCAAAATAAAATTTGCCCTGCAAATAAATAGTTCTTTGTCCTTGAGGGGAATTTGGCATAACATGGACTTTTGTTTTGGGTCATTATCATGGTTAAGGATGAGCCCTTGGCCAACTTGATGCATGCTAGAATGTGCTGCTGTCTCTCATTATGTACATTTCTCTGCCCCTGTATTCACCAAATCAGTCCAAACCACCATGCTTGCTTGTTCATGTGTGACAGTTGATGTCACATATTGAGGAACCATCCATACTAATCATGTTTAAATAACCTTGGTGAACCAAAATCACCATGGTATGGAACCTTTGAAGTCCCATTTCTTAAAGGTACCTTTAGTTTTTAGGGTGCTTAGATCGTTTAAGCTTACTGAGTAAAGTTTAATAATTTTCAAAGAAATAATCTAATGCAAAAGGAAAAAGACCTGATTGTTTTTCATAAGAGAAGACTGTCCAGTTTTTGTTATATTCTCAGTACATTGTTTTTATATTTCTTTATTACATTTTTAAAAATGCAACATATACACAAATCAACATTGGCCACAGATTATACCCAAAAATCAAGAAACAAACCTTTATATACCATACATAGAGGAGAATAAAAAATACAAAGTGTCTAAAAAATACATACAGGCAAATAAAGCATCCACCAATACTTCGACAGGAGAGAGGCAGTGCATATATTACTGTTATACAACCAATAGAAGCAAAATAATAACATTCAACAAACAAATCTAAACAACACATGTCACAGGAACTCCCAACCATTATTGCATTTTATTATAAACTATGGAAAAAAACACCTCCTGTCAACCCCAATGGTGAACAGCATTGTTAGGTATGAATAGTGAGAGTAAGTTACAGTAAAAGTGTCACCTGAAAATGTCAAATTCCTAGGAACTGATCTGATAAACCCAAGGCCCATCTTTGTGCTAAACTTACCACATTGCCTCTGACCCCGTCTTTAGGCCTTTCTTTACTGGGTCTAGTGGAACACCTGACTCTTTTCAATCAAGTATCAAAAAAGTTGCAATTATCCAATTATTTACTAGTGTATAATCTGTTCATAAGCATATGCTGGGAAAGGACACAGAAGGGTGGTGAGCGGGACAGCCATTTAGCCAGGATGGTTTTCTGCTCAATAAACGAAAGTGTTCCCATTCCTTAATGGCGAGGGAATGGAATAATACCATAAATAAAGATCTATTCTTGCTTGTGATTTGAGTAATGTTATAAAAAGCTAAAGATCAATAATTGGCAAAAATGGGTGGATAGGGTTGGGTTTGGGTTCTTGACACTTTGGGCATATTCAATACATGTAATAAATTTGCTAATTTAATGTATAGACAGGTTAGTTTACGTTTAAAATAAAATTTATAGGTAGATTATACTAGCTATTCTTAACTTATAAATGTGTAATATGGTATATTATGACACCTTTGATCCCTGTATGTAATTTACTATTAAATAGATAGACAGTGACTGATCCATTATAGATGTATGACTAAAGCTAGCCATACACGTGTCGGATTCCATGGCCGATTGATCACTTATCCGATCGATTCCGGCGATCTCAGCGGGAATCGGAGCTCCGATCAATCGGCCAATTAAGAGTATCCGATCGCTGCATACCACCTTGTCCCACGGATTCCGGGACGATTCCGTGTCCGATCGCTTACTCCACAAATGGCAACTCCCCCTGATGTGTGCTGAATCGGATCAGAAAGACCAACATGTTGGTTCTCTGTCGGATCCGATTCTGGGCCCCCGATCAATCGGACGTGAACGATCGGACAAGGTGGGCAGCACGCGATTCCGGCACGATCGTTTCGCGTGCACGCGCCCGGAATCGATCGTCCCGGAATCCGGTCGGAATCCGACACGTGTATGGGGGCCTTTACATATTTTATATTTTGAGTAATGTATGTGACAAATAAATGATCTTTTCTTGATTTGACTTTTTTTGCTTATGCCAGGTGTTGTTTAGAAGAAAACTATAAAAAGCAGTTAAGATAAGCTGGCATCATGCCATGTCGTGGATTTCTGGAAAATTCATGCTGCCTAATTCAAGCCTATAATTAATTAAATGAACCTTACTATGCAATATGAGGTGATAAGAATCACAAATACTTTAAACAGATTTAAAAAAAAAACACCCATGTTGTGGGAATGCAAAGCTTGCTTTCTTCCAATTTGTTATTTATGTATTTGCGTGTGATTGTTCACTTGAGTTTGTGTAGTGGTGATATAGAAGAGTGATTCTATTACATTTATGTGAGAAAAAAATACCTGAAGAATATACATTTTTGCCTCCTAAATTTGAATTTGTTTGCGGCGAACCTCCATTAAAAATGGTGCAGCCATTGGGACAGTGTCATGCCAGAGGGGGATCAAAGGCTAAACTTCCTCCAAAAATATGTTTTTGAAAAAAATGCTGTTTCTTTCATGTCTAATGGCCAGAAATCACATCTAGATTACAGATTTTGCCAAAGTTGGCTGGAGTGGGCTGCCAACCTGACATTATCTTTGCATTTAGTCAGATCTCTCTGCAATGTCCTGCTTTAGTTTGTGATGGTGAACTACAACTACCACACCTCAGCAACACAGCACACAGGTCCCATGCATACCCCACCCCCAGAGAAGGACTTTTGTGGCTCAGTTATGATGAACTGCATAACACAGAATACCTAAAGCTCCCCATACACGATCCGATTTTTCGTCCGATCGTGTTACCCGATATTCACCTAAAATGTTATAGTCTGTCGGTCGGCTGGCACAAAATTTTTTCGAAAAATCGGCACATGTATGGGGGGCTTTAGCTATAGTTACAGATCACTGGGTGGAGTATAATAGCAAACTAGCTAAGCTATTCCTCAATCAGCAGCAGCTCTCCCTATCTATCTAGTACTGGAGACACATGATATGATTCCACATGATGTGGAATGAGGGGTCATACTTAGTGATGGCGCGAACCCGGATTTTGATGTTCGCGAAAGGCGAACCCGCGAACCCGCCATTGACTTCAATGGGAGGCGAAATTTTCACAAACAAAGGGACCCCTTCTGGCCACAATAGTGTTGGAAAAATTGTTTCAAGGGGTCTAACCACTGGACAATGACATGACAGCGGGGAATCCATGGCAAAACCCAAAGAAAAAAGTTGTACTTTTGTGTGAACACAATAAAATCCGCACCAAGTAATTTACAATGACAGTCAAGGGGGATTGAGCTGAGAGAAGACCAGTGCCCGTGTGACACCATTGCCCGTGACACTACATTCATTTGGTCGTGTCACCTTTTCCCGTGTCACCTTTGCCCGTGTACACCATTTGGCCGTTGTCACCTTTGCCGTGTCACCTTTGTTGGTCACCTTTCTGTGTCACACTTTGCTCCGTGTCACCTTTGGCCCGTGTAAACCCTTTCGGCACGTAGTCACTTTTTTGACTGTGTCACCTTTTCCAGTGTCACCTTTGCCAGGTCACCTTTTGCCGTGGCCCTTGCAATCCAAAGTAATGTGGGCATGTCCCACATCCAAGCAAGGTGGGCATTCTTTGGATGGGGACACTAACGCCACACAATTACTATTGGATGGGGACTGCCACCATACTTATGGATGGGTGTACAGTCACACATTACTTTGGATGGGGACCGTCAACACATTACTTGGATGGGGGACTGTATCATAGGCATTGCTTGGATGGGGACCGTCCATTCCCATTCTTGGATGGGGACTGTCACACATTGCTTTGGAGGGGCCTGTCAAAACATTGCTTTGGATGGGGAGCTGTCGACATTAATTTGGATGGGGATGACACCCATTACTTTGGAAGGGGACGTCAAACATACTTTGGATGGGGGCCGTCACACATGACTTTGGATGGGGACTGTCACCCATGCTTGGATGGTGGACTGTCCCCACATTACTTGGGATGGGGATGCCACCCATTTACTTTGGACTGGTGGTGATGGCGTGTGGGAGGACCAATGGTGGTGCGTGGCAGTGTGGAGGACACTGGTGGGGGATGGTCAGTATCGAGGGACACTGGTTCAGTGATGGTCACAGTATGGGCAGACCACTGGTGGATGTGATGGTCAGTATGGCAGGACAATGGTTGGTGCTGGTCCAATCTGGCGGAAATCATGGTGGTGCCGGTCAGTAGGCAGACATGGATGGTGATTGGTCAGTATGGGCAGGGACACTGGTGGTTGATGGTCAGTATCTGGAGGACCCTGTGGTGATGGATACTATGGAGCTCCACACTGGTGGTAACGGTCATGCGGTGCAGAACACTGATGGTGGTTCAGTGTGGCAGGACATGGTGGCTGATGGTCAGATGTGGCGGCACAATATGTGGTTGGATGGTCAGTGTGGAGGACACTGGGGGATGGTTATACCCCATTGCTGGTATGGATGGGATTTTATTCAGTGAAGGGACTGCAGATGACATGAACACTGCAAGCTTACTGTTCCCTATGCAGCAACAGCAGCTCGTTCTAACTCTCTCCACCTCTTCCAGACCCCTAGATAGGAGGAAAATGGCGTCTCTCCTGTATGTTAATAGGGGGGTGGAGGTCTGTGAGTGTGGGGGTGCTGATTGGCTGATTCTGTCTGTGCTGTGACTGTGGACTCAGAAGGGGTCAAGTTTCACCATGTTAAAGATAGGGGGCGGAAGGTCGACCTTGCATATGTCGCGAATCAGTAACGCGAACATGCGAAGTTCGCCACGAACAGTTCTCCGGCGAACAGTTCGGTCCATCACTTGTCATACTTTGTCTCCATGTTAAGGTATAGGGAGCGGGTAGAACACCCATAATGTTCACTGGCCTTGTCCATCACTAATGATTGGTATCTGTGTGTGTCTATGTCTCTGTATGTGTCTATGTCTCTATGTAAATAATTTTACACAATACCCATCTCCCACCCTGTGGAATGAGCATAGAAGTCTTACTGTCAGCCCTGGCTGGGTTTCCATATGTAAACATAAACATGTCCTCATATAATCTGTTGGACTTGTGCAGTAGTACAAGTCCAACAGCACTTTTTTCCCATGCTACTGCGCATGTCCTTGGATGTCATCTGTGGCTTATGATGATCAACATAACCACATGTGAACTGGATGGGTATGTACAGTAGTGTTGAAAGTTTTTCCCACACTACTGCACATGTGCATAGATGCCACCTGTGGTGAAGAAGACAACATTTAGGTGAAAATATTTCCTGAATATTGCAAAAGTATAAGGTTGGGGTTTAGTCTGTTTATATCAAATGCCAGTCCTCCAATAGAGTCTGCAAAATTCACATAAGCATTAATGTACTGTATTGTATAGAGCAAAGTTTTGACCAGTAGAACATTGGCCCTAAGCTTGAGGCGGGAGGCGAAGCTGTGGACCGGGGATAGAGGGCCTGGTGCTATTGGAGAAGAAGTAAAGGAACACCTCCTTCCTCTTCTTCCCTTCATCTTCACAACCCCCCCCCCCCCTTCAGCAGCTCACGCTATTTAGGACAGGAGGTAGAGGGCCCATGTCAGGGAGGGTGCCGAATATGCATGCAGGGTAAAGCGCCGAGGGTCTCCCAGGGCCCAATGCGCATACATATTCTACATAGCGGGAGAAACAGCCCTGTATTTAAATATATAGCTCACAAACAAGCAAAATATAATACAACAGCTAAGTCTACCATACCAGGGTGGGATACTTTACAACAGATGGCATACAATAAATACAAATCATGTTTGTGCTTAACGACCTTAATAAGAATATGATAATGTGAGACATTTGTTCAACATAAGCAATAGTCCTTTCACTTATATATTTTCTCTGTTATGTACATTACCCTATTCAACAAAACACCAAGGCCAATATAAATGTAAATGTGTGTGTCGGCATTGCAATAGTAAATACATTTGTACTCAGGTTGAATTAATGAAGTAATACAATGCTAGCCATGTGACTGAGCGCTGAGCACCTGTTAAACCTCTTTATCACATTTCAGCTGAGCTAGCAAAGTAAAAGAAAACAGAATCAGACAGCTACACTGGGAGGGCAGGCGTATGAAATGAAATGTATTGGCAAATACTATTACCACATCATTTCAATTTATAGAGATTTATGGTTTTACATTAATTTTGGTTACAGCCTAAGAATCTTTTCTATTCTTGTGACAAATTTGATTTTGTCAGCCATTTAAAATCATTACACACTTTACCTCCCTCAATACAACGATGATTATTTTATTAGGCTTCATAGGCTATGCTTATGATCCTTACAGTAGACAAAAGATCAGCTATAGCTTATCCTTCTTACTTTCATCACGGCAAATCTAAAATCATGAGAATAAATGTTCAGCTTACTAGTCTCCAAGATGTCTTGCTTTTATTTCATAATGCTGATCCTGCCAGGTTTCTGCTCTATAGAGATGGCCGAAATGAAGAAAATTCAACTCGATTTGCATTTACATTTTCCACAATTGAATTTCAATTAGATTGCGATATTTCGACTTTGTATTCGGCTCAAAAATATATAATATAAAAATATTAATAAGTCGATAATGCGCATAAATACAGTCCAAAATTCGCATAAAGTTGACAATTTGCACAAATTGGCATCAATTTCGACTTTGCTGTATAAAGTGAAGCTATAATAGAAAAAAGCAAAATACTAGCAGAGATGGTTGAATTTTTTTTTTAATTCGATGATTTCGAGTTAATTGCAAAGCCCCTGAACATGGTATCATCACCAAACTTGCTGGAGATGGAGAGAAGGGTTGGGGGTATGCTACAAAAAAAAGTATGTCTCTAACACAAATCGTTTTTGCATAAATTAAGTTCAAAGTCAAGTCAAAATGTTGAAAATCTGAATTTTCACTTAGATTTTGAACTTAATTTATGCAAAAACTACATGTGCTACAGCAAAACTTCTTTTTTTCAAATGTACCCACAACCCTTCTCTACATCTCAAGCAAGTAATGGTACCATTTTTCAGAGGCTTTGCAATCAGCTCACAAAGTTAGGAAGTCGAAAAATTTTACCATCTTTAGTTAAAATCAGGGCTGAAACTGCAAACAGTGAATGTCAGCATAAATAAGCCCCAGAAACCATAGTTAACATGTAACAGTAATGCTGAAGCACTTTAAGCAAGAATATACAGTTGTATATGAAAAGGGAATTCCAATATATTTATTGATATAATCATATATAATATAGGAAGCACTACAACCAGATTTCTAAAGCAGAAGCCATTTTGACCACATGGTCTGTCACAGCACCGCAAACATCACAAATCATGTGCATGGAATTGACATGACAATACCTGTTTCAGTGAGATAATTTAGCAAAATGTAATTTTTCTTGCTGTTGCCACAGTACTGTGTCATGGAAGCTATTTAACCTCCCTAGCGCACTGCTGAGGTCCAGATTTCTGTACCAAAAGGGCACCATAGACTTCAATGGTAAATTTTTCTTAATGTTGTAGGCCTGTAACTTCTCAAAATATGTCCGTACAAGGGTCTAATAGACATCCTGACTATAATAATGTTTGAAACAAACAATTATGTAAAATACAATTTTTTTTTTAAAATAAAAATAATGAAAAAAAAACACAAAAATTAGGACACAAAACTATGCTGCTATGTACTAAATATCGCCAAAATAAAAAGTCTCTGGTGCCCCAGATGTTCCGATTTGCACTTAACCCTCTCTAACCTGGTGTCACTAATCACCTAATCACACCAGGAAAGAAAGGGTTACTGCAAATGGGCACATCTGGGGCATCAGGGACTTTATTCTGGCGATATTTCGTACATAGGGGTAGTTTCATTCTATTTACAGTACAAATCTCCCGCCGCCTCCCAGAGTGACATCATCACGGGGGGGGGGGGGGGGGGTGGGGGCTGGGAGGAAGACACGAGCAGCCGAGCAGCATGTCGCCAGCATGTCACAGGGACAGCGTGAGTATGCTCTCCCACAGCCGTGATTTGTACTGGACGGCAGCACCTCGTCCAGTGCGATAGTACCAGTTGGAGCGCTGGACGAGGTTCTGCCGTCCATAACGCTAGGGCGGTTAATGTATGTGGAGAGTGGTGATGACAATGCTTGTTTGAGGGAGAAAACTTTTGCACAAGCCCAGAAATCACGTCACGGTGATGCAGAAGGGGCGTGTTGTAGGCTTGTAACTGACAAAAAACACAGGTCCAGTAGACATCCTGAATATATAAAGTTTTAAACGCTTAAATATTTTTAAAAAATCACATTTAATGATAATATGATAAAATATGATAATAACAATAAAATATAAAACACAAAAATCTGCTCAAACTAGAATTCATTTTTTAAATCAACCAATACTGACAATGCAGTCTGCTACACGGCGCCGGGAACAATGTCGCGTGCTGGCACATTTGACAGTGGATTACCTGCAGCTTGCCCGTGGCTTAGGGCTCGCTCCTGCCACATCGGCGGGAGTGCACCCTATTGATTTAGCTGAGCCAAAATGCAGAAAAACTGCGCCCATACTGCATTCATACATGAAGTTCAGACAGCGGGGGACTTGGGGAGGGAAGCAGTAAGCCTCTGGGCTGCCTGCAAGCCATCTGGCAGCAGGTTTCAGCAGCCCGATCGGGCTGATCCTTTACAGCAACTTTATTTGGCCCGAAATAACTCGGGCTAAACACCCAGAAGGTTAAGGAGGTGGGAGGGGCAAAGTAAAGTTGGGCATACACAAGTCCATAACTGTTTGATCAACCTGCAAACAATCACAACACGGTGATGTCAATGTGGCATAACTACACTTCGCTCCCCATCCAAAGTAATGGGATTGAACAAGGATTTACCAACATGTTGGTTCCTTATTATTTTTTTGTTTGTTCACCGAACGATCGGTGCAAAAGTGCAAAATTGACCCGTGTATGGCCAGCTAAAGTACTTTTTTTTCCTTACAAGTGATGAGTAGAGATGGTGGAATCGTTTTTGAAAATTGGATTGCAAAGCCCCTGAGCATGGTATCATTACCAAATGCGCTGGAAAAAGTATTTCTCTAACACAAATAGTTGTTTGCATAAGTTGAAGTTCAAGTTTTTTTCAAATGTTCCCACAACCCTTCTTTACATCTCCAGCAACACCATGTTCACAAAGTTAGCTAGCAGCATAAGCATTCACATGCAAATTTTTCTCATGGGAAGATTAAAAAAAAAATTTCTGCATGCAAATTTTCAAATAATATTTTCAAGAACAATATTCACAATAAACACTATAAGTGATTTTTTAAGTTGGAAATTCTATTTTAATCAATATTTCAGGCTGATTTTCAACTTGGATATAAACATTGAAGCAGAGGGATATACTCTTTTTTCGATATTGTGCCAACCCAAAATAGTAGATAAACACGATCCCTATCTTGGAGAAGATTAATTCTCCAGGATGAAAGCAAAAGGGGTTTTAAAAGGGCACTCTGAGTCAGTGTATGAAATTTTATCAAATCATATTACAGAAAGTTCAATAAAAAAGTCTTTATTGTGTCTTGGACTCATCCATATCTTATAAATAGTGAAAATACATGTAATAAAAGCATCTACAAAAGCAATTTATAAAAACGAACAACAACCATCAGACTAGGTAAATTATGGATAATACAGCAGTACAGTAGATCTCCAATAGATATGACATCCCGTGATTTTCAACTTGGCCCCGTAAAAAAGTCTACTATATGAAATTTCAGCGAAAAAGTTAAAAGAGCTTTAGCAAGGACATGCATTCATGTTGGATGGGCATACCTTGCTCCCAATCACCATTCTAGTTTATCCCAAAAGTGTGGGTTAGGGCTTTTTCTGGGCTGTCTTTATGATTCATGCTTTATGATCCATGCTTTCAGTGGTGCCTCTAGCTTGACCTTGTTGATGGGTTACAAACTGGCCACAATATCTGGCTGATAGGGCAGAAGAATGCAGAAAACTTAGCACTCCTCCAGCATAATGGGCCTAGCTATAATGTGGACATAGGTGTGCCATATGTCAAAGCTACTTATGACACTTTTTCAGTACCTTCTCTGAGGAACTACATTTTTCACCTTAAAATATGCCATTAGCATTTTTGAATGTGTGAATGAAAGCAAAATTTACACTGTCTGTTTTTGAGCTGCTTTCAGCTCGGGAAGCAACAGTGCGCTCCTGCAGCCGTGGGAGAACCAATTCCCTGCTACCGTCTGCAAAATAGTACAGGAATTTGCACCCCATAGGGGTCCTATGAGGCAGCAGCCCGAAAACCAACTGGCAGACGCCTAATGTGGTTAAAAACCGCCATTGTAAATGGACCCTTACGTGCAAATACACTAAAGAAATCAGCAGGTGACTGTAAGACTAAAAGAAGCCTTTACCTAAGCACTTTGCATATTGTGTCAGAAAATACATATAAATATACTCTCAGAAATTTTTATTTAAGCATACTATTTGTTAAGTTTTGTATTCCTGGTCTACTATTATTTTCTTTGTTTTTGTGTTCATGTATGTTTAATATTTACATTTATTCTTGTTACAAGTCTCCCTCTGAGTTTAAAGTAGACTAAAAAAAGGAAAATCCTAGGTCCATCTGGCATCTTCACCTTAGATAGACCGTATGTTAAATTAAGTAAACCTGGCAGCCTACAAGAGCATAGGAGAACTGTTGGTTTAATGTCGGGCTACTGTGCAGAGATACCAGTTTAGTGTATTAAAACCTTAACAAGTGTATTTAAAATCAAACACATAAATAAGTTATGTATGAATCACAGTTATACAACTTACCCATTATTGATTTAGAGGGCTGAGCATGAACTTTTAAACCCTCCCAATATTTTATCTGTAAAGGACATAACAAAAAAATGTCAAGAGTTCATTTAAATAATACAATACTGAGTTGAATCATACTTATGATAATCATCTTTTTATTGCTAACTATTGGTTTCTTTCAAGATCAGTAGACAAAAATAAACACTACATAGTATTTAATGAAACAAATGTAATTAATAGTTAAACACATATTGTCTATCTGGCATTTTATTTGGGGTTTCATGAGTACTATTAAAAATGAAAAATAATAATATAACTTTTATATATATACACAGACACACACAGAACTAATGTGTTTAAGGGCAATAGTACTCAATAAGAGCCGGTTCCTCCATAAAAAAGTAGTTTTGTAAACAAGAAAACTGTGCATTTATTCATTGTGGCAGAGATGAGTGACTCACTGAGTTGATTCAACTCATCACAGAGATTGTATAAAGATATAGTTGTGTAGAATGATGGAAGTAAAGTTTCAGTGAAAGCCTAGCCTCTCTGTTCTTTCTATAAACTCTGTCAGCACCATAAATCAGTATCAATTACACACACTAAAACAGAGGAGCTGATCCTGGAACATGATGCCCAAATACTGCAGCTTGGCCACACTTGAAACCACATTGGCATACTAAAATTTTAATATTCTAAAACAAAGTTCTGGACAAATAACTAAAAATATGCCTGTCGGTAGTTTGTCCTGTTTTTGAAAATCTCATTAGACAAAGCCAGTGTCAGGCAACAACTAAATCCATGAAGTGTACTACTAGAGCATTAAAAACATTGTGATGATATTTAAATTAAAATGGTTAAATTACCCTTATCTCAATTTCTTTTAATTTACTACATCCTGAATTAACAGAACTGGTGTTTGGTGGAAAAGTACAGTAAGCAAAGTAAGTATTTGAACCCCTGCCAATTTTGTACATTTGCCCACTGACGAAGAAATGGTCAGTCTGTAATTGCTATGAGAGGTCTATTGTAGTTTTAAGAGATAGATGACAAAACACTCACAAATCCAGTGCACAAAAATCAGATATTGATGTTCATAGCAATAAGTATTGGATCTCTTTGCAGAAAATTACTTTTAGCAAAACCCCTGTCATAGAGGTCAGATGTTTTATGTAGTTGGTCACCAGGTTTGCAACACATAAGGAGGGATTTTTTTTTTACCACTGCTGTTTTCTCCAGATTTACTATGGGATAAGATTTGGAGACTAGCTAGGCCATTCCATTAGCTTCATGTGCACACCAAAATCATCTAGATAAAGAATGTATTTTTATCATTTAAATGTATACTTCAATATGCTGGTTGTACATAATGATGTATAATTATTGTATGTACACTGAACAAAAATATAAACACAACACTATTGGTTTTGCTCCCAGTTTGCATGAGCCGAACTCAAAAATCGGAAACATTTTCTACATACACAAAAGGCCAATTACTCTCAAATATCAAAGTGGGTTTACAAATCTTGCTAAATCTGTGTTAAGCTAGCCATACATGTTTGGATTCTTCCTCGATTCTTGAGGGATAGACTGCAGTGTAATGATGTCATCATGCTGCAGCCAATCCCTCAGAGGATTGGCTGGCACCCTTTGTGTGCTGGACATTAGTTTAGTTGGGGACTGCTGTCCCCTATCCAAAGTTAGGGAATGGACCGGAATCTTTGCAGCGGATTCCTGGTCGATCTCGCCAGGTGAGCACACCAGATTTTTGGCTGACCGTCCGCCAGCCGATTGGCAGGAACACGCATGACGGTTGATCGGCTGAAAAATCAGGTGAAAATCGGCCTGTGTATGGCTACCTTTAGTGAGCACTTCTCCTTTGCCGAGATAATCTGACCCACAGGTGTGGTATATCAAGGTTATGATTAAACAGAATGAATATAGCACAGGTGTGCCTTAGACTGCCCACAATAAAAGGCCACTCGGAAATGTGCAGTTTGATCACACAGCACAATGCCACAGATGTTGTAACCTTTGAGAGAGCATACAATTGGCATGCAGATTGGAGGAATGTTTACCAGACAAAGTGGGCATCTACAGCTCCCAAGAGGACATGTATTCCAATACAAACCACCTACTTTATCATAGTTGCTTTTTAAGTTTTAACTTCTGATGCGTTTTAGAACACTAGTCTCAGTAGAGGTGAAAGAAGATGTGGATGCTAATGAACAACAATGGCTTGTAATGCTAACATCTTTATACATAGCTTAAGCTGACCATAGATGGTTAGATTCCCCTGAGATCAAGATGGGGACGATCGATGATTGCCGATTGATCGGTTACACAAAAAAATGTGTGTATCCTGCATAGGTCGATCGATAGAAACGATTGCATGTCTCTAATAATATTTCTAGATTCCCGACCAATCGACTTCATATAACAGATATGTTCGATCCCTGCTTAATCGATTTTTCGTGCTATTTCTCTATATTTTGGTCGATCTCACACTTCATGCATGCATCGATTTGTAAACGATCTATTAGGAATCATACAAAAATCAAGATGTCTATGACCAGCTTTAGTTCGATTATTTTCATTTGAAATGGAGCATTTCTTAAACGTTGTCATTTGGTAATTTGGTTTTGGAAATGAAATAAACAATATAAAGTAAAAAATGCACGCTTAGCTAATGCAAGCTAAGGTACAACACTTTCTTTACAAAATGAAGGATTTTCCTGGAAAATGTATACATAATAAGGGGTTTAAAGATAAAAATAAACGTAATAAAGCATTTGAAATAAGCGTAACCACCCCAGAAGTAATTAGATTATCAATGATTTTTCTACATTTATTAGTTTGGCAATGCAGTACAAATGTAGTAAAGCCCAATTTGCAAGTTTGAAAAATCCATGAAAATTCATGTTGTACTACAGAACCGTTTGTAAGCAAAATTTAAAGAAGAAAGACAACAAAGAGTTAGAAGAAATATTTTAAAGAACACTAGAATTGAATTACACTGTTGTTCTACATAGAATGTTATTTAGCAAACATACCAAATTCATAGGTGAAATAATGTGTATTGTTTTTTGTGACCACATCATCATTGGTTAAAAATGACAAAAAAATGCCTACCTTCAATTTATTTAACAAAATAATGATTGAACCATGGATCACAACTCGTTTAGGTCACTTTTAGTTCTTTTACTGCTGTACAATTACTAACAGTTCTCCAGTTTACCCTCACTGTTGGAGGGCTGGGCTCTGCACAGATGATCAGTAGTGGTGAAGGATGCAAAGGTTATTGGCAGACCAGTGGTGATAGACAGGTGCATGGGGTTTAATCGAAATTCCTTCTAAAGCTAGCCATACACGTGTCGGATTCCATGGCCAATTGATCACTCATCCGATCGATTCCGGCGATTCTGCCGGGAATCGCTGGTGTGATCAATCGGCCAATTAAGAGTATCCATCGCTGCATACCACCTTGTCCAACGGATTCCGGGACGATTCCGTGTCCGATTGTCCACCTCACAAATGGCAACTCCCCCTGATCTGTGCAGAATCGGATCAGAAAGACCAACATGTTGGTTCTCTGTCGGATCCGATTCTGGGCCCCTGAACGATCGGACCTGATCGATTGGACAAGGCGGGCTGCATGCGATTCAGGCACGATCGTTTCGCGTGCACGCGCCCGGAATCGATCGTGCCGGAATCCGGTGGGAATCCGACACGTGTATGGGGGCCTTAAGGGAAAATAATTTATGGGGTTTTTATGTGTGGCAATGTCAGTGTAACTCGAAAATACATCATATGTCAAAAGTAAAGATAAAGGGTCTTTATTAAAACAATAGGACCTGTATATAGAGTTAAAAAAAGTTTTTTGTATGTATTACATATTATTTACACATAGCAGCTTGATACATATATACACATAGTTAGAGTACAATGTATCCATACATTCTAGATAGAACAGGATGTATGGATATTTTGTACTGCAACTATGTGTTTCAACTCTATTTATTGGAGCTATTGGTTAAATAAAGACCTTTTATCTTTACTTTTGACATATGATGTATTTTCGAGTTACACTGACATTGCCACACATAAAAACCCCATTAATTAATCTGTCTTCCTTAGAGAGAATTGTGAGGAATCTTGATTAAACACTAGGGGTATATAAATATATTAACCAGCTTTGATACAATTTTTTCACAGGTGCATGGGGTTGCAGGGTGTAACAGTGGTGTAGGATCAGTATGGTTGACTGTGGTAGATGAAAGGTGTAGACATCAGCAATAGTTGATCAGTGTTAGACCATAGAGTGCAAAGATGAGCATTGGATTAGTTGCAGATATACTGGTGATAGAGTGGTGAAGAGGAAACAAACGTGTGGGCCTTGCGCCTAATATTAGCCCACATGGATGCACATCTGACCATATTTGACCAAACCTAATCCTATATACAAAAAATGTTATAGATTGTTGTAATTAGTGATGGCCGAACTGCCCGCAAGGCGGACAGTTCGGCCGCGAACAAGCATGTTCGCCCTCCTTCCCGCCGGCGGACAGTACGGGTGTTCGACCCGCCCTGTCCGCCGGCGTGAAGGAGCCCTCTATTCTTCCTCCGGTGGGATCATACGCAGCGAGATCCCGCCGCAGGAAGAATGTTTCCACTGAAGACCGGGTAGAGAACCCGGTCTTTCAGTGGAAAGCCGGCTCGCACACCCGGATATGACGTCAGTGACGTCACATCCGGTAAGCACACCAGGAACTATGCGTTCCAGGTGCCGGATGTGACGTCACTGACGTCACATCCGGGTTTTCAGATTCTAATTCCCCGCCTAGCAGCGGGGAATTTGAATCTGTCCGCAAACGGGCGGACGGCGGACTTTTTTAAAAGTCCGCTCCGCCCGTCCGCGGACGAACATGGCCGAGGTTCGGCCATCACTAGTTGTAATGCTTTAGCCATCGATGAATACAGAAAGTTTGGAGTTTTAGTAATACACTTAATTGTCTAGGTGTAGTCATAAACAAAGCAAGTCTCAGATCACATCTGCAGGCCTACTTAGCCATTAGTTATGGCATACTATTTTCACTGGTCTCTATAATGATCTATCCTTGCTGCATACATCTCTTGTGCATGTTTTCCTAGCAATCCTTAAGGATATTTTACCCCCCATCATCCTATAAACCCATAGCCCCCCTATATTTCCGGTCTGGGGTCCCCTATTTACTCACTGTAGGAAAGAGAGTTGTGTGCTACGGATGTCTCAGAAGTGGTAACATTGACCAAATTCTCCAGGTCTTTTCAAGAGGTGGTTCAACCATTCATTATGTTGTATACGGTCCAACAAGAGAATATTTTCTGGTATATGCTACAATAAATAACATAATACTGGTAATTTGCTACTTTTTAAACAAGTTATTTAATATATTTGTAGCTATAACATTTCCAAAGGGATTTTATGACATCTTTGACTGCATTTGTTTGGCAGATGCGAATTTTATTAGCAATGGAAATGAATAGACACACAATCCCAGGATAATATATGAACATAATTTTAGCCTCTGTATCAGATATTGATCCTCTCACTCCAGACTTGATTAGCAATTCACAGAGTGAAACATGATTCATCAATAGCAAACTTCTCAAATATGGTTTCACTTGGCAATCTCTCAACTAATACCCTGGTGAGAAGACATATTGGTATAATATAAAGTTCCTTCTCGCTTAACAATTAAGACATCTCAGCATGTCTGTTTGTAGTATAAGATAATTGATTGGCACAGTTGTTGTCCATCAGGGTTTCCAACATTTGTAGTCTTTCAAATATTACATAGAAAATTACTATACTAAAACTGCTAAAGTGCCTGAGTTTCGATCAGTTTTCCAGCACAGTCAAATTAACATACTAGAAAGTTTTGCACACCCATATAGGAAAATGTGACCAGATGTTCTCATTTTATTAGATCTGCTGGTATCCCCATGTGTTCTGCTGGGACACTGAATTGTCCCAGATTTTCCTGCTGTGTTCACTAACTGCACAGACGTTGCATGGAAGGTAAAGGCTTCTCTGCCATAAGGGATTTGCAAAGCAGGATTAAGGAAGTCCCACCCTCTGAGCTCTGATGATTTCTACAATATGATGACATTTCTGTGTAAATATATATACATATATAAATAAATAAATAAATATATATATATATATATATATATATATATATATATATATATATATATATATATATATATATATATATATATATATATAAAAATAACATTGTGTATGTGTTTGTGTGTGTGGAAGTGTTATACTTTTTGTTTTCCAAGTAAGTGACAATTTGGAATAGTCAGCAAGCTACTGAAACCCATGAACAAATATTTTATTGCCTTTTTATTGTTCACAAAGGAATTATTGCAGTGCTGTGCGTCTGTCATAATGAACATGTGCGAACAAGTAAATACAAAGACTTTGAAAATTAACTTCAAAGATGAAAATGGAAAAAAGGGCAATGACACCATATGATTAAAATAGGAAACAAATATATAATGACAAATTTTGCCTGCAACTTTGCAGCTCTACATGTAGCAAGATAAGATGCACTACAGCAGTGGTGGGCAAATGAGTTGATGTGGAGGGCCACAAGTGCGGCCCTCGGCATCACTAAAGGGCCACACATGACATCGATCCAGACCCTCCAGACATATCTCAGCAGGCGGGGGACCAGATCCAGACAGGCAGTCAAAATGCGACAGCACCCACCCCCACTCTAGCCCCCCTCCTGACCTGGTTTCCCTGATCAACATTGACAATTTTACTGATGTAGGACCGCCAAAGTTGATAAGGAAAGCTGGGTCAGCGTGTGACCACTTCACAGGTGGGTTGCTATGCCCTATGCATTAACAGTTTTTGGGGGCCGCATGTGGAGGACCAAAGGGGGCCACCAAACAATGCCCAAAGGGCCGCATGCAGGCCCCGGGCCGCAGGTTGGGCACCTAGGCACTACAGGCTTTGAAACTTTTTCTCACATAGGTGGGGTCAAGTTTTCCGACAATTTGTGCTACAGTAGGTCTGTAGAATGGGACCAGATAGGCTAGCCTTGCCCTCTATGTGCTATAACAGCCTTGGGAGTTCATCACTTTTATCGCTTCCTGGATTCAATTGTCCTTAGAGCTCTTTTAGGTGCCAACCACTATACTAACCACTACACTGAGGACTGAAGCACTAGACTTAAGCCCCCCATACACGCTTAGATTTCCACCTGATGCCATTCATGCTCACGGCCGAAAAATCGGGTGCCGATCTAATGCTTAAAGGGCCAAAATCGGACGCCAAATCGATCTGAGCAATTATGGACATGTCTGTAACTCTTAGATCGGTCAAAAATACGGGTATGTCTGTCTGTCTGCAGTTGACTGCTTCTCTCCCTCAGAAGTTGTGAGGGGGAATGGGGTGGGAGCTAGCAGCTCCTCCTTCTCCCTTCGTGCTAGGCTGTCAACTCACTCACAGTGTCAGTGACTTCCCAGCCTCTGCTCACGGCCGAGTCCCTAGATGCTGTCTGCCGAGTTCCCCTAGCTGTTGGCGACCTAATGGCAGCCCGAGCAGCTAGGAGGACCTGATGGACACTGCTTGCACAGAAAGGGTGCCTGGCCGATGTTTTGGCCGATTGACCCCGCATGATGATGTCATCACGCATGGTTGATTGGCCAAAACATCGGGTCACAATCTAAAGGTTTATGGGGGGCAGACCAGTCTGAGCAACACACTTAAATTTGTCAGATGTATGGAAAATCTAACCTACCTGACTGTATTGAGCCAACATAAATATATGGTGGAAGGGGATAATGGTATGTTTTTCAAGGGCTGTGATAGGCCTCCTACTTCTTGTTAACCTCCCTAGCGCACTGCTGAGGTCCAGATTTCTGTACCAGAAGCGCACCA
>CM070036.1:57326403-57340515 GCA_036250615.1 Ptychadena robeensis | reverse complement strand
TGCATTAGCAAGTGCAGGACGAGGTACTGCCGTCAGAAACGCTAGAAAGGTTAAGAAACATCCTCTTCAAACCTTACACTTATGTTCACATTTTGAGGGATAAACATAGATAAATAAAATGCTGGTTGGGGGGAAAAAAGTATGTAGAGTCAGTCTTAGTCATATGTACCCTAGCCAAGAAATTACAGATTGTAAATAGAAGGCCCTAGGGTGAAGAAAACCCCACCTTTGTCCCTGACAAGGGGACTACTAATTTGGCATTGCGAGTACCGAAAAGCAGTAAAGGATCTTAGTGTTGCAGTAAAATGGTCTTTATTAGGTGCCTATCAAGGACCAGAATATAACAGTATACAATAGTAAAATACTATGTTTAGGCCCAAAAATGGCCCTTGTGATATTTAAAACTTTTTCCACAAAGTGGACAAAATTATACAGAGACAGCAGTGAAACAGACAAACAACAAACAGTTAAAAAGGACTTCGTAATCAATGGAAATCTTGTTTCTCCTCCGACGTGTTTCGCCCAAAGGGGCTTCCTCAGGGAGGTGGTCAGAACAAGAATCTAGATTACAAATTTACATAATGTTATTGCTGTTATTACTTACATAATGATATTTGGTTGTTTAAAAATACATATCAAAGTGGTCACAGTTGGTATATGTAATGAGTTTAGTCTAAAACAACTTCTACATTCATATATTTCAAAGAATCATGTGTCATTCTTGGTTAAATGCATTATCATAGTAGTTTTAACTTAGGCATGTATAATTTCTATATAGGAGCAATATATTTCATTCAATGCATTGTATATCATACCTGGTTGGGTACCCAGTAACAGTGTTAATGTGTATGCTTATGAAAATCTTGTATTATTGTATTAAATGGGTAACATAATCCACTCAGTACCTTATCTCAATCCAGAGAAGTGATCGTTTGATTATAGTAAAAAAGCTATGCTACTTACAATTATAAAGACTTGGATGCTTGGAAGGACCAATACCGCATATATAGATGTATCCAAAATCAACAGGGAAAATTGGAGCAATTGGAGGGACAAGGGTGGGGTTTTCTTCACCCTAGGGCCTTCTAATTACAAAGAGGGATAAACATAATCTAGGCGGGGTGGAAGGCTAATAATTCAACTGTAATAGGTTATGACCTGTCACTATAAATATTTAACAAAAAGTGGACCTTCCAAGAATTTGGTTGTGTAGGAAAAATGTAATGTATTGATGTGAATTAGTAGGGATCAGTCAAATATAAGTAAGGGATTTCATAATTTGTAAATATTATCCATTTAAATGTCATAATAACTGAGGAAAAACCTAATGAAACCAATCTGGCAAGCGTTATTACACTTCAGGTAAGACAAGCTAATTAGAACCCTCATTAACTAGACACCCCTACCCAGCATCTGTAATGCGCATACCCCCCTTATGTACAAGTTTGTTAACTATACCAGTGCTGCCGCTGCAGTGTTTTTGCCATGTGAAATTATTTAGGAAGCACCTGCATTACTGCTGGCATTTCGTTCACAACAAAGCACTTAACGTTCAAGTACTCAGGCTCATTGTTCTGCTCCACAGCATGGAAAAGAAGATGAATCAAGAAGCGCAGGGTCCAACAGAAATTATTATTGATTTAATCGCATAATCAGCAGCAAACACTTCAGGCTAAGATAGTAAATCCATAACAGCCTGCCCACATAATAACCACCCTTACAAATTTACCAGCAAACCACTGTGTGCATTTAACAAACAAGAGGAGCAAGGGTCACCTTCACTTGGCGGCAAAATATTGACATTCCTGAAGCTTAAATATGTTTTGAGTTAAGTGTTATCAATCAGCGATAAGAGTTGAATGTCTGTTAAACATAACTGCATTGGCAGGAGGATTATAAAATGCTTTCTTGTCATAATCTTGAAGCATCTATCAGACAAAACTCTGCTTGAAATCAATTGTGTGAAAGCAACGGCCTGCTGTGACCATTCAGTGTCATACAAATGAAAAGAGAGTATCCCTGTGATCTTTAACCAGAACTTGTTATCTAATGAGACCAGAGCTTTAATTTCTCTGCACATCAAACATAGAATCAATGTGCTGGATTTAATGTTATATGTTCAAAAAAGCCTAAAAAAACTATTCTACATTTGTAACTTTGTAGCTTGGGGTGTATAATATTGTATAACCAGTAGTTTAGAACTTGATTATAAGAGGCCATTTTGTGTTGATTTCTTCCAAATGTCATGCGGACTTCTGTTTTTCTACCTACGGCGGGGTGTCAAACTGAAATACACAGTAAACAGAATATAAAAACTCAGACGATGTCATGGACAGCCTTGATATTTATTACACTGCTTGTAATTTTTGACACCCCTGGACTACACACACACACTGTACACACAGGGATGGGGGGACACAAAGACTACATATAAAATGTACAGTGTATGTAGTCCATGTATGCCCCCATCCCTGTGTGTACATTGTGGGTGTAGTTCATGTGTGTCCCCATCCCTGCGTGTCCAAAAAAGTGTTAAGTCGACCCCAACGCACGTTTCGTTGGTGGAACTTCTTCAGGGGATAGATTGACACATTTTGTACCAGTTATAGGTCAATAGTGACAGTCGCACTGTCCTTTGGCCGCGAGCATCACATGTTCTTCGGCGAACAGTACTGGTGTTCGACTTGTCCCGTTCGCTGGTGGGAATACGTTTGTTATTCTTCCACTGGCTGGAAGGCAGGCAGGGAATTTGAATCTCCCCGCTAACATGTGGACATCTGACTTTTTAAAAAGTCCGATCTGCCTGTTCGCAAACCGACCTGGCTGAAGTTTGGCCATCACTATAGGTCATACACAAGTGCTGCTAAAAAGGTAACACTGTTTCCAATGGAAAACCACCGCATTATAGATACCATTACGGAACTAAGAGCCATGGAGGTACTGCAATACTAGCGTAGGCAACATTTGTATTCGCGGCATGCCGTGAATTTTATGGAAAACATTCGCATTCGGCAATATTCAGGGTTTTTTTTTAATGCGAATATCGGCTTTTCGTTTTTTTTGCGAATTTTGCGCGCGCAATATATGTTTAACATGGCGCAAATTTTTATGCAAATTTTTAAAGTGACGATTTTCGCAATATTCGCATCACCCCAATATTCATTAAAAAAACTGTTGATGGTGTTGCTAAGCTCTTGTTGCAGCCTTCCCATTCGTCCAATTGCATTGAGAGGCATGTATAATGGATAAAAAAATACCGAATATCCGGAATTGCGAATATTCGGCAATATATTCACCATCTTCGCGAATTTCCGAATTGCCGATATTTGCGATTAATATTCGGAATCCGAATATTCGCGATCATCACTATCAATGAAGTTATCTAGTAATCCTTCCAGTCATAGTCCAGTATATACTGGTATTCAATCTTGGCCTCCAATGGACAGGTGAGTGGCTGTGCCGATATATAAATCCTTCCTGGTGGCGGCCTACAGCTGTCGATTGCCAGTAATGGCTAAACGGCATAGGTGTCCCAAGACCTTGCATTCCTGGTGTCATTGATGAGGCGGGGAACTGGGAGGGAAATTTAAATATTTATTTAATTGTAATTTGTTTTTCTGTGCTGCTTTAAACAAAAGAAAATCATGCAGTTGAAAAGGTAAAAGCAGTGACAGTTTTTCTTAAAGTTGCAGAGGTACCCAGTGCCCAGATCATCCTACACCCCATGCTAAACATTGCCATGCTGTTTTGCATCTTGTTTGCCAGGATTACTAATAGCATATTTAGCCAGATGGCAGTTTTTAAAGCACGGGCTGAGGTGTCAGACCACACATCATCATCGGTCAAGCAAAGTTGTATGTGACAACAGCATTAACCTACTGCATGTTCTTTGTATGATAGAAATATATATGACATGTGTATCTGAGCTGCATCATAAGTACTTCATTTCATGGTGCAATGGCTTATTATGAAGTACAAGGAGGACCTTTGTTAAGCCAAAACAGATTATGCCACTGTAGGAAGTTATACTTGGTCATGGCTTGAAATGCAGTGCCATCTTAGCTGTCTGTCAACTGACACATCTGTGACACCGTCATGAAATATAACTTTACAATGGCTGTGTTTGACCAGCTACAGTAACAGCACTATGGCATCAAGGATTGTGGTTATGGAGTGAGAACAAGCCTCTATATGCTTGAGAATATTCATGTCTCTTATTTTTAGCCATGGTACACTACTCATGGCTAGTTTTTCAACTTCAGTCAAATGTTCAATTACAGGTTTCTAATTATATTCATTGAACAAAACCAACTTTGCCAGTTAAACTGGCAGGTACTTGCAGACAGTCATTTCCCGGGCTGCTGCAGTCCCATGGTGCTGCGGACTTACAATAGCCTGGGAAACAACTGTGTAAATTTAGCGTTAGGCAGTAGGCAGTGTTGCTTTTATTCATCTGTCAACATTGACTCCATAGTACAGAAATTATGTGCTTTATTCAATTTTTGTTGGGTTATTTTTTTTTATCTAAGTAGAGAAAGAGGGAAGCATTAAATGAATGTTGATTATACTTGACAGTAATCAGTATGGAGCACATCCCTAAATGTTTTCTTTTTTTATAAGTGTGGAAAGATGATTGCATTAGCATTTTCACCCTTAAACCAATACTTTGTTCAAGCACTCTTTGAATTTTTTTTTACAGCATTCAGACTTCTTGGGTAGGGATCCATTGGCATAGTACATCTTGGCTTGCTTTTTCACTCTTTCTTGCAAAAGTGCTCCAAATATGTCACATTGTGAGGAAATCTCTTGTGCACAGCTCTCTTAAGGTCACTTCTTAATTTTCTTTTTGAGTTTAGGTTTGAACCTTGGCTTGGACAATTGGATGTAAGCAGGGAGACATTGCCATGTTAAACTGTGTGCCATTTTTTCCTTTCTACCAGACTTGTGAAGTGACTGTTATTGTGACTGTTATTTGTAATTTATAAGTCCATCCACCTTTATTAAGGCTGCAGTTCCGAAAGAAGATATAAAAAAACAATATGATCCTTCCACCACCATGCTTCACCATGGGTATGGTGTTCTTTTATGAAAAATTTATATTTTAAAATGTGTTTCATTTTCTCTACAGATTTTTTTTGTTTTCTAGTTGAATTGTACAGGTTATAGGTCACAATAACTATGTTTTTTTTTTAATTATTATTATTGTCATCGTCTCATTTTTCAATATCATAATTACCTACCATTTTAACATTTGTGCACTTTTTATGTCCACTGTTTAGTTACAAAGCATTTGCTTTTCTTTTATAAGCAGAGCCATTTAATGTGGTAATTTACATCCCCATGTATATTCCTTTTGGAATCTAGTTTATTGTCCATTACAATGAAAATATAAATAAACACTGTGTATTAAAACAAGATTTTTAGCGTCTCATCCCTCATTTTATTAGTGTCTTTGAAGCGTGATAAGGATCTTTGAGTAAAAAGTTAATAAATCTTGATTTTAAGCTGCTTCTCTCCTGGATAAGTGGATACTTATGATGCATAAGAAGAGTCTTTAAGATTTATTGAATACTGGAAAGTCTATGAGTCATTAGCGCTTAAGGGCCACTTTATAATTTAAATGTTAGGTAAGTGGAATAAGTATAATGAGAAATCTACACTGTGAAATTTTGTATACAAAATGATAAATGTAAAGTGGTGAGTTTACTTTTAGAATAAAGCATAACTAGTCATGTAATTTCACTTTGTTGACTGATACTAAATATTATATAATTTCAGACTATGCTATTGTTGGCAGGTAACTTAATAAATTGCAAAATAGTTGTTTAAATGTTTCACTAACCATGCCTTCTAAGTTGCACATCTAAAAAATATAAAAAAAAACATTAGAAAGCAGCTACTTTTTTATATTGCCTAAAGGAACAATAAAGGAACATAACATAAACATAAAGGAACAATAGCTTATAATAAAGAAGAACTACTCTGAAATTGCTTGACCAAGTTCACCAGATTTCTTTTGGGGATCTAATGTAGACCAGTAGTACAGCAGGAAAGCTGAGGCAAGGGATTACCCAGGATGCACAACCATTGACACAAACAGGTACAGGCAGAGATTGAGGTGACAAGTTGGCATTAGTTGGGTACAGGCAGAGATTGAGGTGACAAGTTGGTATTAGTTAAATACATTCAAAGGTTGTTTGCAGGAACCATTATCAAGGCGTATGGTCAGAAGGTTCAACACTGAATACTACAGGGAGATTTTTTAAACAGAGATCCTAGGCACCACATTGTAGGTATTAGATAGAGGAAGTAGTCAGTGGTCATTCACTTGCCGTGGCTGAATGTCTAAACATCTGCCAATCCAGGGCTGGATAACCAACAGGATATAATTTACAGGACTGAATATAACTGTCAAGTTTTCCCTTATCTAATAAGGGAAAACTTATAGAACATGATGTTTTTGAGAGTCAGTACTGGTATTTGGAACACCGAAGTACCGAGGCAGAGTGCTACCTCCACGTTTCAAATACCGGAACTTACAGTCCATGACATTTCTTCTGGCATCGGTTTAAAGTTTAAAGTACCCTCCATACTATTTGTTGGCTGGCTAACTTAGGAGGGAGACATGAGACGTTAATCCCCCTTCTATCTTCCCACCCCACATATCATCTGCGCAAGCAGGATGGGAACTTAGGAGGGAGAGAAACGCCTCCACCCTCCTAAGTTAGCCTGATTTCAAGATCCAGGAAATATTCTGGATTTTTTTAAATCGGGATATGACTAGGACAGACAAATAGAAAAGGTCTTTCCCTGCCAAAACGAAAAGGCTGACAGGTATGGGGCTGAATGACTGAATAGGACCTGTTGTCTGGCTGGAAAGACATAAAGTTAGTTATGACAAATGTGAGAAACGAACACTGTAGAGATCTTTCATCTAATGATTTTAATCAGTCAAAAATATGCCAGACTGCATATAGGTTGTGGATGATCGTCAATGCTCTTTGTATTATTATATTTGGATTTTGTCCTGTTACAGTCTTTCTTTTCTCAGTTCTCATTTTTATTGCTAAAGCCACCCATACATGTTCCGATTTTTTGTATGAATTTTGCCCGATCGATCAGCGTAGTCAGTCGGAGTGATCGATCAGGAGAATAATAGGATGCGGAATTATGTACCCGAATCGGCCGAAAAATCAGTTCGGGAGCGTTTCGGGCCTGTCTGTAAATTTTGGTCGATCTGCTGTTAATAAAATAGTGTCGGGCCTATCGATCGGTGATAATTCAAATTACGATTTTTCGTGGCAGCCGACCGATCGACCATAACATTTTAAATGATAATCGGGTCACCAGATCGGACAAAAAATCAGTCAGGAGAAAAATCGTATATGGGGGGCTTTAGAAAATGAAACAACATTTTTATTGGCATAGTTTAAATAAACACATAGTTTGTATATGTTACAGTAATTTATGATAGGATCATCACATTTTACATGCTTGTGGATTTTTGTTTTTTTCTTTTTTAATTGTATTAAATGTAGAGATTTATAGTTAACTACTAGAGGGAGGATAGATGAGCTATTATGAGTGTATGAAACTGAAAATTAAATATCAACCTCATATGGTGTTCACTGTTTAATCAGTAAGGGGAATTTAGGAGTTGCATTGTGAGGATGAGCAGCCTTCATAACGAATTGCAGAGAAAGAAGCAGTCTGAATACTGATCAAATATACATGCATCTATGCAGGTGCACAATGACAAACTATAACCAGAAGCACCAGATTCTAAAGTAGCAAATATTTACATAAAGCTGGTGATCACTTATTGTATGTGTATCCATAATATTAAAACATATTAATTGTATTACCCCTTTAAACAAATAGCTTTTGGGATGTTACCATCTGTAAGTAAAATACCCATAATGAAATTCTGAAAATGAGAATCAATACTCTCCAAATCATCTTCTTTCATTATACTGGTTATGTAGGACACTGTATCAATATATAATTTAAGGGTCAACACAGTGTTACATTTTCTTAGGCATAAAAATTAGAAACAGTAATAAGCCGGTAACAAAGGTTATACTTTGATCTTGATTTAATAAGAAGCCAATAGATTGTAGTTTTGCTATATTTAAATGTATTCAACGAAAGCAGAAAGCCATTGCTTTTCAAAGTTAAAGGCCTCTGGGATTCATGGATCCCTGCATTATATCAATTTTATCAGCAAGGGTCAGGTAGTCTTTCCACAGCAGGCAATGACATTACATAAATAAAGAGAAATGAATACAATTAAAGCTTAAAAATAATGATAGTTTAAGTGCTACTTCTGCAAAACCTGTCGGCAAGATGATAATGTAAAATCGTTCAACAAAACTGAATCTGCGTTAGCATAATGTGGCCTTGTAGAAATGCTTTGTCCTACGTTATAGGATTTGTAAAGTAAACACATATTAAACAAAATTAGTAAATAAGGCAAAACAGGTAGAAAATGTTGCTTATGGGTACATATAAATTGAAAGCAGGGGCAATATGCATATTTAAGTGTTAAGTCTTAAAATCCTCTAAAGTCAGTAGGAAATAGGAGTTTTAAAGTTATAGGTAAGAAGATGTGATTTTACTCTTGCAGAAAGTTTAATGTTGAACTTCATGCAGCTAAAATTTGTATTTCTACACAAACAGTTTTGAGATATACACACCTCTAGTTCACAGTGCTATCATATCCCACAGTATAGGAAACCTGTCCTTTCAAGCTGTTAAAAGTGTTATTAAACCCTCATGTGTACTTATGGCTTGTCTTCACTGGGCATCGTGGAAAAGACACTGTTATGCCTCCATGGCATCCAATAGGAGGTTGATGCATATTTACTAATTTTGTTTAATATGTGTTTACTTCACAGTGTTATCTGGCAATGTATTGTAAGCATCATTTCATTGAGAGACATGCATACCCTGTGAGGGGGTCAGCCGATACACAAGAACGAACTGTAAACCCAAGGACATAAAAGGGGCTAGGGAGGAGAACGCCAAAAGGTCAAAAGGTAGAGGCAGGCGCATGTAGAGGAAAGAGTGTGGAGTGTACAGGTGGATCCAAGGCAGAACAACCTGCAGAGCATTGGTAAACCATTGTGTTGGGTGAGATCCAACGTGTTATCCGAGTTGCGGCTGTCCACCATCAATATTGATGAGTGGACCTTGGCTAGTGGACTTAGTCTATGGCCTAACCAAGTTCCAAGTTCCTGTTTATCGCTGCTGCACAAATAAAAGTTAAACTGTTTAATCAACACTGGTGTTTGAGTTCTAGTTCACTACCAATGGCCCTGTTCTGTTACAACCCCAATTACTGTTTGGCATATGGTTGCACAGCAAGCAACTCACACTAGTTCTCTTAGGACTTGCAAGTCCCATGGAAGGATCCTTTGTGTAGACAGAAGGGGTTGCTCTCCAAACAGAAAGTTTAGGCAGAATTGGCACAGAAAAAAGGGGAACAAGCACAGAATAAAAAGCATAGTATGTTGTTTTTTGTAAACATTGGAAGCAAAAATAGAAAATTGTAATCATGCTTTTTCCCTCACTGCTTTCTCCTGCTATGAGCATGCTCCTTCTGCTGCTTATCCTACCCCTCCCTAAGCACTGCACTGTAAACTATGTTGTAAGAGACAGATGCTAAGCCTAATTCAGATACTTATCTATCTCACCCTCCCAATCTGCTTTTATCAAAGTGCTTTCAGAAATCACTTCTATTGAAAATATCTTTGTGGTTCAATTCATTTTTATTGGAAAAAAAGGGGAGGGCAAGCACAATAAAAGAACTTACCTGCAGTATACTGCATACCCAAGCGATGAATCAATCAAAGACCCACCCCATCAGTGGCACAGTCACCCCCACAGGAGTAGAGTATCAGATATATGGTTGCCAAGTGTTTTCAAACAAGGAAATTTTATCCAACAAAATGGCTGACAGGTGTTCATTATCATAATTCAGGAGTTAAAATTTGACCAAGTCCAAGTGAATGACGGGCTGCCAGAAATATAAATGCTTTGAGTCTGGCCTTATGCTTGTGGAGACCCTCCGGCTGCTTTCCCAAGAAAGCCTCGATGGGACGCCTTTTCAGGTTAACCTCAAAATAAAGTTATACAGTCTGATCCAGAAGCGTGGATGTGTGGAGCATGTCCCTTACCTGTCCACAATGGCGAAAACAGCTAAGGGAGGCTGATGGTATAAAAGAGGCTATTCAGGAGGGGACCATTTACCAACAGAGCAACACTTCATAGTTGGCTTCAATTATAAAAGTATTCAGGAAAGACTGAGAGGCCATAGGGACCATCTTTTGCAATTCACTGTGTTCCAACTGCAATCCTAGGTCAGCCTCCCAACTTAACATATGGGGCAATTTCGACTGTTGTGCTGTTAAAATTCTATAGAGGATTGAATTCAGATTTTTGTGAGAGTCAATGTTCCTAAACAGAGACTCGAGAGGAGAGAGCACAGTTAAATCACCCTTAGAACCCTTGGTCAAGAGAAAATGTCGACCTGACTATATTGAAAAGTTTCAACCTCGGGCATCCTGTGGGTCTTCCTCAGGTCCGCTGCAGATCTGATCCCCCCAGTGTCACAGAGGTCTGCAATTCAAAGCAGGCCTTTATTGGTCCACCAGGAGAAAGCAGGGGCACAAAGACCTGGGGGAAAGGGCGATTATGTAACAGGGGTACCATAGGAGAATGTGGAGACTGTAATTTATACTGAGATTTGAGTTGGTTCCACAAGGATAGGCAGAAGGACAGTGTGGGGCACAGGATAGCTGCTCAGTGTTTAGGGGGCAACCATAGCAAATGGGGTCAAATGAATGCCCAGATAAGGCATGGATTTCTTTGTCCACTGGAATGGAAAGTTTGACTGGAGAAGACATACCTCAGCCTCTGGGAGATTGATATTTAGAGCTAGGGACTATTTGGAGTTTATCCGTAGTCCGGAAACAACAGAGAGTCTGAGAGCAGAGAAAACAGACTGGGTAAAGACATCAGAGGCTTAGAATTTAACATTAAAATATCATCGGCAAAAAGAGCAGATTTATGATCCACACCTCCGCTGTGAAACCCACCAGTATCCACACTGTCTAATTAGGGCAGCTAGGGGCTCAATGGCCAGGACGAATAGAAGCGGGGACAGCAGGCAACCTTGGCGGGTGCCCTTATAAATGGGAAAGCTATCAGACTGAAACCCACGTATCATGAGGGAGGCAGAAGGGGAGCTATAGAGGGCAGCAAGCATCAGGGAGAACTGTGGGCTGAATTCCATGTGGTTTAACACAAATTTAAAGTAATCCCAGGTGAGGGAGTCAAAGGCCTTGTGTACGTCCAGTGATAGTAGCATACCACCCCAACCCCTCCCGTCCCACCCCGACTGCAGTGCTGAAATAAAATCCACCACTCGCCTGTCATCCCGGAAAAACCTGCACCTAATCAGGGTGCACGTACTCCACTAGAAAGGCATCAACTTCAAATCTGTGTTTATGAGGGAAGTGGGCCTATAATTGGTACACTCCCCCTGTCAGACCATAATGACAGGGGCCTTGTATTCGCGCCTTACTCTTCTTACCTGCTCTTTATCCCAGTCCTTTCTAGACCACATGTACCACTTTACTAAAGGCGGACATACATGGATCGATTCCCTTGTGCATGGTGACCGACAGCCACACCCAACCACACCCAAAAATAGGCAAGGGCATTAAGCATTTAATAGATGCTGAATAAAAGACATTATTTACAAGACATTTTTAATACATTTGCAAGCTTCAATGGGCATTTACAATCACTTTGAGGTAGTTTGCTAACCTTAATCTTGTTGTGTGGTAACAGCTGTCTCCCGATTTCTTGCTGACTGCTATCTGAATGGTGGTTGTCAGAGACGTCCTCCCCAGCCCCTACCTTATTAATATGATAAGATCAAAGTATCCAGATAATTCCTCAAACAGATTTTCTTCTTCAATACAGTGAGGTGAGGTAAATATTACAAATCTTCCTTTTAGGGGACACAGGAGCCTATTTATAAGGCTGGGAACATAACACAATTTAAAGCAGTTATATCAACAGCCTGCAGCACAGGATCGGAGGATCGAGCAGAAAAAGAACCAGCAGGACGGATCCGTGTGGGATCCGACCTGCCGGCTCTTTTGGTTGGATCCTCAAGGTGGCCTCCCGACCGACCTTTATGTGCCCGGCGGGAGCCCACATGGGGGTCGGTCGGCCGCAACTATGGCCGGGAATTGGCCCATCTATGGGGGGCTTAATGTTTTTGAAATAAAATATATGACTTATAGTATAGATGACAATATTATTTGTGTGATATGTTCAAATTTTCCTAAAGCCCCCCATACACCATTAGATCACTCCATACAATTTCCTTTAGATCTACCAACAACTATGTAGTGCCGGGTCCTCCCTGATAGAATACATAGTGAATGGAAGGGTTAGAAAGCTCCTCTTATATATGGTCTCGGTAGAAGAAAAGTTGATTGTACAGAAATTGTATGGTAAGAGTGTAAGGTGTATGGGGGCCTTTACTCATACTTAATCTATAAATTATAGTGTAAAGAAATAAGTGACTGTCTTGGGCAATGGAATAAAGTAAGCTTCTAAAACTGGATTAAATTACATTTTTTAAAACATTACTTTGTTGCTGTACACATAATGTGAACAAAAGCATGAACGTAGGAAGGTGATTTAGAGAGTGATGTGCAATAAACCACTACTATGTGTAAAACAATGCCCATTTGGCTGCTAGGGAATGTCGCAGATATGAGTATTAAAAGGGCTGAAAAGAACACAGGGTACTGCAGCAGAATTTCTATATTCTGTATTAAGATTCACATTATGTGTACCTTGTTGACTAAATTCAATTTAAATTCTAAAAGCCTTGCCCCTGCAGACATTGTCAATGATATGATAGAGCTAATTAAAGCATTCCTGGTGTTAACAGTTTCATTAGAGGAGATAATATTGTAGAAGAAAAATAAGAAATCATTATGATGAATGTCTCAACATTACATTACATGTTAATGAAGTGTAAATGATCTAATTATTTTTTAAAGAAAACAGATTCGATTAAACTGTCAGAATTAAATTGGAAAGGACAGCTTATTGTACTTTTTATGTACAGACAAGTTAGCATTAATTAGGCACAATGTACAGGAACAAATGAGGCACAACCCTCATTGAACAATCATGCATCTGTTGCTCAAGGCAGGTTTCATGAAAAACTGTATTAAGGAAATATTCTGTGGAGATTTAATACAGATATATTTCAGCAAGGAAGACGTGAACAAAACAATTCAATAGTATGTCTGCTCACTTAAAATCAGCACAAAAATTTAACACTTTATTTATAGACAAGGTTTTAACGGACTAGAGTTCGCTGGATCATAACCTCTGTTTTATATTGATTGTTTTGTAGGACCACAGTGACGGGATGCCATGTCTACGAGCTTCATCTGTAATTTCAACATTCAAAGGTGGAATAAAGGTTTTTTTAGACTCCCAAGTAAACTTGACAATACTTGGTGGTGGTGGCTCGTGATGGCTGTTTGCAAACAGGCGGATCGAACTTTAGCAAATGTCCGCTTGTTCGCTGCGAACCACCAACTCCACGTCTACCGACAAAATTATCTTGACAGAGGCCAGCAGTGAGAGTATTCTTCCCTTGCACACGCAGGGATCTAAAAAATTTACTTGACAGATACCGGCGGTGAGTGTATTCTTTGACTACCCGGATCTTTTTTAGATCTCTGGATGGCGGATTCGGCCGGCAGAAAAATACCATTTCTTCTCCTGACCTCTTCTCACCGGCGAAGGGGGCGGGTCACCTGGTATGGCGAGAAGAAAATAGAAGATGCAGTGTTCGCTGCGGACTGTCTGCCGCACAAACACTGCAGCCATCATTAGTGGTAGGGAAATGGAATGTTGGAAAAGAGTGATAAGAGTTTAAGTACCCAAGGACTGAAATGATAACCTGGTGGTTATATGACTATTCAATAGTGATGGCCGAACTTCAACCAGGTCCGTCCACGAACAGGCAGATCGGACTTTTAAAAAAGTCCGATGTCCGCCTGTTTGTGG
>CM070036.1:57315052-57326393 GCA_036250615.1 Ptychadena robeensis | reverse complement strand
CCCGTTCGCGGACAATTTGAATTGAAAAAAATGGAAGTGGTGTCAATGACATCACTTCCACTACCTGAAATGCACAGTTCCCATGCCAGAGGAAAAATAGTAACCTTCTTCCCGCCGGTGAACAGGCTCAAACTGTTTCCCGGGGAAAGAAAAGCGAACAGTTCGGCCATCACTACTCGCCAAGGGAAAAAAAGCAGACAGTTCGGCCATTACTACTATTCAAAGTTTGCATGTGAGTTTTCTGTTATAAAGGTTCATCTCTACGATATATTTAGTAAAATAGATCATTTTGTGAGGACAATTAGACAAAAAAGCACAACAAATTAAAAAACAATCACTGGGTTCAATTATTATTTATCACCTTTATAAACAGGCAGTCTCCTGATTGTGAGATAGGAATTGTAGGTTTGTTCTTAGGGTAAAATTTTAAGTAAGTTGAAACATGTTCATATTTTTTAAATGTAATGTATTTGTATTTTTTTATATAATATATTATCAATATTTATTGGTAGCTGCAGCCCCTGGTAACTTTAGATCACATGTTTCCACTTTCCGCTCACTGAGCCACCCTCTAAGTTGAAGGAGCAAGGTATCATCACAAAAATTTGAGATGTAGATACCATGTTTAGGGGCTTTGTAAATCACCCACAAAATCAGCTAGCTGAAATAAAAAGACACACATTTGACCATCTTTACTGTTCAGTTGTAAAACAAGAAAGCACCACTACATTTTAAGGTTTTATGTGTTAGGACTTACAATTATGTACCTGCTAAGAACCAAATGATTTTTTTACATTTGATAATCTTCACAGTCGGCAGTTGCAACTCAATGCTCAGAGAAACGACAAAAAAAACTGAAACACCACAGCCCTCAGTTGTCAAGCTAAATTTAATGACAGTACAATTAATAAAGGGCAAAACAAGTATGTCTATTCTGTAAAGGTTGCCAGGGAAAAGCCATTCCAAAAAAAAACATGGCAACATAGCTTAGGATAGATACATTTACAGCCTCTTAATGTACGGATCTTATCCTTAGTACCACATCCTAAACATATATGAAAACATAAGAAACAAGGACAAGTGGGACTTTAAATGCAGCCTCATCTGAAAAATAATAATAATAATTTTGTTAATTTGTTATTAAAAATAAATCATAAACATTTATACAATGCAATATTAATTTTAACAAAACTTTGTTGTGAAAAAGAAACTGCAAAACTTCAGGAAAAATGTCCTTTGAACAGACAAATCTAATCAGTTCAAATTAGCATGTTCGCAAGAACATCATTGGTGTCAGTGATTGATAAAGTACTATATAAAATTATATATTCTAATAGGACTATTTGGACCATGCCAACCACTCCATCTGAATTTTAGAATGGCTTAAGCCTCCCATACACGCTTAGATTTCCACCTGATTTTTTGACCGACCGCCGTGACGTTTACGGCGGTCGCTCGAAAAATTGGGTGCCGTTCTAAAGCTTAAAGGGCCAAAGTTTTTCTTAAAACAGTCTAATACTTTAGACGGGGACAAATGTCAGGGACGGGGCTGAGGACACAGAGCCTGTCTGTAGCTGCCTGCTCTTCTCCCTCAGAGGCTGTGAGGGGGGGGGGGGTGCTAGCAGCTCCTCCCTTCGTGCTAGGCTGCCAGTTCACATATAGTGTCAGTGACCTGGCAGCGTCTTATCACAGCGGGTGTAAGCGGGAGCAGCTACGGGGACCCGACGGACAGTGCTGGCACACAAAGGGTGCTAGGCCGATTGTGACCCAATGTTTGGCCAATTGACCGCACGTGAGACATTATAATGCACGGTCGTCCAAAACATCAGGCCACAATCTAAACGTGTATGGGGGGCTTTAGCCATTTTTCTTTCCTCACAATACACAGTATAAAGCATTCCTAATGCAGACCCCATAGGTAGAGATTAACACCTCTAATGCAACATGTTCAATGAAAAATATCTCATACACATGTCAAGTGCAGCAGATCATTTCTTTTAATAAACTTTTTCCATAATGTTGGATAATGAGCATGTACTTGAAAGCATCTTACACCATTGAGAGAAAATGTTGTCAACAGTGGTCTTCAGTGTCCAGTGAGTACAAAATTTAAAAACTTTTACAACAATAAGATTATTCCCACTGATTGAACTGTTTGGGCAGACCTAATTTCCTCTAGTGGGAGTGTAGTGTCATGCACCTGCAGAATTAGGGAGGTGTCCCTTTTAAAAATTCTAGTTCATGATCCCCCATGGCCCCTAGCAAATATAAGGGAGGGTTCTGCTCCCAGCCAGTCACTCAGCAGGGTAGGGTCTGATGGAGTACGAGTAACTGGGCAAGCTGTACATTCTGAGACCTGGTACCTGCCACAGTCTAGTCCGGTGTGTGGGCAGCTGGGGAGTGTAATAGCACGCAACTCTAACCAGTTACGAGGAGCCGCTGCTTCTCTCGCCATAGGCCGTTGCCAGTTTTCCAGTGGGGTGGCATGTGTTCCCCACCGCATGGAGCAGACCTGATTTGCCCTGGGGCTACTGCTGGGGCCGTAATCTGCCAACCTGTCGCAAGTACTGGTTGGTGCTGGCCCTATTTATCTTGGCCCCATTTAGCCAGTGTGGTCTGAGCAGTGTGGGTTCACTAGATCAAAAGGGGTTAGTGCTATTATATATAATATATATCATATTACTTTGATGTTTGTCATAAATTAAGCTGTTATCCACTAGTCCCCGTTGGGTTTTGTGTGAAATAAAGTTTGCTGACTCTTAAGGAGCTTACTATTCTTCTACCAGCAGAATCAGTAAGATTCACTAGAGACCAGGTATAGAACCTGCTCTTCTAGTGAAAAATCGGCTCCGAAAAATGGAAGCGACGTCAGTGACGTCACATCTGGCAATCGAAACCAGGATCACTGACGTAACTTGTGGTTTTCTTGATTCAAATTCCCCACGAACAGGCAGGCGCCAGACTTTTTTAAAAGTCCGATCCGCCTGTTCGTGAGTGGACCTGGCCAAAGTTTGCCCATCACTAGTCACCAGGGCAGGAGAAGAGGAGCCTATCATGAATGCGTAATTATGCAGTAACAATTACCCACATGACCAACTGGACTTTTTCAAACTGGGAGACAAATTCGATTTTTATAATCTGACCTGAGTTCAGATTTAACCTGTTTGGGTAAGTTTACGCATAAATAAAAACATAAAAAGCTAG
This sequence comes from Ptychadena robeensis, assembly GCA_036250615.1. Classification (NCBI taxonomy): domain Eukaryota; kingdom Metazoa; phylum Chordata; class Amphibia; order Anura; family Ptychadenidae; genus Ptychadena; species Ptychadena robeensis. Next base: position 57,323,189 of record CM070036.1, on the reverse strand, counting down.
TTAATGTGTTCATTTTAAATGCAGTTAATATAATTTATATGCTAATCAGGCCTTTTCCTTCGATTTAGGCTACATTACTGAAACTTTTTGTTTATAAATTCCCATTATCCTCAAACACATTTTTTACTGTGTGTGCATTTTCCCCACTGTTCTTTGCAATGCAGAATCTAGACTATTTGATAATCAATTTTACTTGTGCTTTTGCATACAATATAAGGTGGAGGTTAATAAGATTCTGTGGAAAATTGCTTATGAAGCAATGCACAGTTTGATTTGTGTATCTTATTACTTATTAGGCTAACACACTTGCTAATAGAATGCCAACATCTATTAGATGTATAATGTATCAAAATTTCTGTAGCTGCAACATAGCCCAGTATTCTTTTAGAGCGATTATTAGTAAAATTGAGCATGTAATTTATGCTTTATTTTCAAACGCAAGACTAAGATATTATGCTGATATTATTGTTTTTAATATGCAAATTAATTAACCTATTAAATAGAAGTTAATCACATAAACTGTTGATATTATTTTTATCTGAGGTATAATTAGTCATTTAAAATAGGAGCAGAGCTGCTGTTTTGAAAGTCTTTTAATAAGCACAGTCTAATATCATATTTCAATATACTATTATATTAAATAATATTATAAATAATAAAGAATAATAATAATAATAATAATAATAATATTAAATAATATTATTTAATTACCTACGATACAGCATAGAAACAATATGCTGAGGTTTTTTTTAAATCAATTGATGATGTGTCAGTAAGTGAAAAATTAGTGGGAATCAATGTTTCAAATGTGTCTTGCAATAATTTAATATATATAATTTAATATATATATATATATATAATTTTATATACATGGATATTTAAGAGTATATATATATATATATATATATACTCTTAAATATCCATGTGATTAACCTTTACACCCACATTCACAAATGTTTACCTTACCTAGAAATCTGATTAGCCTTGCTAATACAATGACATCACACTTCCCCAAATGGATGCTAAAAGGAAACAAACTCCAACCAACTTGTACTGGTAAAGGGGGCACTGGGGTTGCATGTCTTCATCCAGGCAAATTTAAATACATACAACCTAGACAGTCTTCTAGACAGCCAATTTCTGCTTGCAACCTGATGAGTTACCATAATAAAATATCAAAATGTGTCAAAAATCTTAATTTACAATGATTATCATCTTTGACTGAGTTTTAACATATGTTTTTATTGATAGATGACTCAGAAAGTATCTTTTGTTAGTGATCTATCTATCTATCGAAAATATTAATCTTAAGAATTTGCTACTCTGTCCACAGGCAATATGGGGTACTTAACATTTATCAAATGCACCAGGTTTGGGTCTCAAATATAAGGGTTAGCTGCAGAAGGCTGCTGAATTTTTGTCAATGGCGAAGCATATATTTACATACATCTGTAGAAATGAAAGTGTATGCTTATAGTTACCCAATTCTAGATAGCACTAATATGTATCCCCTAATATTAGCATATACATACATGTCTACCTGAAAACAAATGCCAGACCAAAACAAATTAAGATACACTGGCTGTGCCCCCCTGGAATACCTCAGTGCCCCTCAGTTTGGGAACCACTTCAATAAACAAATGTTGGTTTTACTTTATACATCAAATGTCCCTAAACCCCATAGTTCTATCTGCCTGGGGAACAAGTGTAAAGTTTAGTTGGAAATTATTGGTAAGGAAGCTGGGGTGGTTACAATGATTATGACTAGGATACTTCTACTAGATAATAATTGTATGCATTATTTCTTTAATTTTATCACAGAGTGCATCTTGGGGGCTACACATGGGTGACACTGCCGTTAACCTTACTCTTATTAAGGGAAAATATTATAAAATAATAATTTTTTTATATCTAGCCCAGCCGCAGTGAGCTGACTACTAGGAAGAAATGTACAGCATCTTTGTGCCGTAAAATTACCAGTGTTTTCTCTATCCTAGCAGCAGGAGCCAACCAATGCTGAGCATCCTAAGCACTGTAAAAGTTGCTGGATCACAGGTCGGCACTTTTATATGTTTTTCTAGTTTATATTTTTTCCAGACTATACTAGAAAATGCAGAACCCGCTGAATGCACTAATGACATTGTACAGGACGTATACACAGCAGGAAGGGCGCTGATCTCTTTTTCCTTTTCCATTATAGGAATTAACATCTTCTTATATCTCTGCTAGAGTGGCTAATTCATTGGATATGACATCAAAGCACGGAGGTCAAAATACTTTGCCCAATTTATGACACGTCAGGAGACATCTGGACGACAGCGAAAGACGAAAGACAGCCTTTTACTGTACCTCAGTTAAACACATATTTAAATCCCACACAAACCCTCTAGTGGTTTCTCCAATGTGCTCTCAGACTTAACAGCTGTAATACAACATATTCACTTAACTAAAATGTCACAAGTCTCATAGAATCATCATTTTATCTATTTTTTTTACCTTTATAAGAACGGTTTCTTTACTGGAGCGTAATGTGGTAATTTTATTGTTTCCAACCATTATATGTTACATTTCTTTTTAAGCATTAAATATGAAAGAAGACACTCCTCTATATACAATTGACTTATTATGTCATTAGGACTTTGCCAATGTGACATTTGACAATCACCAAGCAATGGTTATATTTATATTGATTAAATACTCCTACAAGTCCTGATACCCTTCTCACCTTTAATTTATTATTAAAAGAAAATTATATTCTACATGAATAATATGAATAAATAAATCAATTTCTGTTGACAGATTTGCTATATATGCTGAATCAATTGACTATACATCATGTTTTTAACAATGCTAACGTGTATTCATTGTCTGCAATAGCAAAAGAGAGAGATGCATTTAACAATCATTAAAAGCAGCAATAGTCCAAAATACATTTCTTAATATAATATGTGAACACTTGATGTGTATGGTCCAGAATTGCGGGTATTCGGGTATGCAGGACAGCTTCTCCACTTTCTGTAACTGGTTGGTGGCTGGTAGCATGGTGGTACTGCCCTTGGGCTGATCTTTCTTCAGTTTCTCTGCCTCTGCCTCTGTCAGACAGAATGCAAAGGTGCAACTATCCGTGTCCCAATAGTAGTGATGGCCTAACCATCAGCGGAGGGTGTTCGCCAACGGTCTGCGAACACTTTGACAAATACCTGCTGTTCACTGTGAACAGCATTGACTTTGATAGAGGCCAAAATTCAGATACATTTATAGCCACAATAATATTTAAAAAGTGTCAAAAACAAAAACAGATTACTTTTTAATGCTGGGTTTTTTTCATTTCTTTTGTCAGAAAAGGATTTGGGGAACCGTGAAAAGTGTGGGGTCTTCTACACAGGCTAATTGACCAGAGTTAAAGAGTTTCCAGAAAGAAGCAACCACACAGAAAATTTTTTTTATATAAATTTCTACCATTCCACAGTTAACTGAAAAGTGTATACTCCACCTATGTAATCCATCTCTTCCCTCGAACGGTCAAGTGTCCTTCAAAGGTGGTCTCTTCCCTGGAGCTTCAGCAATGTATTAAACTCCCACGGTCACTACGCATGCACAATGTCCTCATTGAAGTTGTGTTTACAAACATTGGGGACATCACGCATGTGCAGTGACCATGGGCCCTGGGCAAACCGTTTCATCATCACTACCCAATAGTCTTTCGCCCAGGGGTGGTCACATCTTCAATTTATAAGACGCGCACATATTTTTCACCCAAGTTTGGGGGGAAAAGGTGTGTTTTACAGACAAAAAAAACTTAGAATATGTCCAAGTTAACAAACCAAGCAATATGTTAGCCTCCCACTTACGGTTCAATATCCCACCATCCACAGCCTATTTCCCTTAGGACTAGGACTCACACTTTGACTAACAAGCCTGTCAATATCTTACAAGAGTGTCAAAACTATCTCTCTGTGTAAGCTGTATTCTCAGGAATCGGACATTTCAGATGGAAAAGAATACTTTTATAACATCCACCATTAAATCTACGCAGGGTAAGAAACCAGCAGTTGATGAGTTTTCTGTCCTATTCTTGAAAAATCAAATAATCTTCTGGCTCAATGCACTGGATATCTGCTCTTTATGCTATGCTTAAAGCTACCATTCAATATAGTTGATGTCTTTCTGACCCTTAAGGTGTACACTGGCACTGGAACCATTTGATATTTGTGGTATTACTATGGCTGATGTGACCCATAAGGTCTCCCTTTTTGCAGATGAAATCCTTTTGCACGTTACTGACCTAAGTAACATCTCTTTCCTAACTTTTATTTTTATTAGCCTTTGGATGCTTTTCCAGTCTCTGGATCAATAAGGCCACATTCAAAGCATCTTGTCCCCCTCTGTACCTTTTGAAATCGAATTACAACTTCTCATGGCCCCATAGCCTTATATACTTAGGTATATCTCTGACTTCCTCTTACAACTACCCAGTCCTTACAATGACCCAGTATTTCCCAGTATCTAACTGTATTCTGATTTTCATTTTGTGCTTAGCCATTCCATGCACAAATCCTCTTAAGAATTTGGCCCGCCATGGGGAACACTTGGTCAACTTTATATTTTTGGCCAATCACCATTGATCTTTATATTGGTAGCTCTTGCATGTGCATGTGCTCCAGTTCAAGGGTGTCAACTGCTTCTCTCAATTATACCAATGATACCCATGCTAAATTCCTGCATATATGGTCACCCTGGATCCACTCTTTGAGGGCTGAAGGCTTTAATCATTACTGCCTGTCCCTTTAAGTGGTTCCCTTTCCTCCCTTTTTCTCATTCTTCTCTTTTACTTTCACAACTTCTCTCTACTCACCTTTTTCTGTTTCTTCTTTTCATGCTTTTATTTATTTATTTATTTGGGGGGGGGGGGGGGGGGGGGTTCCAACGAGTTTGCTTTTTTGTGTTCCCCCTAAGGACATTTGTCTGCATTACTTTGAAATTTTACCAGTAGACCTGTATGCACCCCGGATGCTATTTTACTTTTGCAACAATGGACTCCATTTCTGTTAAATGGACTCCTCCTGTTGTTCACATCTCTTTAGTAATGAGTACATGTTCTTTTGTTATTTCTAAAAAACATCTCAACAAGAACAGAAAATATATATTTTTTATCAGCATCATGGATCTATGCTTACCTGTTCAGTAGATAAAACTGTTCGTTTTTATTTCTTTAACATTCTTAAGCTTACACTGTTTTATTAGTCAAAAATAGAAGTTGTTTCCTGTCACTCCACTTTGTAGATCAATGATCTGTGAAGAGAATTTTAAAGGTGTCAGTATCAGAAAATGACAGTGTTTTGGCTTGGAACACTTCTAGAACAGCATGAACAGCAAATTATTGCAGTCTTAAAAAATAGGTAAAAAGAATGTCTGAATAAAAGGAAAATAACATCTAAACAAGTAATGGAAGCAAAAAAGGGCGCATGGGATGGGATTTTGTTGATAATAGTATTATTCTTGCTTTTCCAGCTTCAATAAATGTATTTTTGGAAAACAACCCAATTCTTCTAAGCTTTCAATGTTTTTTTTAACAAAAAACACTTAAATTGACCCTTACCAGAGCACTTGATTTATTTTACCACAGGTTGCATCAGTTGCCTCAACATGATGAACAAGATGAACATTTATTTTACTCTCGATTGACCGCCCCAATGTAATATATCTCTACGTTAGATTAATAAAGGGCATTCCAAATGTTGTGTGTTGCACCAGTTGATCTAGAAGGATGTTGCATAAACATATATAAGATGTTACAATTATGAAAAAGAAAAAGCCACGTGCTGCGTAATGCCCAGGAAGAAAAATGGACCCTGTTGCATAAAAATGGGTTTTCACGTGTAGATTTTTTCGTCTAATCAATGACGAACAAACGATTTTTTGGTTGATTGAACAAAAATCTAGAATGGCCAATATGTTATATGGATAAATTTTGTTCGATCTCGAACAAAAAATCATTCAAAAGGTCATCGAACATGTTTTTTATCAGTCATAGTTATTCTGAATGTGTTTTCATTCGATACCGGGATGAACGAACAAAAAAATCTAATATTACAATAAATAGACGAACGATGTTCGACAAAAAAATCTATCAAAAAATCGAATCGGCAGTTGAACGAACAAAAAATCTACAGATGTAAACCCACCTTTACTGGTGTAGATGCTTAAAGTTCAGCCAGGACAAGTGTTTGCATTTGAAATGCCTTAACCTGGCCATACACCTTTAAATCTCTCTGTCAGATATCCTTTAGATCTACCAACAACTAGTATAGTATGTAGTATAGGGTCCTCTGTAACTGAACATAGGTAGACTTGATTGTTTAGAAAGTCCCTCATATTACATGGTTTTGGTAAAACAAAAGGAATGTGACAGAGAGATCTAAAGGTTTATGGGGGCCCTTAAGCAGGGTACACATATGAAAATATGGGCCAGATCAATGGCCGACTATGTGGCCCATATCATATGAAGCCAAACCAGTTTTCGAGCGGGACCAATCAATCCTGCTCGAAAACTGGGATATCAGACATGAACGTTAATCACGGACCTGCACCGCGGGTCTCCATGCAAAGCATTGGCTTAGCTGGAGAGAGAGCAAAGCTGTCTCTCCAGCTTCGCCGATATCTGACAGCAGCGTGATGATGTCTTCACGCTGCTGCAGGTAACATCGGACGGCTCAAATATTAAGCCGTCTATTCCCTGCTTTAGAGTATCTAATGCTTAAATCTCCCACTGTGCAACTCTGAAAAAGTTATTCGGTAAAGGGGCTTGATGTGTAGACTGCAAAATTAGGGATTTGGCTGTGGAAACAATGCATCCCACACCCACTGGTACTACAAAAAAGTGGTGTGCATAGGCATAGGCCATTGATAATATTTTGGAGTGTTAACACATTTTTGATTAAGGTGGGAAATATTGTTGAGTGTCCAAAACCATGCTATGGCCTTCCAGATATGTGGCCAGTGTTGCAGAAAGTGCCTAGCAATTTTCAATTTACAGTGAAAAGTACAATGACATCCTCCCTACCATGCATACCTTTTTCTGCCTTTTTGGTAAATAAGCTTATGATTACTCTAACTAGTAGGAACACTTTTGTTTTATTTGAAATAGTCACTTTTATTTACCTATATACTGCATGCTGTCCTGCTGTCTTCACTAGTCTACCCAATTTTGCTAAAATATAAGTATATTTAAATTTTAGATATGTATCAACCACCCTTCTAAATTTAAACATAGATGAGTTCCTAAAAGCAGATTGAATTATCAGCTCATTACATGAGACAAATTAAATCACCAGGTGTGCAATCCTGTAAGTATGTGCTACCAGAAAATTGCTTCACAAAGCAAACATTAGACGTAAAGTGCTAAAATGACAATAATATGCTTAAATTGCACATCTAAAAATGGAGAGCGTTGTTAAGATTGTAATCCCTTAAGTTTTTTTCCTACCTACTGTTTTTTTTCCCTTTCTTTATACACAAAATATCTAAAGTGAGAAGGGCAAAAGGTTAACATTCCTTGGATTTTCACTAAAAATCAAACATTTGCTTCGATGTAGACTCCTTGTATAAAAGTTCCAGTTATAAAAAGTTAATAGTGTGAATAGAAAAAGGAATGCGGAAGTTTTAAAAGTTTTGACATTTTTTTTAACAATTTCTTCTTTCTTCTACTAACAGTGTATGAGAAAACTTCAGTAATACCTAAAGTGAGTATACCCTTGACATTGTGGTAAATTGGTTTACCACAATGTGCGAGGTGTTCTCCTATGGATCATCTTTGTAAGTGCTTGCTAAACCCTGCTACTTCACTACCCAGAACTATGGTGAATAAACTATTTTCAGCTTGATAAAACATACATGCTTTCTGTGTGTCACAGACCAGCGAGTGCATACCCACTGTGCCATGAGTCATACCTCCTCTAAGGACATTGTCTATGAACCACCTCATTATTCACAATACCCCTGATGGTGGATATAGACAATCCAGAGGGAAACACCAGGTCGCTAACTCTTAAGGCAGGGTAGGCACACAAAACAGCTGGTCCAGAGGACAGCAGGGAAGGCACCAGAGACACAAGCATCGTCACCCAGAAGATGGAAC
>CM070036.1:57307552-57310052 GCA_036250615.1 Ptychadena robeensis | reverse complement strand
TCCCTATTTGAGATGATCACATTTTTCGACTTGCTAACTTTGTGAGCTGATTGAAAGGCCTCTGAAAATGGTATCATCATTAAAATTACTGGAGATGTAGAGAAGGGTTGTGGGAACATTTGAAAAAAAAGTATGGCTCTAGCACATGTAGTTTTTGCATAAATTAAGTTTAAAAACAAAGTAGAAATTTGAAGATTTGTCTTGTCTTTGAACTTAATTTGTGCAAAAACTTTTTGTGATAGAGACATGGAGTATACCCCCAAAGCTTCTGTACATCTCCAGCAAGTTTGGTGTTGACACCATGTTCAGGGGCTTTGCAATGACCTTGAAATCATCGAAATCGTCAAATTTCTGAAAAATAATTTGACCATCTGTAATCCCTATGGGTGCTAGGTCTAGCAACTAGGCCTGTGGAAATTCAAGAATCATCTCTGCCATGTACATGTAATTCCCTACCAGGCTAGGGGTTAGGGAAGAAGGACTCACCCTTATACAGCACCTTGGGATTAAAAACTATTCTATACTTACTATTACCAGAACCTCTCCACTTGGGTTTGTGTCTGCCCCTTTTGTTTGTAACAATTTACTAGGGATGGCCGAAAAATTCGCGGTGCGAATTTTTAAGTAGAAATTTTGACTATTTCGCATAAAATTCGCATAGTCGAATTTTGATGGAGGCATTTAGACTTTTCACCGAAAAAGTCGAAAATCAGCCTGATATTTCGACTGAAATCGAAATTTCAACTTAAAAAAGAACTTTGTTTTTGATTTGCCGTGCCGCTATTTCGCGTGCGAATATCGCCATTTTAGTTAAAATTTTCGCATGCGGGGGTGATTGGAAAATTCACATTGGTGAATTGAAAATTCGCATGGTGCTAGCTTATTGCAAAGCCCCTGAAAATGGTATCCTCACAAAAATCTTGTGTAAAGTCCTTCAGCATCACCGCTCTGTGTGTAATAAGGTTTTTGGCTTTATTTATGGTGACAACACTGTTTGCAGTCTCAGCTCCGATTGTAAAGCTCTGCTACTATGTACACGGATTCTTCTATTATAGCTCAAGCTCATACAGCAAATCCAAATTTTCTACCTTATGTGAATTTTTGACCTTATGCAAATTTTAGGCTTTATGCTAATTTTTAAGTGTTTTATGCAAATTCTCTGCGTTATGTGAATTTTTTACTTTAGAAATTTCGAAATCGAAATTCAATTGGGAAACTCGAAATTTAAGTAGAAAATTTTGTCATTTTGACCATCTCTACAGTTTACTCTATGGACTGTATCCTGTCCCTGGGATTCAGAGATACACTAAAATTACTGCTGTTAACAGAAGTAACATTTATTCCCATGCAGTTTACCTCCACATGTGTGGACTTCTTTATAGAAACAGAGGCCAGTGTCTAACCCAAACAGAAGGGAGGCATAGGATTGCCAGACCTGAAGGCTTAACAGTGGGTTAAAATGGAAGAGGAGGATGTGCAATGGAATATAAAAACACTACCATGGTTGAAGGGTAAAGGGCAACGACTAATATCCCAGCATCCTACAGTAGGTCCAACGGTAGAAATTGTACATAAGGTCTTTCAAACGTCAGGTCTCTCACCAGACCCATCGCCTATGGCTCCAGTAATAGGTAACCCGGACTTTATACCAGGAATAACTTCCAGATCACTGCAAAGATTAGCAAATAAGGGGATATACAGAGTGGGAGAGTTTTTGGGAACAAGCGGTTGGCTCAAACAGGAGGAGATTAGAAATTTGGACCCGGAGAATATGGATTTTTGGAGCAGTGTGCTGCTAAGACCTGTTGGGTATAAAATTTACCAGGGACCATTGCAGACCACCTACATTAATTGAAAAAATATGCAGAGAGGCCATTCCAGTGAGACATGCGATTACTAGGATGTATAGTGAGATTATAGGATCAAAGGAAGATCAGGTATTATTTATCCAGAAATGGGAAAGGGATATCGGCTGTACGTTGAGGCCAGATAAATGGCAGAAGATCTTTCTTTATTCACACAGTGCGTCGATTGCCTCCAAAATCCAGGAGATGGGTTACAAAATAGTGACAAGGTGGTACAGGACGCCAGCCCAGCTACACAAAATGTATAATACGATTTCAGATAAGTGCTGGAGGTGTGAAAAAGAAAAGGGTACACTAATACATATACTCTGGGAGTGCATCAAAGTCAGGTCATATTGGAGAGAAGTAAGAGAAATATTAAAAAACATCACAGGCCTAGATATGGGACATAAGCCAGAAACATACCTGCTACATAGTAACAACCTTCCACCTAAATGGTACAAAGTCTCGCTGGTATGTCACCTTCTAAACCAGTGGTGGGCAACTGAGTTGATATGTGGGGTCACAAGTGCGGCCCTTGGCATCACTAAAGGGCCGCATATAACATCGATCCAGACCCTCCCCCCTGTCGACATATCTCAGCAGGCACTGGACCAGAACCCGACAGGTAGTCAAAACCAGACAGTACCCCCCCC
>CM070036.1:57218536-57242962 GCA_036250615.1 Ptychadena robeensis | reverse complement strand
TTCAAAATTATTACATGGGATGTGGCACATTTTAAATAGAAATGGGAAGCTAGATCAATCATATCTATAAAGATCAACATGATTTTTTATGCATCTGGGGTTGGCCAAACTCATTTTGCATACATAATTTGGCATTGATCAACATTTGTCAAAGAATGGAGGAATGAGCAAGAGCTGATGTTCCAAATGTCAAAGGATCCCAAATTTGACATGTGTCAGCTTATAAAATGTTGTCCCTGAAACATATTGTACAAGTGCTTAGTTATGTAGCGTTGAATACAAAGTTGATTACATTAATTAACAGGTTGTGTTTGGGGATCTCCATGGAATGGGTTTAAAAGCCAAATTAATCATACAAGCCTTATATCTCCAAGCATGATGCCATGTTCTCTGAATGGTGTAAAGCAAGGTAGAAATAGTTTGAATGGAAACTGAAATACTTATTTATAATAAATGAGTTATTGAAAAGCCAATCTGATCATTTCCTCCTCCCCATGACCTAAACCACCCCCACCTCTCCACAAATAAACTTGTACAGCACAGCCATGACATCCCACTAGAACCTATATTTAAATATTATTTGTACTTCTAGAGACATTTTGAGAGCATCTTCTTAAAAAAATAGCTCAATAAGGTGTTGAGAGTTTGAAAGTTTTCAAAATTATGGTAGACTCCAGAAGAAATGATGTCCTGCATAGGTTTAGGTATAAGGGGGGAGAAGGGGTAGTGGTTTAGGTCACCGGAGAGGGTCCGAAATTATAAGCTTGTGTGGGCACTAATCTTTTACAAATTGCTCAAACATGTACAGGACTAATTGTTGTATTCATTAACATAAATATAAAAGTCTTTTACAGGATATTTTTATCGTGAATAAAAAAGATGATGCATACTTGAAAGGCAATTTTTTTATACTAAAATCTAAGTCCATTAAGAATATACTACTTAAACATCAACTAGTGTGGCATTAATGGGTGCTACTATAAAGAAATTAGTATATTTACATCACAATGAACAATTTCAGCTTGTAAGTAATGTATCTGGATGTTTCCTGACAGCTTTATTAACAAAAAGAAAAAAAAACAAGTTTTAAGGAATGTCCTTCAGTAGCTGACTTCATTGAAAGTAATTGTATAAAAGTTACAATGAAATGCTATTTAAATTCTAACATCTCAAAATTGTTACCTTTATTTAGTAGAGGAATATATTTTGTTGAAAAACAGGACTTTCTAAGTGAACATAGAAAGAATATTATTTCAAATGTAATATATTTGAATGCCATTTGGTTCCATGTGTAAACTTTGTCATTCTGCCATTGGAAATGCACTTTGAAAGTCCTCTTGAACCTCTCTGTCTAAGCTGGCCTCTTCCTGTCAGATCTTTATCAGTAGCTAAAGTCAATATTTTGTCATGTAAACGTATACTTCCAGACTGCTTAACACCAAAGTGTTCCGCTACAACAATCCATTTTTTCCTACAACTGCTTTTCAACACATCATATGAAAGACTGACCTTTATTTTAAAACATGCGATGTATGTGCATTTCTAATATGAAATATTAATATTAAATCATAGAATAATAGACATTTGAATAAGGAACTGAAGCCTTTTTACTACTTCTAAAGCAATCTCTTTAAACATGCTTCCTTATTGCAAAGAAAACTGATATGCTAGCTTCCTTGTAGGTCTACAGTTGCCATGTGTGGTACTGCACAGCTGATCAATTATGGCAACTTCCAGTTCAGTGCTTGATACTTTGGTTAAATCAGACCTGAACTCTTGGGATGAGATATTTTTCATCTCTTACCTTCATTAGAATGTCAGTCCCCCAAGCTGTGTTTACTGTATCAGCATTCAATATGAAAGTTAACATGGACACACTTCCTCAGTCCTGTGATTAGGCAGTGCTGATGATTTTTGAATTTGTGAAATGTACTGTTTGTTATGTTTGTGGTTACTTCTTCAACTGCAACTATAGTCAAGCTACAAGTTACTTTATGCCTGGGGTCAGCAAAATGTGGCTCTTAAGCACCCTCAGTCTTGCTCAGTGGGGCTCATAGCCACAAAGGGGCCCGTCAGTCTTGGCTGATTTATCATTCTTTTTCTCTCTCTCTCTCTCTCTCTCTCTGTAAACAGGCAAAGTCTTGTGGGCATTCTGCTAATTTTTTTTCTAGAGATGGAATTTAATTTTCCACATCTGCCTCTAAATAGTTTTTAATGGAAGGAAAAAAAGTACTGCTTTAAGTTCACTTAAATTTTGACTCAAATTTAGACTTTACGATGAACCTGATTTCCCTATGGCCCTTTTCTACATCTCTTAGAATCTTATCTATTCTTATCTTATCTAAGTATCTATTTTAAAAGCTTTGCAATTAACTCACAAATAGTGTTAAGCTTGAATATTCGAACGTCACAATTTGCGAATAATAATATGTCGGCGGATATTTGCAATTCCAAATATTTGCAGTATGGCAATGTATTGCGAAAATAATATTCCGATTGCCAAAATAAACATATGACCATTCATTTAGAAGATCTTCACAATGCATGGTCATACTGCGAATATTCGAATTTACGAATATTGAGTAGAATATTAGTAGATTTATTCACAAAATATCATGAATTAGAATATAGAAACCCAGAATACAAGGCATTGTTTGTCCTCCTTAAATCCTAACATTTGGGGTCTTTGGAATATAACAAACTTTACCTGCCAATCACTGATTACTCTCTATAAATTTTTTAAAATGGGAACAACCAAGTCTTCACATCACTCACAAGAACAGATACATTGTATTTGCCTATAAATCTTACATTAAAAAAAAAATTCTATGGACTGGCTTTTAAAATACACAATGGTTTATTTTCTTTAATTAATAGTATGACATTCTGTAATTAATAAGTTTAATCAACTACTTCTATTCTGAAAAATGGTGTTGTGAAGCAATGATTTGTGTAATGCCATTCTGGTACACCTATCAAAGGCCACAAATTCCTATATTCTTCTCTTTCAGAAACAGACCCAGTTCAATACAAATCCACTGGTTTTGTAATATTATATGGTTCTCCAAATCGAAGACATTGCAATATGTCTTAAAAATATGGAAGAAAAGGTTAGATTGACTGCATTACCATAATGCGTTTTCAAACTTTCTAGTAAGGAGTCTTGTTCTCTAACGTCTCCAGTCTGTTGCCCAATTCATTGGCCATGTTCTTACACTCTTGGTTACTAAAATACATTGCAACTATGTATAAATCAATAAAGGCTTTCAAAGTAGAAAATATACCCCAGCTTAACTCTGAGGTGATGGCTGATTGACTTCTTTACAGTCTCTACTTGTAGCAATGGGACCCTTAGGTCCTGCTGATGAATTATGTTTTGGGTCTGGGCAGTGGCAAATGAGAGTTCTTAGGAGTCAAAGTGTAGATGCTTGAGAAACTTTATTAAACTTTGGCAACAGTTCGAAAGGAGAGAGGGTAAGGGAGCAGGTTTTCACTGACCAGAGCAGACCGGAGTGGCAGCAGGACAACTCTATGGATACCTCTTTCTTGACCCTCTAGCCTGACGAGCTGGACTCTGGTACCTTGACCTCTGACCTTCTCCTCAGTAGTTCTCACCTTCACCCCAGGCGATCTGTGGTATGGCCCCTTTAAAAGACTGGCAGCACGATACCTCTCAGCAGCAGGCAGATCCCCTTTCTTGAACCGGTGACAGGTGCTCCTGAACCCTAGGCAGACTTGAACCCAGGCTTCCACAGAGTCAACTTTTCAAGAACAGCTCAGCTCTTTTGCCTGGCATCCAAAAGGCAGAATGCTTCATGGACCTTGTGGTGCATTAGGCTTGAAGTAGAGGTTCAGCTCTTTTTCTCAGGCAGACTTTAGAAAGTCTCTACCCTAGGAGACACAGAGGCCCCAGAAGGTATCTCTGGCTCACAGGAGATGCAGGAATACAGGAACCAGGCCCAGGGGATCCCTGTGGTCACTGGAGACCTAGACCTGAGTGAGCTGAGCCTTTTTATACACCTCTAATGACATCCAACATTCCAGAGGGATGAGTAAATTCCCTCCAAAATGTTGCAGCGAGCAGGTGTCATGTTGTTTACCAGTCTAAAGGTCATCTCAAGGCAGATCAGAGTTGACACATTTCCCACAAAATTTCTGGAGGGAAAAATGGACAAGCCTGCACCTGCCAGTGAAGACCAAGTTAACCCCTTACTACTTAGCACTCTCTCACCAGAGGGGTGCTACATACTAGTACACCGAACTTCACAGAAGCTGTAGATGAAAATATCTTTTTCATCAGGGTGGAGTGTTGACTCTAAATGGATGGATTGTTGTCACACACTGTGGTATATAGTTTATAATATAGTTTTATGGGACAACACTGAGAATGTATCCCAATGTGCTGTTGCAGGTGGGTTGACAATTTGCAGTGTCAAAGTATGATATCACCAGGACTAGTTTACATGTTTAATTCACAAACACCTCCAAAGACCCTGCACACTGTGCAACTGCTGCACACAGCGGCATTTAGGTGATTTCAGAGCAGCTGTGGACAGTCAGCTACGTTAAAACAGCAAATTGCCTAACAGCCTAAGGGTCCATATACATTGGCGGTTTTCCACCACCAGGTAAACGACCATTTAACGTAACCAACTGGTGGAAACAACATTAGGCTTCCCCCAGTTGGTTTTCGGGCTTATGCCCCATAGGATCTCTATGGGGTCCTAATGTAGACAACCTGCAGATGCCTTCACTATTTTTCAGCGGTTTGCAAGGAGTTGTTTTTCCCGCCGCTGTGGCTGCAGGTGAAAGCAGCTCAAGAATTTTGAGAATTTAGCCTTAGTGTTTTCCCATGAAAAGATATTATAAATACACATATATACACTCACCGGCCACTTTATTAGGCACACCTTGCTAGTACCAGGTTGGACCCCCTTTTGCCTTCAGAGCTGCCTTCATCCTTTGTGGCATAGATTCAGCAAGGTACTGGAAACATTCCTCAGAGACATTGCTCCATATTGACATGATAGCATCACGCAGTTGCGGCAGATTTGTCGGTTGCACATCCATGATGCAAATCTCCCATTCCACCACATCCCAAAGGTGCTCTATTGGATTGGATTGAGATTTGGTGACTGTGAACGACATTTGAGTATAGTGAACTCATTTTCATGTACAAGAAACCAGTGTAAGATGATTCGGTTCATTATCCTGCTGGAAGTAGCCATCAGAAGTGGTCATAAAAGGATGGTCATGGTCAGCAACAATACTTAGGTAGGCTGTGGCCTTGCAACGATGATCAATTACTACTAAGGGGCCCAAACTGTGGCAAGTTACCGTATTTGCCGGTGTATAAGACGACTTTTGAACACAGAAACATGTGTGCAAAAGTCAGGGGTCGTCTTAAACGCCGGGTGCCGCAGGCAGGAGGGTGCAGGGGACCATCTAGGGGAGCCGGTAATTAGATCTGGGCTGTCTGAGCTGCGAGCGCTGGCTGAGATACATTGTAACGAACGAGAGAGCAGTGTTACCATGGCTACAGGATACTTCTCCACAGAGAACACACGCTCTCTAGTTCGTAGAAACAAAACCTGTGTGTAACTTTGAACATTCATAGCAGGAAAACCATTTATAGTATAATGATTAAACTTTTAGGGTCAGTAATGCTCACCTACTACTACTTACACCCAGAGTTTCACCCCTCTAGCTATAATACTTATAAGTTACATTTCAGCTAAATTCCAGCCACCAGACAATGCTTTTTCATGGCCAGTGATATACTCCTACTGTATATGCAACATTTAACTTGCCTACATTGAACACATATATCTTTAAATCCCTGCATGGTAGAACCTTGGCACAATCCTTCCTACTAATAGCCCCCTATAAAATATTGCTTCCCTATTAGCTTAAAGCACTACTCTGCTGCATACATGCTTTCACTTATCCTATCCTTACTAATACAAAAAAAGATCGGACTTCTAAGGGTGTTGGAGATCTGTGGGTTGAAAGTCAGAGTAGACATACATTTTTTATTTGGTGTGCGTTGGAAGAGAGGTAGTCTTATATGGCGAGTATATAACAAACTCTATATTTAAACTGTAAAAGTTGGAAGGTTTTCTTATACGCCCAGTTGTCTTATACGCCGGTAAATACGGTAATATCCCCCACACCATTACACTACCAGAAAAGTTGATTGTACAGAAATTGCATGGTAACATAGTAAGGTGTATGGGAGCCTTAAGCCTGGTGCAGACTAAATACCCCAGTTCATTTGGAATTAAATAATAAAAAAATTAATACTAAACAGTGATGAAGCTTTACTGGATCTGTTTGGGAATATAGTGTGCCCCTGCCATGGTATACACCGTTTTAAGGAGATAATCCTGAAGTGGTACCATAATAGATTGGTTTACCTATCTCCTCTCCTCTCCACCTCAAGCTTTAGTTAATTGGACTTGAATTCATCTAAAGCAAAGTTAAAGATCAGCATATATCATGAGTAATTTTTTGGTCAGTTAAGGGTAATTTTCTAAATGTTTCAAACTTATTTAGTTCACGATTCAATAGCAATTGTTATGAGCAGAAAAACCAGTTTTTTTCAAATATGCTAAAATACACATGCATTTACACATACTTAACAGCATTGGTAAAACAAATTTCAGTTTTCAAGAACTTTACAGTTCAGAAGAATGAACGCAGAAGATATAAGTGCCCAAAACAAGTATTTATTATTATTGGAGTAAAAAGTTTATATACACAATCCCTATTATTATAAGTAATAGTTCAAAAAATGTCTGTCCTTGATGGAAACTCAGACATGCCTGATATCAAGTTCTTCATGTACACATTAAAAGCAGGAACCTTATGTTTGTTGCAATTGGGATCTCTCAACCATTAATTGCTGTAGCTTTTGTAATGGTATCAGTGGGCTAATTCTGTCTCGGAAGCACTCATGCAGAGCGCTGCTGTGCAATTTACTACTCCTAAAAGTGGTGTAGTTCAGATACAGCATGTAGATATACATAGGAATAAAGTAAACATGTGTAGTGAAGTGATGGGTAATCTGTTAAACATATGCAAAACAAGAAAATGAATACTTTGACAAGGTGTGTGGGGGGTTAAAATAGTTAATTAAACTCAGAAGGTAAGGAACATATAAAGTCAATGTGGCATCTTTCTGGTGTATATGTTTTTAAATTAAAGTGATTGATTGGCTATTGGTGAACATTAGGGTTTTTGTACTGCATTAATATCTGTACATAAATATATATTTATAAATGTAGATAGAGTTAAGAATATGAAGAGTTTATTAACTAAATGTCATTACTGAAAAAAGAAACATTAGGGGAAAAAATTGATTTGATTTAATTACACATAACTATAAAATTTATCAAATATATTGTTTATTAATTAAATTAAAACTAATTATACAACATAATTATATTTACTTTAGAAAATTCAATTTGCTCATGATACATATCAGCCACAGTGCAAAGAGTTTGTGACAGGTTTAGTAATTACAGAAAACTACGATAATTATTTTGTTAACTTTGTCTGTAAAAGAATGTATGCCAGTACATAACATACTGGCATTAGACATACTCTTTTCAAAGCCTGGCTAGACAGCCCTGTTTCCGAAGCTGTGAAAAATCTGACATAATGAAAATCCAGCTACCGTACTTTCCAAGCTCTTGGTAGATATTTTCACTTACTTTGTCAATTTCAGTAGGGAAACAATGGTGGCATCTGTGCCCTGGTGCTAAGTGCTCATTTACATGCAGAGGCAGAGAGATATCCGTTTATTATCAATTTTATGCATTACTTCATTTCATGGTGTTAAAACAATTACATTCAAAGGGTTCAGCAGTCCACAGCCAAGCTATTCAGCGCTCCAGCAGCATCATATAATAACGTTATTCAGGGCGAGACACATACATCATAGTTTACTGACTTAGATGTAAGGAGAAAAAAAAAGGAGAAGGAAAGAAAGAGAAACGGAGAAACAGCAGTTCCTATAGAACATGAACAGAATTTTTAAAACAGTAGTCATCACAATAATAAGAAACCTGACTACTTTGTAAGAAAGTTTAACTAGTGTAATCATAATACCCCTGTGTCTTTGTATATGGGAGTACATAGCGATAGTTTACCAATGTGTACGAGGAGAACAGAACTAATCTATGTCTTCAGTATTGCATGGTATCCTGTGTTATGTGCTATATGTAATATATACGCATTCAGATATAGTCATATTGTCAAAGGTTAGTTACATTTGAACTGATAGTTATAGGTTTCTGCTCTTAAAACTTCTGCTTCTTAACTCTTTTTTTAATTATATGTTCATTAATAATATTAAATGCAATGAATGTAAACCCATCGTTTACTTCTTTGATTGTTGAAGACTATAATCTTGTAGGTTGCAATACATTTTTTTTACATTTAATGTGAAATATAATTTTCAAAATACTTACCTTGCGTCACAAACAACGATTCAATGTAGTCAAAAACCACACTGTGGTTACTATAGAAATTTTGGTCCTCCTCTGTGTGCAGTGGATCCTCCTGATGACCTCTACATCACAGCAGGACACAGTAATGAGGTAAGGTTCAGCAGAATGAACCATTTAATGCAGTGGGGAACTAGGAAACCAACAATCCCTGAGGTGTCAGCTTCTGAAGAGAGTTTACATTAGCATTTGGCAGCAGCAGCAAAAGTATTTACTTTCTCCTGTGCAGGCAACTTTGTGCATTTTATTTCTTCTGTGCAGAACAGAAGATGAGTCATTTGAAAGGTGAACTCTCTATTGGGTGTATTAGCTAACTATAGATTGACATCCAAGAATCAGAAACAAGAATGTATTTATATTACTAACAAAATGGCAGGATCCACTTAATATTTGACACATATATCCTGTTTCCCAGTAGTGGTGGCCAAACTGTCCGCAGGGAGCATGAAGGTTTGCCCTCCTTCTAGCCCGCGAGCAGTACGGGTGTTCGTCACACCCCATTCGCTGGCGAGAAGGAGCAGTAACATCCCGCCAAAGGAAGAATTTTTTTACTGAAGACCGAGTAAACGGCCCAGTCTTTCAGTGAAAACTAGCTCGGTAAGCCGGAAGTGACATCAGTGACGTCACATGCGGCAACAGCAGCCAGGAACTATGCGTTCCAGGGACCGGATGGGGCGTCACTTCCGGTTTTGACAATTCAAATTTGAATCTGTCCAAGAACAGGTGGATGGCGGACTAAATGTCCAATCTGCCAATTTGCGGACAGACATTTGAGAAGTTCGGCCATCACTATTTCCCAGGAAATAAGACCTACTCAGAATATAAGGCCTATCATGAGTTTTCAGGATTTTTTCAGGATTTATATGGCCTACTGCAAAAATAAGCCCTCATTTCAGTTCTTGATTAACCCTCCTGCCGTTCCTGACGGTCCCAGCTCATCCAGCTCTGATCTGTCAGAACAGCACTGGATGAGCTGGGTTCGTCAGGCAGAGATCGGAGACACAGGAGAGCAAACTCACTGATCCGTGTGGCTTCGATCTAATAAAGAGGCAGCTTCAGCTGCATGGATCACTGCCTCCCTCACATGCTCTCCTATGTAACCTGGCACATCTGCAACGCCATCTAGTGGTTGCAGTGCTAATTTACCTGATAAAGTGAATTATTGAAATCTTCATTATCCGATATTGTGAGTTATTCACAAAGCATCTGAACATGTTGTTATATTCAGGATGTCTACCAGACTCCTCTATGGACATACTTTTGGAAATTACAGGCCTACAATGTAAAAAACTTTTTCCATTAAAGTCTATGGTGCGCTTTTGGTACAGAAATCTGTACCTCAGCAGTGCGCTAGGGAGGTTAAAGGTCAATACAAATAGTGTCCAGATTATCGATGTCCAGCTATACATGTAACAAAGTAAAATCAACTGACAATAGAATGCAGCAAGAAAGATAGACTCTTTCCCAGGGAAAGCAGACACCCCAAAAGAAGTGTGATTTAAAAGACCTTACCAGACCCAAATCAAGCCGAAACACCAAAGCACCTGATGGCAATTCATGGTTTGGAGAGCTCTGATGATATTCCAGGATGTAATTTTTTGGGCCAAGAATAAATTTAGATTGTTGTTATTCCTTGAAAATAACCTTTAAACAAGCGTTTGGTGCATGAGGTGACCCTTGCCTATTTTTGAGAAAACACAGTAATATGGTTTTACATTCCCCCTGACAATTACTCATATGTAAATTTTTCAAAGTTTGGTGGTGTTAACCTGGAAACAAAAGGAAAAAGCTATGATTCCTAAGAGAAGAGTTCATTGTGAATATTCTAATCCCAATTTTTTTTTGCGTATATTGACACTTCAAGAATGCAAGAAGATCTTGAATATAAACTTATATCTTCATAATCGTGAATGTTCAAGATTTTTTTACATGAGTGCACAAATGCATTGTGTTTGCAATATGCGCATGTACAAGTGCCAATTTGTGCAATGAAGGTAATAATGACTGGAAATCATGAATTCGCAAACTTATGAATTTATTGTGAATATTTGTGAAACCTTTGCAATACAATCCTCACTAAAGAGGAGTTGTCTAAATGAGTTTGAGATTGTAGAGATGGAATAAAGGTAAGGCCTATATAAAGCCTGGACCCGTGTTCAGGTGCTCATTGGCAACAACAAAAATAATTTTTAGATTACTAAATCCTTTAACATTTAGCTTTCAGCATGAATGCAATATAGTCTTACTTAGTCAGCACCATTACTGAATATGTACATTATAAAATAGGGGACCTGAGAGATGGCTGTAGCTCCCATAGGTTCTGTTCACATAAATATTTAACATTACCATTTTATCAGGTGTATCAGCATGTTACACCTTCAACAAAACACTACTGTTCTTTGTTGTGCAATTCTTACAAGAAATTCGTTAGAACTGTGGAATAACATTTGGACGTTTGTGTTTATTCCAAATGAATCTTAACATATTGTTAACATGTTGTTCAATATGAATTAGAAACTGGAAGGCTCCGGCATCATATTTTCTGTGAGTAAATTTATTGCATGGTAGGAATTTGGGCAGTAAAGGTGTCAAATTAAAGCCTTATAATGCCTTATAATAGATAAAAAAAGAAATTGTAACTTTACAACCATTGGAGAATAAAATAAAATCTGCTGCTATAAATTAAATCTCAAAATCAAAAGAAAGCAATTAACAGGCTTCTTCTTGCTCAACTTAAGGACCCACCTCAAGCAACAATTACTGTATCAAAATAGTAAAAAAATAAATAAAATAAAAACATGCCACGGTAAATCAGTATCTTGCCCCTTTGCAAAGCTCACTATGATGGCAAAAGATAAATGTTTTGCTTCAAGACTGAAGAAACTTGACTTTTTTCTTATTAACACCTAATAAAAATTGCCATTTCTATTTCGTTGTTAGGTTTTCTCATATAAAACAAAATGAGACCTATATTAAGGTGACCATACACGTGCCGATTTTTCGGCCATTTTTAGCCCTCCCGACCGATCCGGTCGGGTAGGTCGGTCGGGAGGGATTCAGAACTGTTTTAAAATCGGCTGAAAAGTCGGTCGGGTCCCGACCGCGGATGCCCGATTTTTCGGGAAAACGGCAGCTTGTATATGTCATGTACAAGCTGCCGTCATGTACAAGCTGCCGTCTTCCCGAAAAATCGGGCATCCGCGGGCGGGACCCGACCGACTTTTCAGCCTATTTTAAAACAGTTCTGAATCCCTCCCGACCGACCTACCGGATCGGTCGGGAGGGCTAAAAACGGCCGAAAAATCGGCACGTGTATGGTCACCTTTACACAGTAGAAAGATCTGTTGGTTGGTTCTTATAACATTTTCTTAACAATGTCTGTAAAAGAAAGTGTTTAAAAGAAAAGGATACTTTATCAATTATTATTTTTTGCAAGTTGCTTGAAAAAAATTAGCTTGTGAAAGAATTCCTATGTGACAGGTTAGCCTGAAATAATTATTTATTTCTATCTAACTAACTTATTCTGATTAATATATTAAAAATGAAAACTTACTGTGGAAAGTGCTTGTGAAAGAAAATGTCTCGACCCGCACATCCAGGTGATTTATCTACAACTCCTGGTACACAGACTCCCTCTCAGGTTGAGAAACATGCCGGCATAATCACGAGGTACTGGGATACGATGGATCAGTCTGTCCACACACTTGACAACGTTTGTATATAGTAGCAACAGTCTGCACAGCAGAATTCTTAAAAATCTGCAGTTTTATTTCTAAATCAATTCACAGATACAAAAAAAAGACAGGGTCCCTCCAGGGATCACCCCCTCTGACACGTTTCACTTAAATAAAGCTTAGTCATAGAGATGTTAGAAAAGCTTTAAATATATCTCTGCAATAAAAGGCATTTTGCTATGATTTAGGTCACCGTTGAACCGCAAACACATCCCAAAATGCATATTGCAATATGATTTTGCACCTCAAACCGCTCTGAATGCAATTGGCTGCTAGATCGATGTCTGCGTTGACAACAAGGTGGACTACACCAAAACGTCCACCTTGTTGTCAACGTGGGAAATCTGGAGTAGCTTTCTTAGTGATTCACTGCACCTGTTAGCAAGCTTCTAGCACTTCCTTACCAAGATAAGCCTGGATGATGCAGCTACCCTGCCCAAGATAGTGTATTCATACTGCTGGATGCGATCTGTTACTCGGTTACTTCGATAGGTGACCTGTGCATTCCTGACCCTCCTCTGCCACCTGCCTCAAAACCTGCTTGGACTGAATTATTCTTGTGCCTGCCCCTTCTGGATACCTTGTTTGGACCTGACGCCATTCCTGTCTCATCCCTTCCAGGTACTGTATTTATACTACCCAGCCTTGCTTTGTTTGTGAGCTCCTGGTCCTTTGTCAATCCTTGTTCCCTGATGGTATCCTTTGCGCACATAAGACCTGGGGGACAACTTAGTGCTGGGACAATGCATCTAGCCTCTTGTGGTTGACATGGGGTTTGTCAATAGGCATGGAGTGTGGCAGAGATTGGGGGATTGCCAACTAGGCTGCATTAGTCTGACCTGCATAGGTCTTTTTTTCTGTCTGACCCCTTTCGATACCTTGCTTGGAATGTTACCTGTCCATGCTCTATCCATGACTGCTTGTCCCTTTTGCATTTTTAGTTTTAGTAGTGATTGCTGAAGATTACCACCTTGCCTTGTTTGTAGGCTCCTGGTTCTCAGACAATCCCTGTTCCCAGATGTAATACTTTGCGCACCTAAATCCTGGAGGCAGCCAAAGCTAAGACTTCCCTCCAGCATCTGAGCAGGAGGCTAATGTATAGGTGAAGCGGGTCCTTACATTGTCAAAAATAACCATCAGCAGCATGGAGGCTAACATTGTTGGTCTTGTTTTCTGAAAATGCTAGACATCTAGCAGACATCCACATTTTTGGCCTGCAAAATTAGTCCTCTGTTTTTAGTATCACATTTACATGTTTATTAAAATCCATATCTTTGACTAAAAATTAGCATGGCAACTAGCATTCACTGATAATTTTTTTCTTTAATTCTAACTGCTCTCAGCAAACACCTTTTCTATAAGTAGACATGTATTTACTTCCCATCAATACACAGACTTTTTGTGAATTTTTAAACCTTTGCATACCAAAGCTTATACTCAGAAGAGACACAAAGAAGAGGAAACATGGCAGAGGGTTTTTTTCATTGTGTTAATACATATGCCCAGCAAAAACCATGTGCATATGACACACAGGTTCCTTTCCACAGCAACATTTTTTTTCTCTGTTTTAATTTTTGCCTCTAAAAGATAAATTAATAAAAAATGGAACACAATGACATTAAAAATGTTTGCTCCCCCAACCTAAATGTAACTGGCTAATCATAAGTTGTGGCAAAATACTGCTAAATCCATAGAATACCATAGAAGACACAAAAGACCCCCTACTATAACATCACGAAATGTGACCATTTTGCAACTGCTTTCAATTGACCACGCCAATACCTAGTACCTAGTACCCAATACCTAGTACCTAGTATATTGAAATTCAGGAAAAATAAGTGGATTACATTAATTTCAAAGAAGCTAGCGATGACAACTAAGAAGATGATGGGAGGGTTTGCTTCCCACTTGTGACTTATAAAATGGTTCCATTAGAACAATCTTTGATTTTCTAAAATATCAACAGTGTAGAAATAAGGGGACAAACAATGTACACCAGTGGGTAGCCAAGCACAAGACATCCAATGCACCTGAATGATACTGTCTAGGAATATAGCAATAAAAAACTGCTTAATTCACAGGAGGCAGGGGAGGTAAGTAGTTAGAGCCATTTATCTCAGGAAGGTTTTTATTACATAATTTGTAGGGGATAGTTTAGCTATTTGGTGGAATCATACTTAAATGGCTTAAAAAGTGTCATATGGTACAGTACATACATGGAAAGTGCACACATGCATGAAATATTTCTTATCTTGTGAAATAAGAAGAATCATAGCTTATTTCATGTGGAAATTCATTCAAATCGTAATTGTAATAATCAAAGACAATGCCATACCTATTATCACTGCATGACCTTTTTGTGAACTGGTATCTATAATTATGTGCATACAGGTCTTTATGTAGCTCTTGTGGTTTTTTTTAGTGTTGACAAGGGGACACCTGGTTTAAAATCATGTGCTGTATAGACAATAATAATTCAAATCAATTAAAAAAATGTTCAATCACAAAGTAACACAAAATAGCATAGTTACATGTTACTTTTTGTTTTATTAATCAATCAATGGTATTCATTAAAATTATTAATATAAATGTGGAAGGCATACTTTGCACATGTCTTAGTATGGGCATATTACTTCATATATCAATTAACATGTCCATACTAAGGTTCTTTTAGAACCACTGGTCATAATGATGCCTTCATTAAATTTTTTGTAAGAATAACCAGTATTAAAAAACAACATTATATTTGTTGTTATTGATAAAGTCCTAAAAAAGATGTTTCTGGTGGAAATTGCCTTCTTATTTTCTACAGGGTTTTGTCCCCTTAAGGTGATGCAATATGGTTGACTTAACCAAGTAGGTACCAGCTTTACTTTAACTTTATTTTGTCACTAAAAAACGATGCTGGTTCAGATTGGTGATACCCATCCTCTATTTGCTTGGAATTTAAACACAGATTTTTTGTCACAACCACCCCAATGATTTGCTAATGAAATTATCATTCTATTTCACGCATCTCCATTTTAAAACCATAGCATATTTTAGACCCAGTAACATAATGTG
Source organism: Ptychadena robeensis (assembly GCA_036250615.1). NCBI lineage: Eukaryota > Metazoa > Chordata > Amphibia > Anura > Ptychadenidae > Ptychadena > Ptychadena robeensis. The sequence continues at coordinate 57,227,655 of CM070036.1, read as the reverse complement.
CAATGCATAGCTTAATGTAAAATTGGATTTGTGGTAATACCAATATATGTTGACAAAATAACTCAAATCCAGTTTGTGAAAAGGCAAACTTCTGCAAATACCCACCGTTCGCATGTTCACTGCGAATCTCTATTGACTTTCAAACCTTCAGGTCATATTTATACCAATGAAAAAAAGTCAAAAGGGTGCAATCACTTGGACAGCGTCATGCTAAATTGGGTTCAATGGCTAAACTTCACATCTAGATTAAAGATTTTTCCAAAAGTTACCTTACAGTACCTTCTGCAGCGCATCAGATCAGAGAAGGACTTTTGTGGCTCAGTAATGATGAACTGCATGGATCAGAACACCTTAGCTATAGCTACAGTTCACTGGATGGAGTATAATAGCAAAGTAGCTGTCCCTATCTATCTAGTACTGGAGACACAGGATAAATGTAAAATGGCCACCGGGGGTCTTCCAGGAGTGAAAAATGTTTTATTGGCTGTACTGTCCCACCTGACAATAGGGTGAGGGGTCACACTTTTTCTCCATGTTAAGGTATAGGGGGCGGGTCGAACACCCATAATGTTCACCAGCATTGAGAACTGTGAACATGCTATGATCACTGTGAACTGTCTGCCGGGCAAACTTTTCGGCCATCAATACTTATAGTCATATTATGCTGCACCTGATAATGCTGGACTTGATTAGCAATGTTAAATGCTGCTCATCTCTATATTAATTTCAGGTTAAAAAATGAAGGAAATATATCAACATGACAATCAGGGAATTAAGACCTCATGAAAAGCATGTTTGTGAATGCCTACCTGTATTATTCCTATTATTCCTTCCTTTTCTGCTATGTGATTGGCTAAAGTATATATATATATATATATATATATATATATATATATATATATATAGTTTATTAGTAGTAATTGCCTAATGCTCATTATCACAGAAAAGCTCTACAATATTAGGTAAAGATACACTTAGAAGATACACTTCACATATATTTACGATTTTGCTCACAAATGCTCTCTCACCTTTTCACACAGAAACTTGACATTAAAATAGATGTGTAAAAACAGAATTCTAAGTAAATGTACAAACCAGTTGTCAACATTGGGTCTTTTGTTGATAAACATTGGCCTGATGTAACCTGGGCCGGCATGCTCAGTAGTACGGGAATATTTTCCATCATTCTGCAATTTTGGGTGGGCCAACAGAGCAGATGCTCCGCTGTGCACTAGAGGAGGATTTTTCATGAAAGAAAAGAAGATGCAAAAAGATTCAAGAAGAATATTAAAGAAAAATAAGGGGTTTATATGAATGGGGGTATATATATATATATATACACACACACATATGAAAGTTTGGCCATGTCTACTCTATCCAAATCTATTGAAATACTTAGAAGACTAGTCAGATACTTGACAAAAATGTACCAACAAGCTCGATCGTGGCTAGTTCTGTTTTATAGTGTATCAGGAAAGTGTTCACAGCGCATCGCTTTCTTACAACCTTATTTCAAAATGTATTCAATTTAGTTTTTCCTCACAATTCTAAACACCCCATAATTACAACGTGAAAAAAAGCACATAAAAAATAGATGTTAGTAAAAAAAAGGTTTTTATTGTATAGTATTGAGGACCATCCATTTAACAATAAAAATTTTGACAATTATTGGCACCCAACACGCTCCAAATCATTTGTCGGCATTTGTAAAAACATATAAAGAGACAATGGTGTAACCAATAAGTCCACAATCCACTGATCCTTCGACGCGTTTCGCCCAGTGGGCTTCATCAAGGAGGTATTTAGAACATTGGTCTGGACAGAAGATAATGATAGTCAATATAGGAGTATCATGAATGATACTATGATACAGTATCATGAATGGCCACTAGACGATGCTTAATAATGGCCAGATCACCAGAGACTTCTAAATGGAATGTTGTTAACCTCCCTAGCGGTTGTGACGAGTCCAGCTCGTCCAGTGCTGATTTGCTGAAGTGCATCGCTGATCGGATCCCTGAGGTGCTCACTCACCTCTGCAAGTGTCCGCAGCAGCTCCGATCGGCTCTCTTATGCTTCCTGGATGGAAGCAGATCCCCCCCCATGGAAAACTGTATTCACTGTGCTTTGTTAGCTAAAACTTACCCGAAGGAAGCATCAATGAAGCTTCACCGATGCTTCCGGGTAAGGTGGATCCCTCCATCCTCAGCAAGGAGGGGGTGCCGATCACCCTGATAGCTCCCAGAAAACCGGTGCTATCGGGACGATCTGCACCCCCTGCACAAACTGCATTCCTTGGTGGGGATGCCGGCGGACCCGATCTGCTTACCTAACAACAGCACCCGATGTTCCTGCAGCAGGAACATCGGGTGCTATGGACAGGTCAGCGGATAGGGTCTGCTGGCTTCCCACCAAGGAGGGGGTGCCGATAGTGCCCGGGAAACCGCGGTTTGAATTAAAAAATCCCGTCGCCTTCCATCACACCTGGAGGCGGGGGGATTTCGTAATTCCCGCAGGGCGGGATTTTCAATTCGTTCTGAATACAGCTTTCTGCTTAGAAGGGGAATATTGATGTGGGACAATGGAGATTAATTGATTAACAGAAAGGTTTTTAAAAGTAAACAGTACACGTGGTAAAAAATTGTAAGCCATTCTCACAAAACACAAAAGTGTTCTGTGGTCAACAACAATTCCAGAAGTGTAGGTAGTTCAGAGTGGCCGTTCACATACTGCACATGCTGTGCTACAAGAAACAGGTGGAACAGTTTCTGTAAACCTTTAAGTGTAGGACCCAGCATGGAGTAAGGAGTAATAATATAGGACCACACTTTAGTAAAAGCTCTGCCAGTGGGTTTAAGTTTATGAACAAATAAGGGTAGCTAAGCATTAGATAGTAAAACCATACACTATGGACTCCTGTTGTTGATAGCGAATATCCAAATTGTGATTTTTTTTGTGAATATCGTCACTTCTAGAATTCACGGATCTTCATATTCATGAATTCTCAAGATTTTCAGTAACCCCAACTACATTGCGTTCACAAAATGCTCAAGACAAGTGCAGATTAGGGATGGACCGAACTGTTCGCCGGCGAACAAGCATGTTCGCCCATCCTCTCGCCGGCGGACAGTACGGGTGTTCCACCCGCCCCGTTCGCCGACGAGAAGAAGATCTAAATTCTTCCTCCGGCAGGATCAGAACCTGCAAGATCGTGCCGGAGGAAGAATCTTTTCACTACAAGGCCGGGCATGCAGCCGGTCTTGTAGTGAAAAATCCGGCTTGGAGCAGGAAGTGACGTCATATCGGTTTTTCCGATTCAAATTCCCCGCCTAGAGGCGGGGAATTTGAATGTGTCCGCGAACAGGGCGGACGGCGGACTTATTTAAAAGTCCGACCCGCCAGTTCGCGGACAGTAAATGGCGATGTTCGCCCATCTCTAGTGCAGATGTGTGCAAGGAAGGTTACAGTGTTGATAGAGGGAACATGGGAATATTGACACTTTAATTGCGAAAATCTTTTGCGCAATGAAGCTAATAATTACTGGAGATTGCAAATGTATACATTTCTAAAGAATATTATGTGAACAATATTTTTGCGAATATGAATATTGCCTGTGCTGCTCATCACTACTCCTAGGCCCAGGATGAGCACATTAAGCACCCAAAAATTGCATTGCACTGTTGGGCTGTAGGTTGGGCACCAGGCATTTGCAGTTTATCAACACTCTAGGGGACTTCACAGGTGTATTTTATATTTGAATATTTTATATTTGAATAAAGAAACTTCAACTTCTACTAAACTTATTATTGGTATATTTTATAAATAGCAAGTTAATGAACTATACTTTTGTAACAATAATCAGATGTAAATAAAAAAATTACAGCAAAACAGCTTATCTATTCTATAAATATTAATTAGTTTGTGCAAGTGCTCTGTTCTTCTAGTTGTCTGACTAAATCATGATATTGTTTTTCAGTATTAAAATACTATAGTAATTGAAGCACAATGGCTTGTGGGTTGAAATAAATCTCTGTTTGCATATATCATTCAATACTCAAATTCAATAAAATAAAAACACATGGCCTTTGGTCATATTTTTATACGCTGACATAAAAATGGTATGTCAGCATTTTCTATTAAATTTGTCAAAAAGTGACTAACTTCCAAATAAATCACAAGGCAGGAGGAAAATTACACCCATATATAAAATATATAATTCTGATCATTTTGTTTTTCTTTGTCTGTATTTTTTAATTTCTGTTTTTATGGCACATTGAGCAGTGGTGCATTTAAATTTTAAATGTGCTTTGCAAAGCCTTTATTCCGAGCCATAGATATATACATTAAGCTTTATAACAGATCAATCTCCAGCAATCATGTTTTAGATTTGTTTCTTTAATACAGCTGAGATATTTTGAATCTCATGAGGGGGTGTCTAACCTTTCACCTCATCAATCATATAGTGCTGGACATATAAAAAAGGATTGTGACATAAGGTGAGACAACATGGGTCAAGCAGCCAGTAAGGACTCCTATTCATATGCATGGAAAACAATATAGGCTGAAACCAGGAAAATGTCAAAACAAGACACTACCAAAGAAAAAGTATTGTTAAAATATAGTCATATGTTATAAGAAAATATTTTTATTGGCTACAATTGTGTAATTAACAGACGAAAACATCATATTTTAGCCTTTATCTATTTATTTATTACATGGTACATTAAAGCCAAGAAGCCAAAATGTCCCCTTAAATTCATTAGTTAGATTGTAACTTACTGTTATTTTGAAGCATCTATCTTAAAGATCCTTTAGATTGAAGAAAGTTTGAATATTCATCTTCTACCTTTCACTCCCTTACCTAATACAATGGTGATACTAGCTACACCTAAACAGCTGTGCATTAGCGTCTATCTGGTGTAGAATACCAAACACTGTCTGTATTCAGAACCATTTCGCTCCCCTAGACTAAGCAACCAGCTCACAGTTCCAGCATAACGCAATCCAAAGGAATGGAGATCACACTCTGGTGTCCAAATAGTATTGACTCAATCTGACAGCAACACAAACATTTGTTAATGCAGCACCACCACCGTAAAACAGATTACAATGTAATTCATGTAAACTTCCCACCTGTATTTGGATACCTATGTGTGATCATCATTCTTTTGGATTTGATGTTGTAGAATGTCAGTTGAATATAAAAATATAAGGTGAAACAGCCCCCTGCTTTACTAAATTGTTTATTAAGTTAAAGTATTGTAAAGTCTATAATCCAAGTTTACCATAGAAAAGGAGCCGTGAACTTTGAAACATGTGAGAAATGAAATAGAAGTCAACATATCATACAAGTTTATGTTAGAGGTTCTGAAAATACAGGATTGCAGTGCCCTATATGGGTCCTCAAGTTTTTCAGGTATTACTTAAACTCTATGATGAACATAGTAATGATTTATCTCTTTTAGGTGTGATTGGATGTTGTGTTAAATTATGTCATATTCTATTATACCACCTTCTCTGATCTAAAGTGTATATAGTATCTTTTCAATCTGAATACATTTGGAACTGTTTTAGCATCTGATCTAGTTCTCTGTGATATCAAATCTTTGTGTGTATGACAAGCAGCTGATATCTTCCTTTTGAGGAGAAATCTGAAGTAACAATGACTGACCTATAAACAATTCCTTGTATCCCATTCCCTGCTGTTTTGACCTCTCATGCAAACATAACTAGTGTTACTGATGACATTTGAGTCAAGCACAAAATCTACCCGAACGTCTGTCATTTTGGTTGGTCAGAACCAAACTCCAATATTCAGTACAATTTTGTTTAGCTCAACCACATAATGGCATAACACACTAATGCAGTGGTGAGGTAAGTGTCTATGTTGATGGTAGACATCATACTGGACACCTTAATAACATGGCATTTACCCCACCCAGGCCACTGAGTACTAAAGTTCTCAGATAGAGATGAACACTTCATCAAATTGGACACACATACTTTAAATAATACTTCTTTTGCTCCAGGTAGGAGAAGTGGGTTGTTATGCTACTTCTAAGATTTTTACTGCCAGCACAGACTGATATTTTTAACTGGTTAGCTGTAAACCTTAATGCAAAAAAAATGTTTAATAAGAGCATTTGCATATTTGCCCTTTAAGCTGCATAAAATGGCCCTTACCCATTGCTGTACACATTTTTCCATTTATTCTTAGGGAGCTCAGAATTGTGAAATAAATTATGGTTTATAGAGTCCCCTTTTTCACATGTTTGTTACATATTGGCTCACTTGGGTATTTTGGGAGAGGACATTTTGTAAACATGATTCTGTCTAAACATTGGTGCTGTTCAAGTTTAGCAAAGCAGGGCAAAAGTATGCTCTAGACAAATAAATGATAAGCCCGAATTCAAACTGCACTAAATTCCCAATGTCTCCTTTTAGCACTGACATATGTAAAACAGTTCAAATTCCACATTTCCCTAACCATGAGGTTAATATATTCTGAAGCACTGGATGGTCAATGAGAAGTTTTGACATTGCCATTAATGCAAACTGTATGCAGTCTGAAAATGAGCCAATCAGATGCAAAAAAATGCTGCGCTTGAATGGATCAGATTAAGGCTGCATACTATTTGAGTGCATGTGTATGTCAATGCTAATCTCATTGACCATCTCTTGCATGTACCCTTGTGGCAAATTAACCTGTAAAGTAAACAGGGCCACTTATTGCATGTGCTCAGGAGCCACATGGCAGAGTAATGCTGGCCATACACTTACCGATAAACGGCCGGATTTTAATCTGACCGATGGGCGTGCGCGCTCTCGCCGTCGGTCAGGTTAAAATCCGGCCGTTTATAGGCATGTCCCCACATGGGGCGACAGATGCCTGTCGCCCCACTTCTCGGCCGGCCAGAGATCCGACATGTCGGAAAATCTGAGCCGATGGGAGCCGATTGCCATAAGCAGCAATGAAGACGGCGTCTCCATCGCTGTTTATGGCCGGCACACAAAGGGTGCCTGGCCGATTGTGGGGCCCCAGAATGCAATGGGAGGCTAACGTGTTGACGTCATCACGTTAGCCTCCCGGAGCGACATCGGGGGTAGTCTGCCTGCACACATCGGCGTGTGTATGGCAGGCATTACAGTGCAGAAGTGCAGATTGGAAAGACAAGGACTGAGCATCACCACCCTAGAGTAGAGACTAGTAGATATCTAGATTCATAATCAGATTACAATGTATTATTGAAATCTGTAAATTTAAAAACCAATGCTTAATATAAAATAATTTTTTACATCTAATTTATGAAAGAAATGAAATGTTAACTAGTACCATTACACCAGTGATAATATTTTCTAAATATTACCAGCACAACATTTCAAACATTACATTGAAGGATTGTTTTAAATTCTCCACACATAATGGAAAAATCTTTTCTTCATAATCTGTTTTCTGTAATCTAATTTCACCCTCAATTTGCTCTGTCTTTGCACCTGAATAAAGTTCTCCCGTGGTTATTAATGCACTTCCTAATTGCAACCAACTTAAAAACATGCTGGCAAACAGGTGAAAGGAAATCTGGCAAGTGTAAGTCATTTGTTCTTCTACTGGCTGGGGCCACACGTACACAAGCTCATGCCTTTTACTAATCTTTATCACACTTAAGAACATATGGTTTTCCAGATGGAAAGAAAACAGTGAGGATACATAAAATTGCTGTACTTTTGCTGTTGATCTTCATTTCTAAGTAAACATTTTAAGATCATTTGTAAAAAGAAATGCCTGCAGTCATTCTATTAAAGAAAATCTTAACTACATTCTGATATTATAGTTATAATTTATTAAAGTTATTATAGACTTTCACCTTATTTAAGAAGTACCTATGAGCAAGTAGATGGTAGCTCATGTACACGGACGTGCTCTCCTGCTCTGAGAGAAATATAAGATGCCACATCCCAACTCAAATACTCCAAAACAAACAATCATTCTGCCCGGCTCAGATTAAATAGCTAGGGGACTTTAGAGGCATCATCACTCTGTGCATAGATTTAATCATATATACATTTTTTATTATAAAGTTATAGTGGTAAATTAAGCATAAAACAATAACTGTAATGCAATTTATGATTAACCAGGCAACATAATCAAACAGAATCACACCACAATTGATGAGGTAATGATACAATTATGTATATATTCTCAATTAGACAGTTTCAAGTTAATTGCAAAGCCCCTGAACATGGTATCATCACCAAACTTGCTGGAGATGTAGAGAAGGGTTGGGGGTATACTACAAAAAAGATTGCTCTAACACAAATAGTTTTTGCACAAATTAGGTTCAAAGTCAAGTCAAAATTTTATCAGAAATCTGAATTTCAGCTTTAAATTTGGACTTAAACTACATGTGCTAGAGCAAAAACTTTTTCAAATCTTCCCACAACCCTTTTCTACATCTTTTTTTGGTGATGATGCCATTTTCAGAGGCTTTGCAATCAACTCACAAAGTCAGCTAGTCGAAAGATTCGACCATCTCTATTCTCAATTGTTTCGCTGATGCATAGTTTCTTCAGGAGATTATACATGTAAATATGTTCTGTGAATGATAGACATGTATAAATGGAGAGCATGCCAAGGTATAGCCCCGGTAGATGGGAAGGGGTTGCAGTGACTTCCCTAGGGAGAACTGGATCCACTAAGAAACCAGATACATTTAATTTCAACAATTTTTAAGGTAGACCTTACCTACATGATACTCCAGAGTTAATATTTTATTTATATTTTTATTAAGCTTGGCATATTCTACATTTATACATGTCTATCATTCACAGATACATATTTACATGTATAATCTCCAGAAAAATCTATTCATCATACATATACATTCTGATATTATAATTAAAATGTAATACTGCTTTGTATTCATTAGCATGTGTAGTGTATTTTTTAAATGTATTTTAATCTGACCAGGTGCCAACCCTATAGCTTCTGTAAAGCAGAGCTCAGAATAGAATGGAAGAACTAGCACATGGAAGAAAAATGAATAAATGTTACTGTCCAGTAGTGATGGCCCGAACTGTTCGCCGGAGAACTATTCGCGGCGAAAATCGCATGTTCGCGT
>CM070036.1:57206977-57218436 GCA_036250615.1 Ptychadena robeensis | reverse complement strand
GTGTCCTCCACACTGACCATCACCACCAGTGTCCGCCATACTGACCATCTTCCCCAGTGTGCTCCACACTGTCCATCTCCAATAGTGTCCTCCATAAAATTAAAATTCACCTTTTAAGCTGTAGACAACGTGGAAAGCAGATCTTCACAGGTTGTTTAAGGTGGAATTCACACAGACATTTACCAACCATGTTGTTTAGTGCTCTCCAGCTCCCCTCTTATGTTCAAATCCCATTGACTATCATTGTAGAAATCCTTCGTGCGGATTTATTGCGTGAACATTTTTTTTCTTGGGTGTTTTGCCATGGATCCCCCTCTGTCATGTCATTGTCCAGGTGTTAGTCCCCTTGAAATAACTTTTCCAACACTATTGTGGCCAGAAAGGGTCCCTTTGTTTTTTAATGTTCGCCTGCCCATTGAAGTCTATTGGGTTCGCCGGGTTCGCGGACATTTGCGGAGGTTCGCGTTCGCCGTTCGCGAACATCAAATTCCAGGTTCGCGCCATCACTACTGTCCAGTTAGTAAGTTGAAAACCTTGGTAATCTTCCAAAAATTTAGACTATTTTTTATAGATCTATTGGTGGAAGTACTGAAACAGAACTAAACTGAAGTTGAGTATTTCAGCCTTTTTCTATGCAATTCTGTAGTAAGTTAAGTTTATGTTAAGTTTTAGGTCTTTTCAAATCTAAAGGTTTCATTTATATTATACATTGTCATGTAATGTTGCTATGGTACAGGGTATCAAGCTCTGTCCCTTTCCATATGACTTTTAAATCTTAACTCAAGCTTATACATGTATTAAAAGTTACCACTTTTTTACTTATTTAGGTATCGGAAGCACAGTACCTAACTGATCTTGCGCTCGATCATTTCCTGCCTTGCTCCTAGACTAGCTGCTTAAGAAGCATCTTTTTACTTTCTGAGGACAAAAACAAGGGCTTGTTTTCACTATGTCTTTTTGTGGTCGAGACTTGCTGACCATTTGACGAAAACATGCCTAAACCGCAGACAATTAGCAAGGAATCCACTGGTTGAATGGCATGGACGTGTCACTCCACCCTGTGGAAACTTAAGGCATATATGCACTTAAGGAATTATCCACCGCAAAGAGATAGAAGTGCACAGCACCTTGGTTAATAGATTTATTGTTGATCTCTGTCCAGAACTGATCAGAGGCTCCTGGAAAAGGTTGATTCCTAAAAATTAATAAGATCAGAAATGTCAGGGTGGGTGTATTTAAAGCGCTTATATATACTTATATATTAGTCCGATCTAACAGGAATTGATCAAGGGTCACCACTAACACCATATAGATCGCAGAGCGATCAACCAAGAAGCCAAGTCATGTCCGATCGTGTCCAAACACCTTCTGATATTGAATTTTTGGGTCAATTGTACCAGGTGGGCAAGAGTCGATTCTTGATCGATCGACCTCACTGATCAATCATTACGGTTGATTGAAAGGAAAAATCATCAGGTGTATGGCTAGCTTTAGTCTAAGGCAGTGACATTATCACCATTCAATGCAAAGTGAGGGTAGGACCCGACCCTGCCTGGACAACTGTAGGGGCAGAAGATGCTGGGAGCACAGGATCAGGTAAGTATGTCTTCTTTTCTGTGCTACCTACAAACAATTAATTAATTATCACAGTGGGTAATGGAAATTTAAGCTGCAGTTCAGCTTTAAATTAGCTGCTGTAGAATACAAACATTTCCTGTTGCTTTATTCAGCACAGTGATCTAAAGAAAAAACTGATACATTATGGGTGTCAAGGTGCATGTGACTCTGTTACATAGAAATATACCCTACTAGCGGGTAAAATGATTGGTGGAGGAATGAAAGCTAAACACTAATGCAGAATATGTTACTAGTGATGGCCAAACTTCCGCCAGGTCCGCACACGAACAGGCGGATCTGACCTTTAAAGAAGTCCTGTTGGCGGGCAGATTCAAATTCCCCGCCTCTCAGCAGGGAATTTGAATTGATAAAACTGGAAGTGATGTCAGTGATGTCACATCCAAAACCTGGAACACATAGTTCCTGGTTACGGTTGCCAGATGTGATGTCACTAACGTCACTTTCGGTTTTCGGAGCCGGTAAGATTCTTCCTGCGGTGGGATCTTATTGCTCTTGGTCCTGTCGGAGGAAGAATAGTAAGCTCCTTCTCTCCGGCAAATAAGGCGGGTTGAACACCTGTACTGCTCGCCGGCTAGAAGGAGTGCGAACATCCATTGTGGACAGTTCGGCCATCACTACATGTTACATGTTTAAGAATGTAAAGTTGAAGTCATGTTGCTTTGTCCTGCATAGATAAAGTCCAAATTCATAGGTTTAAAGGTATGTTACCAATATTTCATCCACATTCAAAACTACTGTATAAGCTGAGAGTAATTTAGATCTTAACTTTTCTAGAGGTAACAGGACAATTCTGGCCCAATTAACAACTACTTAAATCGCCAGAGACAAATAGCTTATAGTCGCACTTGGTTGCTTAACAGATAAAACAAATAAGTAACATGGTAAGTAGCATGTCCTAGCAATTAATTGTGCGTTATCACACAATAATTCAATCATGGCTGATTGTTAGCTAATACATGCTAACTTTTGTAGCCTACACATTAAAGGTGGATTGGATTAATCGGTTTAAGAAAAGATCACCACTCTTAAGGTGGCTATGCACGGTATTATATTTGTAAAAGATCTGATCTTAGATTAACTAGAAACTTCAAATGTAATGTAAACATCTATGGAGGATATCTTATTATTAAGTGTAGGGAGTATTGCTGCCACCAACCAGACAATAGAAACACTCTACAGTTTACTATTAGTATATTGTGGGATTGGTTGTATTCCTCAAAGATTATCATTACAGATGGAAGTTGGTAATCCAGGGATGTCAGGTTGCTAAGGATTGTTTACCTGCATGTGCACCCATTGACCACTGTACAATTACTTGGTAAAGATTTTAGTAGAAATATTATGTTCCTGAATGTTGTCCATGTATCTCTACTTCTGTCACTACACAGCTTTGCTCCTAGAAATCATTAATAGCAAAAAAGTTTTGTGTCATGCCAGAAAAGTCGTTTAACATAAAGAATTCTAGATGCAGGAGAGCAGTTGACTGGCACGGAACAGAGATGAGGAACCTCTGCCAAATCTAATCAAGCCACAAATTTGGTGAAAGTTAGAAGCATTTTTGTTTTTTACTCCCTTCATGGCTAGTCTGTGTCTATATGTGCACCGCATAGCTAGTATGAGCTTTGTTTTCTTTTTCCTTGTTATTTCTTTTATTTGAGGAGGTGCAGAACAGTATAAATGACAATTACATTTGACTTTCCTACTTTTGTATTCTATATATTAAATGCACCTGTTGCCTAGTTATGTCTTTGGTTTGCTTGTTTTGACATGTTTTATACTTTTATATTTCTACTTTTTCTTTTACATTAATTACATGTTTACAAATTCATGTGACTCTTTTACCAAGGAGAGCATGTGTATGGGAGACCTCTAAAGTTTACAGGCATCATTATTGGTTTATTGATGGACTTAGGATTCCATCTGATGTGTTTAGTCAGCATATATTTTTTAACTAAATCCATAACATAAACTATAAAAGCACAAAAGCAGCCCAGGCCAAATATTGTAGACAGCAATGACTACTGGTTAAACTGGTGAAACTCTAGGTGAATTAAGTATTTCTGTGTAACTGGTGCTAAATGTGTTATTTGTGTTTTGTTCTGTAACTGGCCTAAACTAAGCCCAGTGCAGGGGTGATGCTGGGATCAGCCTCAATCATCAGTAGCCTCCTATGCGAGACTTGCCCTGCTGGAGTGGGGGACCACAAGAACCAAGCAAGGCATGTGAGTGTTTAAGCCACGGGCATGGGGTAGAGTGTGAGGAACTCTTTCTGATACTCAGGTCAAGCCACATCCCTTCTGAGTAGCCAGCATAATTTCTTCCTGGGATAGCAACTATCACCTGTCTCTGTGCTCAGGTGAGAGATTGTGGGTGCATGGTAGAGACTGTATATAACCTTTTTGGCCTATTAAAGTATAAAAAACTTAAGAATAGCTTTTCACAAATTTTTATGAGTTTGTTAAAATTGTTTCCATGATATATCTTGGTTGACTTATTATATATCTTGATTGATTTCTTTTTATTGCTTTATAATGTTACAGCCCTCCACTGGCATTGTGCTCCAACAGCCACAGTGGACAATTATGAAACGCATTTCTGCAATAAATTGGCCCACACCAACTATAAACTATATAAAAAAAATCTCAATCCTGTTTTAAGAATACTTTTATTGCGGTCTATCCTATTCCAGGAATTAAATTAATATTGTTCAGCATTTATAAGTTATTACAGACTTTCACCTTACCATTTATTTAGGAACTACCTATGAGCAAGTAGATGGTAGCTCATGTACATGGACGTGCTCTCCTGAGAAATATAAGATGTTACATCCCAACTCAAATATTCCAAAACAAACAATCATTCTGCCCGGCCTATGAAAGGCAGCTTAGTGACTTTAGAGGCATCATCACCCTGTACATAAAATTAATCAGAAATGTTTATTTTAAAGTTATAGTAGCATATTTAGCACAAAACAATAACTGATGAGGTTATGGTACTAATGATACAATTATGTATAAATTCTCAACGCGTTTCGCTGATGCATAGCTTCTTCAGGAGATTAAACAAGTAAATATGTTCTGTTAATGATAGACATGTATAAATGGAGAGCATGCCAAGGTATATCCCCGATAGATGGAGAGGGGATGCAGTGACTCCCCTTGGGAGACGTGGAGCCACTAAGAAACCAGATACACTTTAACTTCAACCATTTTACTCCAGGGTTTGTATTTTACATATATTTTTTATTAAGCTTGGCATGCTCTCCATTTATACATGTCTATCATTAACAGGTGCATATTTACATGTATAATCTCCTGAAAAAAAGCTATGCATCATCAAAATGTAGAAAATGTATACATAATGGTATCATCTGTAGTGTTAGCTCATCAATTTGATTCTGTTTTAATATTCTATAAATATCTATACCACATTACCCAGATAGTATGTGGCCAACATCCCAAAAAAGTGGTGAATGAATGCCTTTAAAGTCCCCTAGCTGCCTTATGACCCCTAACCCAAGGCCAGGCAGAACAATTGTTTGTTTTGGAGTGATATATTTTCAGTGATATAGTGTAGATGCTGCTTTGCATTGAGTTGCTTTATCTTTGTCCAGGCGTGCGGAAGTGTATTTCAGATGTTGGAAATGTTGCTCTGAAACATTATTTACTTGTTTAATGCTAAATGTTTATGCTACAAGTATGCCTTTAAGTAAAACACATGTTTGAAAGGAAAAGGAGGCATTTCACAAGATGGCCATCTACATACACTATGGCATTACTAATGATGAGGGAATGCATCGTTGATTTACAGTTTTCAGTTTTTCTTCAGGTACCAAATTAGTGGGCTAATTCAAGGCAATGGAAATAGCCTTTGTACACCATTCTTATTTTGCCTGTCTACATAAGAGTCTTTTGTCATAAAAATCATCAGAATACAAAGGTACTGTGACACCTTCATTGTAAAAAACAGGTGAAATTGTATTAAGACTTTATTGCACTTTCAGCTTTGTATTCAGAATCAGTCCGTCTTCCAATACAAATATAACAATACATTATCGAAAACAAAGCTAAAGTTGGCAACCGGCATGACTAATGGATAACAAGAAACAAATTAAATACCAAAGAGATAAGCACCATCAAAGAGAGCCAGAATATATCAAAATTTGTTATCCCTCCAGGCTTGATGTAACTTTGTTGCACCACATAAAACAATGCTAACAGCGCATCGTTAAAAGATTTCATTTTTAAAAAGACAAGTTTGTTAAATGTGTTTTTTGTTTTCCCAGCTCAACTGCTCTTGTGTAAATGAGGCCTGGGAGCACTGAATTCGATTTACTAACCAGACCTGACAATTAGTCCTTGGTATATAATCTCTTTAAAGTTTTAGCATTGTGCTAACACGCACCCATTTATTTCTGCCAGATTTCAACAGATGAATAAACCTAACCATAGAATGGATATATGTGAAATATTTAATGATCTTTAAAGCCATATTACAATGAAATGCAATAGTAAGAGTGTTTTGTTTATATTATTGTTTAATTCTCTTCATATACAAAGTAATTATGGGTACAAAAGCTGTTTTATCCTCCCCACACATATATAGTATGTGCATTAAGGCTATGTTTTCATGGCGTTATTGGCTCCGTCGACACCCCCTGTGCTGATAGCATTCCTTGACGGTGATGTCAATCCACTGTTCCCACAGTGTTGAGCCGGTCCGTCGGTTGAAAGGTTGATGTAGTGCAGTACGCTCAACCATGTGGAAACAGGCGATGCTGGTAGGCGTGTATATGGATTGGGTCAAGGAATGTGATCAACGTAGGGGGTGTCTACGGAGCCTAAAGAAGGTACATGGAATTTCTTTATTTTTGAGTTGATAAATGTCTGTCCTAAAAAAAACTAATTCCAAGCTTACCAATGTGTATGTGATTGGGATCAAGTTGGAAATAAATATGATGTTAAGATTGTGTCCAAAACGATCAGTTGCAAAAGACTGGAATGAAAGAAGCATTTTTTTATTTGTGTCTAAACATCCTTTGGTAAATCGATGACTCTGCAAAATTTTAATTGGTATTCAGTGCTTCTTTTCGAGTTGTTCCTAATCTTAAGATGTATTTCAAAATATACCTACCCATTTTGCACTTGACAAAACATTTTCATCTTGCCTAGCTTATTGGGAATATTGTACAATTGGCCTGTATTATTGTACAATTGACCTGTATTCATTTTCATTACCCTATGGCTTTTAAAATAAATAGGGGTGAAATTACAATGGGACACATCAAAATAAACTTGCTATTTGACAGTTGACAGATATGCTACAGAACAAGAGGAGTTGTCTTCTAATTAGACACAAAGTCTTCAACAAATATAAAAATTATTTTTATATTTATAATGGTAAACAAAGAGCTTGGAGTTTAAGTGATACCACTTATTGACTAACTGAAGTCATTGAAAAAGCAAGCTTTCAAAATGTCTCAGATACTCAGGATTAAGCCTGAAGAAGGGATCTGAAACAGTTAGCCAATAAGTGGTATCACTTGAACTCCAAACTTTCTGTATTCATCATAAAATGACACAACACTCTACTAATGATAAACAAAGAGAAGGTAGAGTAACACATAGCATCTAGTCAGAACTGATACAACAACCTTCTTAAGCAAGCAAGGTGCTAGGAGGACATGTCAGATCCTTACTTATAGAAGTCCAAATGTCTCTTGATTTTGGCCTCAGATCCAAAGCATAGCCCTTACAGGACTACGGGACTGTATCCCGCTTCTGAAGAGGTATAGATGGCTGTAGGGCCACACTTCACATTTGGACAATCTTAGGGGTGGATGTTAACAAAGAAGGAGGGTAATTCAGGTAACACTAGGTAGGAATCTATGGGAAATGAGAATAGCTTCTCAGAAATAGGACAGGCATAGGTATTTTATAGGTACATATATTCTTTAAAATGTGTTATTAGCTTCAAAAAACATTGAATTATTTTTTTTTATCACGTACATGGATCTATCAGATATAATACCTTAAAGAAAAAATTAAATAAATTATAGCCCTTCCGACAGAATAGTAACAGATCCATGCTCTAAAATAAAAGCATACTTGTCCATAGCCTATTTAATTAGTTAAATGCAACATTTGCAGAAAATTGTATATTACATAAAGAAGTTTTTTTTAAAAAGATTATTACTGAATTTGTTCCTGCTTGTAAAGCTTTTGTAAAGGTCCAATCATAAAATGTTCATATTTGAGATGTATAAAAAATATTATATTTTACAATACAGATATTAAATGACATGTTCACATGTGATCAAAATGGTTATCTCAGTGTTAATTCATTTGTGACTTGTGTCACTTCTCCTGGTTTTTGCTCCATAAAGAGAAAGCTTTTCATTTGCGGATGATGAATTCCCTCTCTTGAAACGATGATAGATGAGAACGTTTCAGGATCAACGTAAATGAGATGTCCTCCACCAATCTGTGCTAGTTAGCCCGGGTAAACCCTCCTGTCAGTGATATTCTGGCAAATAGCTAATGAATTGTCTGACTGACAAACCAGATGCTGGACTTGTCAATCAGAGAAACAATGCCGAACACAATATGCTTCTGTGATTGATCAGAACACCAAAAAACAAAATCACATCTACCCCTTCTGCTGTTGGTTGTAGTTGAAGGCCTAATACATGCTCCACTGATATTTTCCACCTGACTGTCCAACAGAGAACCTCTACAGCAGGATGTGGCAATAAAAGCTTAAACAAATTAACCATTTAGCTACAGATATCAGATTGTGTCCTCTGGCCTCGTCCAGCCCCTAGTTGAATGCACAGGACTGACTTTTGATGCATGGTGTTCAGTTTCACAGGAACAAGCTTGCTCCTTAGGCACTCGTGTGTTACAAAGCTTTGTTCATAAATCTGTTTAATTGTTAAAAGTCTTTAACTATAGCATGGGATTCATTATCCACTGTGTTTGCCAAAATGCTATTTAATAAGTTGCTTGTTTTATTAACCCTGACAGAAAAGAAAACATGCTTCTTTATCTCCAGCTGTTAGAAACGGATACAGGAGCCGTTTCCCTGAACACAAAGTAAAGTGTGATAGGTTGTTGCTAACTCAACTATACTTGGCGAGGCAAATAGCGACTCCTCTTTCTCTTTTAGCTGCACATGACTTACCTCGCCAGCCAGAATCAGCTTTGAAAACTATGTCTAGAGGATCATAAAATCCCAGGCTTTAACTTCCACTATGGAACACTGAAATACTTGGACGATGATTGTTGAGCACAGAAGATTAAAAAGATGCATCTTTATTTTAATTGATGTAGCCATATGGACTGTCATCACTAGAGACCCTTTTTGATCTCAAGTTAAGACGTTAATTTTCTTTCTTCATGCCTTTGTATAATGTTTGAGCATATATTGCAATTTGATACAGATGTCTTACAGAGCAAAGAAAGTGTTTTTTTCCCTCTTAAGCTTCCAGCATATTGTTTTTCTTATTACCAGTGGCAAAGGCTAGGTTAAACCAATAAACAAAATGGAAAAGTCTGGTGTTTACTGAAGATGGAAGACTATAATCTGTAGTTCAATGATTAAGTAGTTTTGCATGAAGTTTGTTATTGAGAGAAGCTGGAACATGATGCAATTTTTGCTTTAGAAAAAGCATCATGAGTTTATTTTGATATCAAGGGTCTTATTTCAATTTATAATAGAAATGATTAGAATCTTGATTCATAATATATTATATTTTTTAGGTCCAGCAATACTTCGATCTGTTTAAAAATCACTGATAAAAATATTACAATTATAGGTGGGCATTGGAGAACTGCATCCCAAGTGTCCCCTTAGTATGCTTACATTGTTTCATGGTCATAATAAGAATTGCAGGCTGTTCTACAGCAGACCTCTATGTTATTGTGTAATATTAAAACAGAACTATACTCACCTTTTGTACTTTGTGTCCCTTCCCGCCTAACCCCCCATCATAGGGACGAATTGTGGAAAAAAAACATCACTTGTAATGATATCATCTTAAATGTCCCTCATCTCTCCTCTTCTCTGATGATGCTGTTCTGAAGCATGGAGGAAAACGCGATTGAAGGATGTTATTTGCCTGATCTGCGCCATTTTGTTAATAGCTGAAGCCATTTTGTTAAGATAATAGTTAGAAGCCTCCTTAATTTCTAGGTACAAATAGTTTTCTGATGCTTTGAAATTCCCATTCTCTAATCTCCAGACATGGCTCTGCAATATTTTCTTAACAAGGTTTTTGTACAATGGAGTAACTGTAGTTGATTAGAGGATTTACAATTAGGGAAGCCTCTCAATGACACGTGGGATGTTTTGTGATTTAGTGAATAAAAGCTGTATCTTCTCCACATTAAAATTGTAATAGTTAATCATTCACTGTTAAGTGTGGTTCCTTATTACCAAATTGACTCTGGTTCTCCCAGTGCAAGATATGAGTCATCTACATCCATGCCTGTCAACTTTTAAGCACAACAATAAGTGAAAAATAAGGGCAGTGATGTGCCTGAGGTCACTTCCGGTACTGGGAAGGTGGCTCTTCTGCATTCCAAGTACAGGTAGTGATGTCACTTCCAGTATCGGATTTAGTTGTCGGTTGATTAAGGAGAGAGAGGTCGTTACTCTCTCTGCTAATTCCCTCCTAAGTTCCCACCCCTCTTGTGCTAATAATGTACAGACTCCCCCCCCCCACCCACCCATTCAAAAATCCAGGAATAATCCAGGATTTATTGAAATCAGGACTTGGCAGGTAAAGCCACATAAAAAACTTGACTTTCCCGGCCAAAACCGGATAGTTGACAGGTATGTCTGCAGCACCTAACACTGATATCTGTGAGAGCAGTGATACTTGAGAAATACATAATCACGCATTTGCATTTCCCGTTAAAAACCATAATCTGGTTGCCTCCAGTGGCCATTCTCAATATTGCAATTTATTAATCCGCCGAAGACTGGCATATAAATATAGAACCTCTCAAATGATTCTAGGCAGAAATAGGTATGTATATGTTTTTTTTAAGGATTGTGGAGCACTTCTTGACCATTGTACTGGCTGACAGGTAATTAAAATATAAGCTTTTTATATATACATTTTTTTTAAGTATACATCTACTTTAGGAAAAAACTCAATGCTGATTTGCAAGGGTTCTTAACAACTGTATGAAACTTTAGGATGAGCTTACCCAGGTTGCCATTTCACACTGTGTGTTTTTTTTACATTATATATGATTATATACTTAATTCAGCATCAGTGTATCTCTATTTAGACATTATACACAAACAATATATCGACTCTTTACAACTTTTGTGCATAGGTTGTAAAAAAAAGTATTACTACTTTTCCACTTTTTGTACTGTATGTATTTGCAATTTGCCAATAATTAAACCCTTTGATTATTTCTGTATACCAACCCCTTTTTCAAATTTGAAAACCATTAAAAATAAATTAAAAATGTAAATTGACATATCAATTCTATAGTATAAAAAACTCACCCCATCGTTTTCTCCAATCCACTTGACTTCTTATTTTGAAAAGCAGGAATAAATCCTGGCAGCACAATTAAAACACTTGCTAAATATTACTTTGTTGGGCTTAACGATAGATTACAATGTGTGCATAATGACCCAGTTCTAGTAATATCATCTGATTTAGTAAGGAAATCAGAGTCTGCCATATGTTCACCAATAAGGCCATAGAAATTCTTTTTCTTCTCAATGCCTTCATCAACTAATAGTAAGCATGTTGTTTTATTCCCCAAACCTTATTGTTTTTCATTTGTCTCCCAATG
>CM070036.1:57170585-57197340 GCA_036250615.1 Ptychadena robeensis | reverse complement strand
CCAGCTGAGGTGTCTGCCAAAGCCGGCGTCCCGCCTGTCTCTCAGCCATCCTGGATGCATTGGACGCCAGCAACGGCAAACCGCCGCCATTGCACCGCCATTGCGCCGCCATGGGCGGCGCGCGGACGCGGAAGTCCGGAAGCCGCGCTGACAATCACCCACGCTCCTGCATGAGTGAGAATGCTGACGGGGAGGAGAAGCTTTACCCCTCCCCCCCTCCACACCAATAAGCTGGCACAGTGCATTCGATTAGAAGCACTTGTCTGCCACTTAACCACATAATGTTAAGTAAGGGTTTATTTTTATTTTTCACACACTGTTTCTACATTTTGGGCAAACACGCAATGTACCCAAACCAGGGCCGGGACAAGGTCCACTAACATCAGAGGCTGAGCTGCCCAAGTGCACCCCTCTCCCAGCCCAATTTGCATATGAATGTCCCGTGCCCCCTCGCCCCCCGCCCCCCGGAGCGGGGGGCAGCGGGACATTCATATGCAAATTGGGCTGGGAGAGGGGTGACATCGGCCAGCTTAGAGCTGATCTGAACTAAGCTGGACCGCTCCATCTCGTCAACTGCAATACTGTGAAGAATGTGCAGGACGAGATGGAGCCGTCAGACGTTTAACCCCCTGAGTAGCACCTTGCACCTGTTGCCCTGTGTTACATTTCCCCAGGGTCCCTCTCCTGACAGGCTCAACTTAGTCAGCCCCTAACCACTTCATTACACCACCACCAATCATCTGCTGCTTATCCTCCTTGTACTGCAACCATCTCATGCCATTCAGTTGCGTAGCTGACTTGCCCCATTTGGTTTGCTCTGTTACTGTGTACTGCTCAGCTCTGCAGCCTTCTTACACTGCTCAGTTAAGCACAGATCTTGTATAGCATTACTCAATACACACATTACACCATCTATCTTTACACTTATCTTTTTCCTCCACTTTACTTACCATAGATATGGATAATTCCCAAACTGTCAACCAGCACATATCTTTCTAGTTACTACTTATACTTCTACACTCTTCTAGCCAGAGTCTGGGCCAGCAGCAGCAGCAGAAAAAAACAAGCTCACACCCTTTGCTTCTATGGCACTAGGCAAGAATTTGTGTCACATGACCCAGATGATCAGTACTAGGGACTTCAATGCAAAATATATCCAAAATATATCCAATGCAAAATATATCCAATGCAAAATATATTTGAAAAGGAATCATATTTAGATAAATATATGCTCAGTAGAGATGGTCTAATTTTTTAAAAAAATCCAACGATTTCGACGATTTCGATTTAATTGCAAAGCTTCTGAACATGGTATCGTGACCAAACTTGCTGGAGATGCAGAGAAGGGTTGGGGGTATACAAAAATAAAATATGTCTCTAACACAAATAGTTTTTTCACAAATGAAGTTCAAAGTCAAGTAAAAATTTCGGAAATCGTAATTTCGACATGGATTTTGAACTTAATTTATGCAAAAACTACATGTGCTAGAGCAAAACTTTTTTTCCCAATGTTCCCACAACCTGTCTCTACATCTCCAGTAAGTTTAGTGATGATACCATTTTCAAAGGCTTTGCAATCAGCTCACAAAGTTAGCAAGTCGAAAAATGTGACCATCTCTAATGCTTAGATAACACGTCATGTATTATCTCTCATATCTACCTTTTAGATGATATTACTTTTTTCACTTAATTCTCAGACATTTCATACTCAGAATAAAAAAAATTTAAGGAAATAAATTAAAAGGTACATTGTAAAGGAATAGTTAACAATTTGATTATTGCACATCAAAATTACAAAGCCTTTAAAGACAAACTGTTTGTAATAGCTTTCAGGTAGAGCTATTTATTTATGCAATTAAAACCAACATGCAATTTCTAATAATTAGCAGATAATAGTTTTCTGCTAAGTACTTTGCAAAATTGCCTTTTTAGCTGCATTCATTCTGCAGGGAACCAGTAAAAAACAGACAATAAAATGCCTGGAAATATGCAGAGTTAACAGCATTTCTCGTATTACTGTAGGGGCTTTAATTGTTAAATAGGGTACTGTAGGTAGACTAGTTAAGGAATATTTTCAGGTATTTAACCAATTTTATAGTCAAGTGAAATTCTAACTTAATCTTTTCCAATGAACCTGTTTCTTTTTTTGGCTTCATCAATGTGGTATCCTATTGCATTAATGAGTACATGGCACAGCTGGCTTTTAATGAGAATATTTACATGGTTTGCAAGCCCAAATCTAGGATTTTGTACATTATATAAAACATTTCAGTGCATTTCTGTGTACTTAAACTCTTGTTTATTACATATCTATATATTGTTGTTACCTATATTGCTATTACCTCTAGATGTACACATCTATAACAATGTTTTACATTTCTATGACTTTAAAATATAAAGTATATATTTTGACTGCAAATTTAAACATTGCAGGAAGCATCTGCACTTGTAACAAGTAGCGGCATAGGTAATATTTAAGTTTGCGATACTTCGGGAATAATTCTACTAATATTTGATTCTACATCCGCGAATATTCGCAATGGCGATGCATTGCGAGAATGTACGCGCAATTACCTTCAAAATGAATGGTATTTACTTAGCCATTGCAAATATAAATTTGCAATGCATGTTCATACACTTGGATTGCGAATATTTGCGATTGCGAATATTCATCGTCATATTTGCCAAATTTGCAAATTCTTGAATAGCCAATATTCGGCGAAAATATTTTCGCAATTCGAATATTCGAGCTCAACACTAGTAACAAGTACAGTTGCAAGAAAAAGTATGTGAACCCTTTGGGATTACCTGGAGTTTTGCATGAATTGATTATAAAATGTGCTCTGATCTTCATATTAGCCACACCAATAGATAAACACAGTCTGCTTCAAATAATACTACACAAACATTATATGTTTTCATAGGGACAAATAATGTGAAAAACACATTAACATATACATATATACATATATGCTGGGGGTTTCTAAGGTGCTACAGTTGATTGATTAACACTCACGACTAAAGCTAGCCATACACAGTCAGATTCCATGGCCGATCGATCACCTATCCGATCGATTCCGGCGATCTCAACGGGAATCGGAGGTCCGATCGATCGGCCAATTAAGTGTGTCCGATCGCTACATACCACCTTGTCCCACGGATTCCTGGACGATTCCATGTCCTATCGCTTACTCCACAAATGGCAACTCCCCCTGATGTGTGCAGAATCGGATCAGAAAGACCAACATGTTGGTTCTCTGTCGGATCCGATTCTGGGCCCCCGAACGATCGGACGATCGTTTCGCGTGCACGCGCCCGGAATCGATCGTCCCGGAATCCGATGGGAAACGCACCAGTGTATGGGGGCCTTAATATCTCTTTTTTTTTTTTTTTATATATCTTTATTGTACATATATAAAAAAAACATGGGTAATTCAGACCATCTAGACATAAAAACTCTGTAGCATAAAACTGATAATGATGAAAAGGAAAAAGACCAATTGATGAAGAGGGGGAAAGAGGGCCTCCCACACTGTGGCCCCCGTTCACCCTCTAGTATGATTCAGTCAGCAAAGAAACACAAGAAAAAACGTGTGCATCTCAGGGTGTTTGTCGACGCGTTTCATCCACCTGGGACTTTCTCAAGACCAATACACCCTGTGAAATATTGAGAAACGTACATATAAACACCTATACAGCATATCTATCAAATTTTGGTTGGCTTGGTCACAGAATGGCTTTAACTGTGTGCTCATTAGCCGCTGCTTCCCCAAGTCTTTCTTAATGATGTATTTTCTTTTCTATGGAGAGTTTTTTCTCCCTGATAATACGTGCAGATATCCTTGCACTCCTACCAAATGAAAAAGAGGGGAGGAAGGAGAGGGAAGGAGGCCTTGTAATCAACTCTTGTCACTTCTAATTTTCAATACACCCCTTCAAATTTTGGGATCAATTTGCTTATTTTTTTTTTTTTTATGTCCTACCCTGATGGGGAGAGTGTTAACCCTGTACTTCCTAAAATATTGCTACTGCCAATCTGGTGTAGTGCCCAATTGTTGTGTGAAAGTTGTGAAAGAGATATTAGTCTCGAGTGTTAATCAATCAACTGAAGTAGCACCTTAGAAACCCCCAGCATATATGGATATACGTATATGTTGATGTGTTTTTCACATTATTTGTCCCTATTACTACAAAAACCTCACCTAGTTGAGGTGGGGGATGGTGCGTCCTTCCTTTGATTATCTACCCTAAATTTAGCTACCAACCACCACTCTAAAATGATATGTTTTCATGTTTTTATTGAACATAAAATGTAAACATTTATAGTGCAGGGTAGAAAAGGTATGTGAACTGTTGGACTTAATAATTGGTTGACCCTCTTTTGGCAGCAATAACCTCAACCAAACGTTTCCGCAGTTGCAGATCAGACCTGTACAATGATCTGGAGTAATTATGGACCACTCCTCTTCAAAAAACAGTTTCAGTGTTTTCTTGGGATGTCTGGTGTGAATTGCTCTCTTAAGGTCATACCTGTCATGAACCAGCGGGTGTGGACCCACTGTGCCACGAGTCCTACCTTCTCTAAGGGCGTTGCCTAAGTGAACCCACTCGTTCTTCACAATATTCCTGAAGGTAGGGACAGACTTTCCTGAGGGGAACACCAGGTCGCTTCCTCTTGTGGGTAGACACACGAGGAAGCTGGTCCAGGGGACACCAGGGAGATGTACCAGAGACACAGGCGTTGTCAGCATGTTGGGTCATAACCAGGGGAAACCGTGTGGGACCAAGGGATGAGGCAAGGACACATTACCAATCCTTTAAATCCCAGGACACGCACTGGTCCCCTATGAAGTACTTCAGAAACAGCATGCTGTGACCAGATCCCAGCACAACCATAATCATCGTTTAACACTGCACCCAGGGCCACAGCGGTAAGTAGGGGGACTCTGGCTAGGCCACTCTAGAGGGCGTATTTTGTTCTGTTGAAGCCATTCTTTTGTTGAATGACTTCTATGCTTTGAGTAATTGTCCTGTTTCATCACCCATCCTCTGTGGAACATCCAGGTGCTGGTTTGCCAACTGTAATGCTGCAATATTTTTTTGGGACAGCAGTGGCTTCCTTTGTGGTGCCCTCCCATGCACTTCATTCTTGTTTAATGTTTTACTTATTGTAGATGTGTCAACACTTTTCTGCGAGGCATGGTTCACATCAGACAGTGCTTCTTAAAACCAGTAAACCCAAAACTGGTGTGTGTGTTTTTTTAAGGGCAGGACAGATTTTAGCAACACATCCAATATCATCACACTGATTTGACTTAATGTTGGCTCACTCCTGGTTTCAATTTGCTCTTGGAGAAGTCATTAGGTTATGGGCTCACATCATTTTTCCACCCTGCACTGTGAATATTTACATGTTATGTTACAAAAACATGACAACATATAATGTCTGTGTAGTATTATTATTATTATTTGAATACCCTCAAATTAACCCCCTGCTCTGCCCTGTTAGAACTGCAGTGGACGAGCTGGTTCGTCAGATAGAGATCGGAGCCACAGGAGTGCAAACTCACCTCTCCGTGTGGCTCTGATGAACTACTGAGGCAGCTGCAGGGGAACAGATCACTCCCCCCATGCTTTCCTATGTAACCTGGCACATCTGCACTGCCATCTAGAGGTTTCAGTTCTAATTTACCTGATAAAGTAAATTTTTTAAATATTTATTATCTGATATTGTAAGTTATTCTTAGAATATCAGATGCTATTAAATTCAGGATGTCTACCAGACTCCTGTATGGACATACTTTGTGAAATGACAGGCCTACAATGTAAAAAACATTTTTCCATTAAAGTCTATATTGCGTTTTTGGTACAGAAATCTGTACCTCAGCAGTGTGCTAGGGAGGTTAAAGCTGGTAATGCAGGTAAAGCACAGTGTTTTTTTTCATTCCAAATACATTGTGGTGGTGTATAGAGCCAAACATTTTAGAATTGTGTCCATGTCCCAATATTTATGGACTTGACTGTATATATATATCGAGCACACTTAGTTTTTTTTTAGTTTTTCATAAGTCATATTGTGAGAGTTCCAAATAAACTGATCTATACACATAATGCACAGTGCCACCTTTGACAAGTATGCATATTATATAGATTTATTAACAAAATATTTATTTACTATATATTCTTGTACACATGCGTTTGGTATTTCAGACTCTTTATAACCATCCATTCACATATTAAGTTGATATGATCCTGAAAGTGTTGGCAAATCTCTATCCTGCTGCACCCTCCGATTGACTCCGGCACCACCCCTTCTGCGTTATCGGTGTTACTGAAGGGCGTGCCGGTGCCATTGATACTGCTCGTAATGTGTAGAGGGGTGGAGGTAGGGCGTGAAAAGAAAACAGAGTACTGCAACACAGGCTAAAAACTAGGGAGTGCTGGGGAGGTTAAGGCCTGATACAGACCAGACATGGATGGCTGAAAAAAAACATTGTATTCACATTTTATTCAAGAGCCTGTACACAGGCAAATATTAGTTGTTTGTGCGTGACTTTATAGAAGGGTATAGTTAAATAAATTAAGAAGAGCCCTTCACCCAATGTAAGAGGAAAGGCCTTTTCCAAGTTAACAGAATCATCTTCTTAGCATAGAAAAGCATTACAGTATACGTAAAACTAGCCATACATCTGTTGATTTTAACACTTGATTGATTGCACTGATCGATCAGCAAAGTTCATTGATTGGGAATCGGTTCCTGCCCACCTGGTACGATCAACCCAAAAAAGTCAATATCGAAAAAGCGATCGTAGAGAAAGACGTGACGTTTTTTTTTTTTTTTATCGACCACTCGGTGTTCAATGTATTGTAAATAGTTGATAGATAATGCTAAGGTGGGATGGAGTCACGATGTTTTGGGGTGTGCCCTAGCCAAAATAATAATAGCAATAGATAAACCCTAACACGTAGGCAAAGGATGGAACGTGCCTATTTATGTAATGTATTGTAAATGGTGACCCTGGATCGATTCCTGTGTGATCGGACTAGTGAAGTATATACAAGCATTTAAGATGCACCCACCCTGACATAATTTCTGATCAAATTAATTTGAGGAATCAACCCTTTTTGGGAGCCTGCAATCGTTTCTGGGCATCTATAGCCTTGTTATAATTTGATTGCATGTTCCAAATGGATCGAAAGACAATCGCAAAATAATTTATCCTACTATGGTTAGCTTATGAACTGCTTATGGGCAGAGGACATGGGTTTATTTAGAAAACAATCCTAGAAAGTAACACTTAGGGTCAACAATGTGAGAAAAGGCTATTTTTGTGGCAAAAAGGCAGAGACATGTTTCCAGAAGGTTTGAAGAAAAAAAGCACAGGTGTTTTTTCTTTTGCAAGCTTTTCCTATTGAATAGTCTGGATGCTTTTTGGGAAAGTATCACTAGATGTCACACTACCGATCAGCTGCTTCTTCCTGGTCCTGTATGTTCCTTGTTTGAGTTTTTGTAGTGGATAGTAAAGAAAATCCCCAAAAAGGCAGTTGAGATTTTAAAGGGCTAAATCCACTTTCCTAGAGAAGTTGAGATTTTAAAGGGCTAAATCCACTTTCCTAGAGAAGTTGCAAGTTGCAAATTATCTTGTGAAAACATTGGAGCAATGCAGATGCATGTACTAATTCTGTATTGTTTACATTTGCTAATGTTTTTTGCGAATGTTTATACAGATGTCTACCTATATTCTAGAAGTTTGTAGAGCTCTGCAGTTCTGAAAAAAGCTAATTATTTAATAATTGTATAGTTAACATAAGTATTAAAGACATGCCATAATCAATACCCTGGGGTTAAAAATGAGAAAATTGTGTCTTAAGTCAAATGCAGTACAATAAATTTGTTTTCTTTTCTAGCAAGATTGAAAACCTTTAAGATGTTGAATAAGGAAACTGATACTGCTACTTATCTGTTTGAAAGCTAGCGGTGTTAGGAAACCCAGTAATTGAAAAATGGATAGCATTTGTATTTGAAGCTTTTTATATAACCTTTGAAGTGTAAGCCTTTTGGGGAATAAATTGCTTTTTGTAACAAGAACAATGTCAGATTTCACATTTGGAAAGCATGCACTTAATTCATTTTCTGACTGAAAAACTCATGTTGTCTTGTTGGGAAAAAACATTGCAAAATGGATTAAGCTTCACCCTAGAGAGATGATAACCTAATATAAATAACTACAGGCTGATCTTTATTAGTTACTGAGCAAATATAGCCAACTAGGACAGGCATCCTTCAGTAATGATTGATCAACAATATTGTCTCCGGAGAGTAACTTTGGGGCATTTTGGATATTAAAGCGTGGTACAGCTGAAAGGAAGACAGAAAAACCTTTAAGGTACAGTAAATGTATCTTAAACAGATAATGCATGCTGATAATTTGCTGAAAGAAAATAGCTCTTAACGCCCAACCATACAGGTGACTTTAGGCAATTCACACAAAAAACATAAAGAAAAAGACATACCCTGGTAGTTTTTTTTTATAATGTATTTGTTAAATAACTACATTCTACCATTTTATTCATAAACAATAATTTGACCTAGGTGGGTGATATGTGATCTGTGTGACCTGTGATATCATATATGCTAGCTCTACCAATCTTACCCTTAGTGTTCACATTTTTATTATTATATATATCAAGAACAAACTATAGTTTTTGATAAGTCATATTGTGATGGTTTCAAATATACTGATCTTTACACATAATGCACAAACTCACCTTTGTCAAGTATACATATTATATAGATTAATTAACTATATATTTATTTACTAAAAACTTTATATTTATTATGTTCTTGTGCACATAAGTTTGATATTTTCAGACTCTTTGTAAACCATCCCTTCAGATACTAAAAATGTTTTCAAAAACTGCTGTTACATTGTACATAGAAACATACAGTAACCAGATTGATTAGAAATTATAGATGTTTATTATTTATTAATGTATTTGAATATGAATAAAGATTATATAGGTATTAGGTATTGCATGCAGTGTGAATGGTAACACTGTTTTTTAAAAGAAAATTAAGTACTGTAAAAACATGCATTAACCACCCTAGCACATTTGCAAGGTTCAGATTTCTGTACCAAAAGCACACCATTTAGATGATTACCAAACCCCATCTCTTGGTACTCATCTGAGAAACTCACAAAAGTTATGTGCACCCCTACATAAGTGTCCCAATCCATGTATCCCTTGGGCATAATTAAATGTCATTATGTTGTAGGCCTGTAACTTCCCCCCCAAAAATTACATTAAAATAAATAACTAAATAAAAGGTATAATTATGAATGATAAAATTTTTAAAATACTTATTTTGTATGAAAGATTTCAAAACAGTATGTATATACAGTATATATAGCTGTATTTATATTTTGTTCATAATACAATTTCTATTCAAGATGGAGCCGTCATGAATGGCAGGGGGTTAAAAATGCTCACATTCATGAAAATGCAATGCGTATATTGTG
Source organism: Ptychadena robeensis (assembly GCA_036250615.1). Lineage (NCBI taxonomy): Eukaryota > Metazoa > Chordata > Amphibia > Anura > Ptychadenidae > Ptychadena > Ptychadena robeensis. The sequence continues at coordinate 57,187,819 of CM070036.1, read as the reverse complement.
TGAAAGGGCCCTTAGATCACTTTTGGTCAATCGAGTTAGTAAAAAAGAAATCTCATCAAATATGATAAATTTTTTAATTGATTTAGAAAATGTGACCCGTGTATGATGAGTATAATCTGTGCATATATTCCCTTTCTTGGTTCCTCTGTTTTTCAACATTTTAAATGAACTGGTAAATTTTTTTAATAGACCTTGTTTTAGACCCAGTGATATCATCATATGGTTGTCTGTTCTTCTCAATTAAATGAAAGCAGAGCCTAGAGTGGCTGTCAACATACTGTACCTGATATAGTCAATGAGCTGGCTTTTGGGAAGAGTTACCCAAATATCCAAATGATGATGGCTGTCAATATAGAGAATGGGGCATTCTAAGTTATACTGAATTTGCATACAGGTAGCAACGGGTGGTACCCAATATTGTCAAGCTTTAATTCAAATAATAGAAATCAAATTAGAAGAAATCTGTATGCAAGGTATGGCTGGAGTGTGGTGTTACATTGCAGTAATACAATGATATTTTGCTGTTGCTATGAACAAATATAATATTGATATGCAGACAGTGGTGTAGGAACCACTAGCAGACATATCAGTGCCTATGGGGCTCATAGCCACAAGGGGGCCCGCTGTTCCTGGCTGCCTGTTTTTTCTTCTCTCTGTTCCCAACAATTATTTCTTAGTTACAGCTGGTAGGTAACAGAGCAGTGTTGGGGTGTGAAGTCTAAGAGGGGTTCAGAGGAGGGAGGACTGAGAGGGGGATTGAAGCATAGCTGTCAAGTTTTCCCTTATCTAAAAAGGGAAAACTTACAGGAAATGACATTGCAAAGTGCAATTCCGGCAACATTAGGTAAGAGTATAAAAAATTTGCTATGGCCCAGTTATATCTACACCCCTGCATGCAGAAATATAGGTCACTTCTGTGTGGTTTCCATTCCATAATCTAAATGTGCTAGCAGAACTGATATAGCAAAAATTTGTAAATGGAACTTTTACCTGCATTAGTTTACTACATACATGATTGTTATGTTCAGTCACTATGTTGATTAAAGCAGATCTGCACCTATTCTACTCCATGTCCTTTAAAAGTACACATTATACATACAATCTGTAAAGTAAACATAATAATTAAATAATCTTCAGTCTTCCCGATCCCTTATGTCTTGCTGTGGCACTGGCATTCCCTCTTCTGCTGGGAACAGAGACTTGGGAAGAGAGTTGTCACTTTCCTAAGAACACTTCATTCCCAAGGCCAAGATATGGTTTTGGCATTAATCACCATCTAGTGGCCATTGATGGTACTACAGGAAAATAGATACCAGAAAACTGACAGATTTGTTTCCAGTGCTGCAAATGGGAACTGCCAAGGATCGTGGGAAAAGCTGGTAATATATGTTTTAGGATTGTGGAGAACTTTTTCACTATTGTGACAGCTCAAAAGTATGTTGGCAGCATGTAAAAATTTCTAATCATAAAATAGGGAGACAATTAGTATCATTAAAAAGCCAGTAGTCTTAAAATGTATATTGTCATTACAGTCTTGCAAAAACATAAACTGTTTCAGTTTTTTTCTTCCTAAAACTAAAATGCCTGTGATCCTTTCCACTTTCTTAGTCTCCTTTATTCCATCAATCGTGACACTAATCTGAGCATTGTTACATCTCTCACTTCATCTGCTTATTATTAAATTCACTTACATAGTAGGTCCTTAAAGTTAACCGAGAAGGATATGCCATATTTTTGGGACTATAAGACGCACAGGACCATAAGACGCACCCAGTTTTTAGGGCAGGAAAACCAGAAAAAAAAGATTTAATTTAAGTTTTCACATCAATTGGGTTAATGCAATGAATTCAATTCAGCCAGTAGGTGTCACTAGCAGCACTACACTCTCAGCAGAACACGTCATCTCCACACTGATTAGCAGGAGGAAGGGGGGGCTGGGCTGTCTCCTACCCTCCTCTCAGTCTCTGCCGATGTTGCTGTTTCTGTGTCGGTGGGAGCTGCAGAGTGATTGCAGTTCCCACGGACAGGAGAGCTATAGATGGAAGTTCATCTATAACTCTCTCTTCATTGCCTTTGCTAGTTCAGGGCTTTGAGCTCTGCTGGCATAGGCAATTACACAGTTCAGATGGGAGAGCCGGACATCGGCCGGCATCTCACATCTGACAGCTCCTCCAGCTCCCCGGCTAATCTGCCGGGAGATCTGGTGGGAAGCCAAGGTGTGAGCACCGGCAATCGAGTGGCCTCGGGGGTCGCGCATTCAGACCATAAGACGCAGGCACTTTTTGCCCCCAATTTTGGGGGTGAAAAGTGCGTCTTATGGTCCAAAAAATACGGTAGGTCTCCTGCCCAAAATAAAGTTACTTAAAAATAGTATTAATCGCAAATATTCGAATTTATCATTTTTATTGCGCATATCCGCACTTTGAGAATTTGCAAAGATCTCAAATATAGTGCTATATCTTCGTAATTGTGAATATAATATTCAAGATTGTTTATGGAGGGAGGGCTAATATTGGCTCAGCTGATTATTTTGGGGGGTAAAAAAATGTTTTGATAAAAAGAGTGTTTTAGGCTCTATACAGGGAGAAGGGAGCATATCAACTGTTCAGTTTAATATTAGAAGGGGGTAAGATTACTTAAGATTTTGGCTGCTGGTATAAGGTGTAAGGGATACCAACACCAGCAGCCGCAAAGATGAAAGGATGTGTAGGAAATTTTGTGTCACAGTCCCTACTTGGTGTTTTTTATAACGCCACTCTCATCAGCTTCTGGGTGCCCGGGAGCAAGACAATTGCCAAGGTTTCCAGGCATTTTAAAAAGCCAGGAGACTACATATCTTGTCATCCTGAAGAAGTGGTCTGGTACCACGAAATGCGTTGATGTTTAATAAATTGATATTTTATGACAACGGGCACCTCCAAGAGCCTTTTTTTATCTGGGATCCAGATTTTACCCCTTCATAATTCGAGATTGTTTGCATCTGTACCCAGAACTACCGTGCGTTTGCAATATACGCATGTACAAGTGCTGATTTGCGCAATGAAGGTAAAAAAGACTTGAGATCATGAATTCATAAATTTATTGCAAAATTAAAAAATATAAGAAATCTGCGATATTTTGCAAATATGAATATTGTCTATGCTGCTCATCACCACTTAAAATAAGGCATTTATGTTGATAAGTTATCAAAAAGTATATTGATAATTTTGTGTTAGTCTTCCCTGTTAGGTTTATTTCACTTTAAATTGCATGTTAAAACCACCACTAAACGTCTTCTATAGGTTCAGTTTTGATCTGAAGTAGCCTTTTCTTACTAGAGAGCCCATGAATGCACACGATTACTGCTTTGCTTGCCTTTTGTCAACCATTGCAGTAAGCCTGGTCATATACCCCAAATGTTTACAGGAGAACTTTTATTTAAAAATTGGTATTTCATGTTTCCTTTTATGATTTGTCACATAATTGGCTTGAATACATTTGGGATACAAAATGCCCACAAGGAGTCTTACATTTAGATAATTGTTTGATATGCCAAAATTATTTAGAAAAAAATGTATTCTTTGCCTGTAAGTTAATTACGCTCAGCATCTTTTGCCTATTGCTTTTGAAAACCCAATACAAACCTTAAACCCACAAAAAAAAAATATTTTTTTCAGTAAGTTTAAAAAAATCTGTAATAGTTATAATTGCAATGGTTTGCAACTAACACACATTTCAATTACATAGATGAACAATTCTACCTTCTAAAAGGTACCCATACACGTTGCGATTTTTCGGGGACCGATGCGATATTCGATTTTGACGCCCGATTTTTGCTTTAGTGCTATTTTTAAAAGTCGTGGGAATGCGAGATTTTTCGGCCTCCGATTATTCGCCGCCCGACCGACCAATCGGCTGGTTGGACTGGGAATCTTTTAAAAGTGGCTGACTGACTGAAAATTACGGGCATCCTCATTCGGGACCACATTTGCATGTTAGGAATCCCGAGCGAATCGGTCGGAATGGCTAAAATCTATCTCTATCTATCTATCTATCTATCTATCTATCTATCTATCTATCTATCTATCTATCTATCTATCTATCTATCTATCTATCTATCTATCTATCTATCTATCTATCTATCTATCTATCTATCTATCTATCTATCTTCATATTTATAAGTATAATTGGTCTTTTGTACCATAAGTTCATATTTAGGTATGGTCAGTTATCATTGATGCATTGCAAAGGTACTGAGAACTCCTATATATATATATATATATATATATATATATATATATTTTTTTTTTTTTTAAACTCATTTCATATATTTAGGAAAAAAGGAAAAAATATATAATAATAACCCCTACAAATATATACTTTTCCAAAGTTACAAATACCAGAGCACTTTCATACAACTGTAGAAAATGTGCCAAATATGATAAAATTAGTTTAAGCAGTACACAGTTCCACAGAACCCATTGTCCCCGGGGTAAAGTTAAACTTTTCTTATCAACTGTTTTTTTTCTCTCTTTTCTTTTCATTTATGGTGCCCTAGACGGCATCCACACATAGCCTGCAGTACTGGAATGCCAACCTGGCACTCTAGCACAGAGCAGAGCCAGCAGTGGTATAATCTACTAATGTCTTCTTTTCATTTCAGCCCTCCCTGAGAGACTCAGTGGCAGATTGTAGACTCAATTACTCTCATGTCAGGTGATTATCCTAAGTCTTAATGTAATCTTCCATTCACACATACCATATTTCAATTACGGCAGCTATGAAACAAGCTGTGTATTCAAATCACCAATCACCTTATCACTGCTGAACAATGTCAACTGTAAAAAACGCCAGCTGAAGGCAATTACACATGTGTTCAGAACCGATTATGATTACTCTCTGTGGTATTTGTGATGAGCTGGGGAATGTTCTGAAAATTTAATTTAATGACAATATGCTTGCTGTACAATCCATAATACCTTCTGAATCCAGCATGGACCTATTAAAACTGATAGGAGCATATTATCACCAAACTAAAAAGCAGGACTGGGATGGTTACTAGATGTCTCTGCAGGGAATGATAGGTAATTTCTCCACATATTTCTAACAGCAGAGGCAGACAGCTTACAATTCCAGCTGTACTCTGAAGGTGGTCCCTCCCTCTCCAATTCTGAGAGCAACGTTAAGGTGTTTTACTAGAATGGCTTTGAAGAACCAAAGAGCAAATGTGACAGCTGACTTCAATGATAGTCACTTCTGCTTCGTATCCTTGGCTTTTGTCACTCAAATGAGTTGGAATTCTGTCCATCAATGATTTTTCCTTCTATGGGTCACCACAAAAAAAAGATATGAAACACATTTAATGTGTGGCATCAAAGGTTGCCTAGAGGGCTTATTTAATGATCTGAGTTGGCTTGTGCACCTATCGCTTCCATACATAAACGGTTTGGCTTTTAATTATCTCCGTTGAGAACTGGGCAAACTTTCCAACTGTAATATGCTAAGAGTGTTAAATGATAGGCATAGAAATTTCAACACATAAGCCATAGCTTTTGGTTTCATCTTAGTCATTGAAGGATGGCCATACCTGTTAAATCTTTTCATCAAACTTCGTAAAGATGTAGATTTTTTTAAGTTTGTGCAGAGAAAGTAATAAATGCTTTTTCTAGAAATAAGACATTACTATTATTATTATTATCTTGTTTTTATGTAGCGCCACCATAGTATGCAGCGCTTTACAGAGTATATGTAGTCATATCACTAATGATCAGGAGAGCTCACAATCTCTAAATGAAGCATGTTTCTCAGTTTAAGCTGGCCATAGATTTGTATATTTCAATTTAAGATAGCTATAGATTTGTATATTTCTCCACATTTCAAGGAGGCTACTGCCTACCTTTAGTAGTGCCAGGAAGCACAGCTGTTTCTCTTCTTGTCCAAAGAATTTAAAATATGAATGCAGACAGATACAAGCTTCATAATATTAAGAGCTACTATACCTGTAGACCTCTATATGACCTTAACCTTGAAGGAACATCATGTGGGTTATTTCATTTTAATGAGATAAATCATTGTACGTGGCTTAGGGAATGGTCACACTGACATTCAGGCATCTTGTGTTTGCTTTATAGCAGTTTCTAACAAAAGTGATACATATCAAGATAAGTGTGTCCTTCAGATAATAGCTTCTTATATCATAGAACTGCTGAAGATGATTCCCAGTGTTCAGCAGCCACACAATACCAGAGTTGGCTATTTTAGATATTCATTTTATAAGTGACATCAGACATCACAACATGACTTACCCATTTGTAGTTCACCTGAATTTGTTCAATTAAGCTGTGCACATGAACACTGTCACTGAAGAGTAGGCACTTCTTCATTGAAGAGACAATTTTAAATGTATACCTGAACCAAACCTTAGTCAAGATGCTACCTATACTATATGAATGTGGCTTCACCTATTTAGTTCACCCACAAAATTCTTCTTTTCTTCTTTCTTTCTCTTCTGACCCTTTCATAAGCTTGATTCAAGTTAAAACTGCCACTTTTGATGTGATAAAAAAAAGATTGGTCTGGTCAACCTGCAGAAATGTCAGGATATTGCTGAAAATTCTTCTGCTGGCAGTATATCAGGGCTACAGTGAAAAAAGGAAAAGAAAAGCATAAAAGAAGGGCAAAAGGCGAAATGGTTTGTGTCCATTTAAGAAAAAATCAATAATAGCATAAAATTGATTTACTGCTTGTCATAAAACATAAGTAAGTGCTGGAAAATAGAGAAAATTGAGTCTCAATTTAATCTGCTCAAAAGCCACACTGTACTGATGAAGTGATCTGGGGAGAATAGCTACATAAAACGCAAAGACAGATACTTAATTGTCATATTAAAGACTCTCTCCTCCGCGCGTAGAAGTCGAGGGGCAAGATCTATTAATCATTTGGATAAGGGGCATTGAAATCAAATCTCAATTAAAATCTGTTCAATAATGTCTTTAATATGTTTTTGAAGCATTATTTTTTTTCCCATCGATTCTACACCTCATAAATCAGATATGTTGCAGTGCATGTAATAGTTTATGGAGGAGAGGATTATGGTTTTATGAAGTTAATGCAGCAGAACCATTTAATTTACACAGGAGAAAGTTTTATGGTGGTTTCTCATTTCTATTATTTTACCAGAACAGAAATATAGAATGAAATAAATGAAATAGCTTAAGTTCCTACAGCAATTCTATTTAGGAAATTAGGAATTGCCACACATGTATGTATATATATATATATATATATATATATATATATATATATATATATATATATATATAGTCATTTTGCTTTTCCCCCATTTTATCCTGCTTAGCTCTCACACCTCTGCTCCACCTATTGATTATAACATTTATTTGCTATTCCTTAAGATTATATACATCATTTTTTTCTTCTGGTGATATTGTTTTGCATTTTTTTGCAATCTGTGCAATCCGTTTTTTGTTTGATTTTGGTCAATTAATTTAAAATCAGAACTGTTACATTTATTGATTTTATGATCCTGGTTAAAGTGGATAAATTATATTTTGAAATGCAGCGGTGCGTATAAAATATACACAGCTTTTTTTAATTTAGTGCTTTTGTAATGAAACATTTAAAAAGATACATGAATAAAAGTTAAAAGAAAAGGTTAAAAAAATACAGAAATTGAGAAACAAATTGTCAGGAAAATACTAGGTAATTGTAAATTAATTGTAAAGGTAAATATGTGAATAGGTTTATTTAGGGCTGATTAGTGTAAACTAATGCTTAACAGTGGGTTAAGTATGATGACCTTTTCTTCTTTTTTGGAGAATGCTACTCCTGAGAAAGACATTGGAAAAAGTCATTTCCAGTTTCTCTCTTGTGAGGAGCTTAAGAGTTAAATGTTTGCTCTGCAATGATAGAAGGATGGATGGTGTGACCGCTGTGAATAGTAAGACTAAGGCAAAGGAAACAGTTTACTGCAAATTGTGACCTCTGATATTAATGGGTCAAACTGTTTTGGTAAGTGTGTGCATGAAGGGGGAACACACACATAGTGAAGTTTGGATGGTGTTGAAGAAACTGATGTTTATGAGATGATTATTTGTCACTTTTGATGTTTATTTTACTTTTGGGGGTTTTGATTTATAAACTTTGGGTAAGTGTCAGAGAATAGAATGTTTTATAAAGTTTTGTGCATGCTGTTAATTTTGTGGCAGCCAATCATGGGTGGTGTACCTGTGGTTTGGTTCACAATAATTATGATGTGTTACAGCATTGGTGGGGGCCAAATTGAAAAACTTGGATGAACTCACAAGCTAACATTGATATTTGTTGATAAAAGTTCTATACTTGGGGATGCTTTTCCTTCTCAACAGATATAAGAATGGACCTTATTATAAGGAAACAAACTTAAGTTTTGCATCTGGAAAAAGCAAAGTGTAATACTATTTGAAATCAAATGTCAAATAAAAGATACATCTATGCCATTAACTTTCTAAATAAAATCTTGTAAATTACACTGTAACCAGATTTGGACTGGACTGGACTGGAGTTTGACACCCTGGAGTTAGTTAGTTGAAACTTCAATGAACTTTGAAAGCTGCTATTTTGACAGCATGGAGTTGCTAGCAAATGCAATGCATGCCCAGGGCCCACAACTGGTTACAAAGAATATTGGAAAAATATGCGCAGAATATTACAAAATTGGAACTATGAAATAAAAATATTTTTGCCTTATATTGCCTTGACCAAATTCAACTGCACATCAGAAGTGTGATGGTTAGAAACCATTGGACCAGCTATAAGCCATAGTGGCCTGTAGTGCATCTCAAATATGCACTCCTGTTAGATAATTTTTTTATGCTTACCCACTCATAGGTTGTTTGTGGAAATCAGGCTAACATGTTTTACCATCAACACATGTTTAGGAGTACTTCTGGAGATCTCTCTCTATATATATATTTATACTCTTTTTTTAATCTAGATCATTGCATTTTTATTTAAAGCATAACTAAAAACATTTAAATATAACATATAAAATATTTGTTAATAAATTATAAACATCTTCATTCATACCTCCAGCATATAAAGTTTAATATCAACACTGGCCTTTCTCTGGGATACAAAAACTTTGTATCTTCTGATCAGCAATGGTGTTTCATTAAAAAAATAGCACTTGGGGTTCCAAGAGTTTAATATCAAACATTCATCCTAAACATAAAACAATACATGATTAGACTGGTGTCAGGATAAGAATTTGTATAGACAAACCATACATATTGTGTAAGGAAATTGAACAGTTATTTGGTAGCTATGGAAGACAAGGCAAAGCAAGGATAGACTCTCCCCCCACCCCAAACAATGAGTATTTTTCGAGTAATTTACATACAGACAGGACTTATATATGCTGGCACCATATATGCATATAAGGGGGTTTCCGAGGGTCTATCGTTTGCCCAAATAATTTTCTAGCCAGAAACTTCAAAAATATGTTTTAACCCCTTGTGGGGCACATTTTATTTAAAAACAAGTATTTTCACACAGTTACACCACCCAACTATCCGTTAGGTTGTACACAGAAAAGAATACAGATATTCAAAGCAAAATGTATATCCGGAAAGGAACGGGGGTCTCCTACAAATGGTGGCCCCCGTTTCTCCCCTCCAACAGCTAGGATTGATAAATGCACTGGGATTGGTTCGACGCGTTTCGTCTTCTATGGACTTTGTCAAGAACGCCCGTGCTCTGAAAATATCAAACACTCCTTCAGTATGTTTTTTACATATATCATTTTGTATCATTATTTTAAGGGAACAATGATGGGCTATGTTACCTGTCCTTGCTTTCTTTTGTGAGTTTTGATTTTGCCGTTTGTTGTACCTTAGAATTTCAAATTACTATCAAATTCATTGCAACCATAACACACCAACATTGCAGTAGACTAAAAGGCACAGTCATAGACATGCCATTCTTGTGCATGGTGCATAATCTCATTGATTCATTGACCATTAATTGAACATCAAATCCAGAAAACTGTACCAGGTTAACTTGGTACCTCCCGTTGTCCCATAGTCTACATTGAATATCATTGCTTTTTCAATCAATATATATAATAATCCTATTCTATGTATTATTATTATCTATCTTTCTTTAACATGAGCATCATTTAATATGTATATTTTGATGGCTTGCAAAAAAAACATTAATAATGTGAACTGGCATATATTTTGAGAAAGCATGATATATAGCAATCACCTGAAAGTATATTTTTCTTTAAACATTGCAGCATGTCTTCAGTCAGCACTATACAGTCTCTGTCATCACTCATTTTCAGTGCTCAAAGGGGAGCAATTGCTGGGCATCAAATCATCATCAACTAAACCAGCATTGACACTAGTTAAAAAGAGAGATGAATGGTCAGCTGGATTTTGCAGAAAATATTCTTCTAAGTATCTGACCTTAATTCCCTTGATACTAGACTAATGCTTTTGAATTGAATTCGTTAAGATATCTATATTTTAATCTTTCACACTTTAGTGTCATACAACAGTATGCACAACCACAATATATATATAATTTAACACATAAATGCATAGAAAGTAAACCTATATACTATGATCAGGAAATCATTATTATTTCCAAAGCAATATATTTCATATTTATACATTGTAATTTGAATAGCAGATTTGTGTTGTACTACAGAAAGGTTGGTCAGTGATATTTTTTCATCCTGTTGCAGTTCTACTGTAATGTTTTATAAATAATGATTTCCAAAATGTGAGTGTTTCAATAAAAGATCTCAGGCTTATAAACATTTTGTTAAATATATTTATGAATTAACATATAAAAATATTTTTGTGGTCATAAAACACTTTCCCAAAACCTAACAAATTGCTCTAGGAGGCGCCCATAGTCATAAAATATAAATTTATTGAACATCAACGCTTCTCGTGGTACCAGACCACTTCTTCAGGATAATAGGGTATGTAGTCTATCAGATTAAATAATATAATATAATCCATATAGGTTACTATAAAATAATATAAATATATATAATACACATGATATATATAATATATATAGATTATGGTAAAAGATACAAAACTTGAAATATACTTTAAAATGTGTGATTACCAAACACACCAATCAGTCCCTGAATAGAAACTAAAATTATTTTATTAAGAGATATTAATGGAGTTAGATGGATTGAATAAAAGTTGTACAAAAAATATATCTCTCTTAGTATGCACTATATACACACACACACACACACACACACACATATATATATAGCCACATATGTGTGGCCACATACATACAAATATATATACACACACACATACGCACATTATGGTGTGTTTTTAAAACTTCTATAACGTTTACTTAGCTTCCATTTCAACTTTAATATCTTAAAGCTTACCGCACACAGTAAAATAAAATGTATTAAATATCTTTAGGAAATTTTCACTCAACTGCTGTTAAACTTCCTGTTTGTCCTATGTCAAAATTTGCCAACATTTTTGGAGCAAAATAACCAGGGCATACAATAAATGTTTGGGACATTTTGAACAAGCCTTTCTTATTCTGGGCTTTTGAAGGTTATAAATATGCAACATATAATTGCTTTAGATTAAATTTTTGTAAAGTTGCATTCAAGTTCATGACTCTTACAGCTGAAGAAAGCCTATAGCCTCTGCAACCCTTGTAGATGGACCTTATATGATAACCATATAGGTAAGGCTGACCCCCAGGCGTTCAGGTGATTACACAATATGGAGAAGCAGATTAACTATCATGTTTCTTTAACTGAAACACAAATTATTTGCTGTTTTGGCTGCTTTTTTTCTCATCCTTTCTGGGTTCTGGTAAAGGGACTGCAACAGATTCATAACAAGTCAAGCTCTTGCATTTAAAAAAAATTTAAGATTAAATTGATGGACAGTTCGGCGGCGAACATGGATGTTCGCCCTCCTTCTCGCCGGCGAGCAGTGCGGGTGTTCGACCCGCTCCGTTCGCCAGCAAGAAGAAGATCACTATTCTTCCTCCGGCAGGATCAGAACCTGTGTGATCGTGACGGAGGAAGAATCTTTTCACTAGAAGACCGGGCATAAAGCCGGTCTCCTAGTGAAAAAACCGGCTCGGAGCAGGAAGTGACGTCAGTGACGTCACATCCGGCTCCCTTTTCCAGGAACTATGCGTTCCAGGGTGCGTTCCAGGGACTGGATGTGACGTCAATGACATCACATCCGGTTTTTCCGATTCAAATTCCCCGCCTAGAGGCGGGGAATTTTAATCTGTCCGCGAACAGGCGGACGGCTTTAGAAGTCCGACCCGCCCGTTCGCGGACAGTCCTGGCCGATGTTCGGCCATCACTATTGATGAATACCTCAAATATATATACAGTGTGTCTACCTTGGTCAATTCCCTGTATTATGTATGATTGTTGCCAATTGTTGAAGCTATTGGCAGAGATGACAAAGGAGGCTACAATGCTGAATCATTAAAAGTGTCACTTGTGTGGTTGCATGGTCTGCAAGAGGCCATGTAAAACTGTGAATATCTTAAATGATAAAAACATACATAAAATGTTACATAAACAATACTTTCACTATTATTCAATTTGATACAATCTGTTGTGATATTTTTTCATAGCCATAACTATGATTGTTACTTTTTGTGGTACTTGTTTTACATATACTGTGTTTCCCCTAATATAAAACACTGTCTTATATTGATTTTAGGTGCGAAAAAATTTTTGGGCTTAAAATAAGTGACAAAAAGGTTTCTGCCACGTCTTTTCTAAATATGAAAGCTTTCTCTGGGACATGGTAGGTCTTATTTTTTAGAAAGGGCTTATATTAGAAGCACAGGGGGGATAGCAGCTAGGTCTTTCGGGGGAGGTACAGATACATACAAAAATCAACTATTACAATAGTAATAACATGGCTATAACTTACATTCATGTGAACAAATAAGGATACCTTATGAAGGCCTATGTGTTTTGTGTAACATGGATACAAAGCTTTATTTTAACAATATTGTTCATTTCTGGAAATTCAAGTAATTTAAGTTAACAATTAAAACTGCATTAAAAAAACTTTAAAATCTGTAAAATTTAATTGAACTAAAACGCGTTTTCTGGTGAGGAACAAGTCAGGGAGCCTCAATTTTGTTCCCACTTAGAACAGCTCAAATCACACACAGGAGTATCACTTTATGTGCACATAATTAGAAGATTGTTACGCAGCATTTTGAAAGAGGTTTGTCCTATTTAAACCTCAATAATTTAGTTTAGTGTGCTTCAGATTAAAAAAGATCTAAAAAATATGAAAAACTTAGTAATTTCACTGTTCGTAAAATAGTCCAAATCAACTGCCAATATGCCCAGGTTTTGACATCCATGCAAGTTCAAGAGCAGACTGAAGGATGCTAAAAGAAGACTTAAAGGCAAGACTGAAATTTTCCAGAGAGAACTGACCAGGACTTTTGGAATAATGTTTTTTGGACGGATGCATCTAAAAATTCTGTCATGGTTGAGCCACAGGAGCAGTGGACCCACTGTGTCACCAGACATGTGCAACCAAGGTGCAGACACTTAGGAGCTCAAGGTATTTACCAGATCACAACAAAGCGTTGGGCTTTGCTGTGGGAGACTCCCAGATAGGGGCCCTTAGCTACATTCATTGGCAACGGCTTACAGCAGCAAGTCAAGGTACAGCAAGGTACAAAAACAGTAGGCAGAGGCAAAGTCAAAGGGGCAGGCAATAAGTCAGGGCAGGTGGCAACAACAAAATCAAGCCCCTTCCATGGTCAGTAACAACACAACAAACAGCTGAGACAACTAGAGCATGGGTAGCAGAGACTAAAGAAGTCTTTGTTTGGCCAGCTAATTGCTCATATATAGTGGGGGAAAAGTATTTAGTTCTCCCACTTAAAAGAAGAGAGAAGCATGTACTTTCATCATAGGTACACTTCAACTATGAAAGACAGAATGGGGGAAAGAATCCAGGAAATCACATTTTATGATTATTAAAGAATTTATTTGCAAATTATGGTGGAAAATAAGTATTTAGTCAATATGAAAAGTTAATCTCAATACTTTGTTGTATACCCTTTGTTGGCAATGATAGTTGTCACACCAATGTTAGATAGGTCCAGGCCCTCTAAAGGTTTTGGAAGGAGAACAGCAGAAAAACAGGGTTAGGGTACATTTACAGATCACTGGGTGACACCGCAATCTGTGACACTAACTGGGACACATAAAGGTGGAAGTGTCATGATTTGGGGATGCTCTTCTGCAGCAAGCAAGTTTATCTGTCAGGATCCAGTACAGGGAAGGGGACCAGGCAGGCAACACACACTGAGATCCAGACAGAGGTATGGGGTAACAAAAAAGGTTTATTTGACTCACAAAACAGGAACAAAATTCAGGTGAAAAAAGTCCAGGAGTGTTCAGGGTTCAGGTTCAGGTTCCTAAAGCCAGGGGAAGCACAAGGTCCAGACAAGCACAAAGAAACAGCACAGATACAGATCCAGATACAAGTACAATGAACAGCAAGCATGGTCTGGATGAAGCACACATAAATAGCCCTACTAAGCTAACGAGGAGGGTGTGAGCTCCACCCAGCCCATGCTTGCAGGGAGCCACCTGCTGGTGACTGTGGGACTAACCCATGGATGGGCAATCACAGTGCCACCAGCAGGCGGTGACCGGTACAGCCAGGGTCCTAACAGTATAAGAGAGTGCTTGAGAAACATTTAAGACTATCTGTAAGAAAATGAAAGCTTAGGTGAAACTTGATCCTGCAACATGACAACACAAAACACAGCAGTAAATGTACTTAGGAAAGACCTTAGGGAAACTAAGCAGGGTGTCCTTGAATGGCCAATTCCAGTGAGCTGCTATTAAAGCGGTTTTAAACTCAAGTGGAAAAAACCCCACATACATTAAACAGACACAATACTCACCTGTCAGCTGCATACTCACCTGTCAGCTGCATACTTACCAGCTTTACTTGCAGTTCTCATGCTGGCATCTTAGATCCTGGAGACCTGCAGCTTCTTCCGCTCTCACTGCCCCCCCCTCTCCTCTCCTCCCCCCTCCACTCCACCTCCTCCTCTGCTCTCTTCTCTGTCGGAGCTTTAGAGACTCATGGAGGGGGGGGGGGGTGTGTGTGGAGGGGGCAATCAGCTGCTGACAAGTTCCTGCCTGGGAGAGATGTCCTAGACACCATTTCGGCTGCCTAGTCACTACGTAAGGCAGTGGGAGGGGCGCACTCATAACAAGCGCCCCTCCTGCTTTCAGAAAAAGATTTTTTTTTTTTACAATTAAGGATGTCAGCAGTTTTGGCTGAGTTGCAGCTGATAATGCTGAGTGACCTCCCAGGTGATAGGTCCGCTTTAAGTTACCCGGAAAAGCTGTACATGCATGAAACCCCTCAAGCATCTTATAGCTGAAAGTATTTTGCATTGAAGAGTTTTCCTCAGACTGATGTATGAGACTAAATAAATAAATAGCAACAAGAAGCATCTCACTCCATTGAATTGTGAAATTTTAACTAATTTATATGGGGGTTAATGGCAAAGACTCTGAAGAAGGTATCATCTTTTTTCATAAATTGAGTTTAAAATTAAGTCAAAGTTGCAAAGGCAACCACAAGGAAATACAGAAGGCCCCTTTTATGCCACATGTTAGGAACACCTGCTGACAGTATTGCATAATCACAATTATGGCATAATCAGACATAATCATTTAAACTTGGACCAGGGGAAAATAGTTAAAATACCTATATGTAAGTTGTTTGGTACAAGCAAAATAGTACTACCCCAAAGTAGGGCTATCTAAGGAGTCCACCCCAGCACTGTCAAAAGAATAGTTCCGGCAGGTAACCAACTTTTCTTTACTGGAGCTTGGTCACCTGCCTGCCCTGCACACATAGTTGGACAATATCATTTTCTTAAGCTAGGCATACACAGCTAGTTTATTAGAGCACAATCTAGTGCAGTGCATGTTCATGGTGCTCGAATCTATTAAAAAAACAGACATATTTTTTAGTCTGAGCTGAGGGATAGTAGAATATACCATTTCTTGGGCCGTGGGGACTTTTAAGGCCACCCTAAACGCTTCAAAAAACAGTTTTAAATAAAAATTGTAAATTAACAAAGTAATTTAATGTTCATAAAATTAGATTTTACTCCAGGTACATAGGTTTTTTTAGCAGCATTTGCAACTTGGCTGAACTCAGAAGGTAGGTGTATCCACATAGATATTTGTTCCAAAACCCCAACGTACGTTTCGTGATTCTTCTTCAGGGCGTCAATATTATCTTAATATAGGGACCTAAATATAAGTATACACATGGTGACCATTAATTTTCAGGGACAAGATTTACACAAGAAGATGTTAAGGATTTATTCTCAACTCACCCACACCTACTGGGTGTTGGGCATAGACATCACTATTGCGCCCCCGCACCGCAAAGTCCCAAAGGAGACCTATCTATTAAAAATAGAGCCGTCCAGACTTTCTTTAACCTCCTGAGCGTTTGGCCCTTGGCACGGTTTTTTCATTACCGTGCCACTGTGCACTTCCTGCTCAGCTGGAGGACGTACACGTAAGTCCGGCGTCACTGGAGACGCCGGACTTGCGCTGAGGAAAAGCGACGCCCCTCCAGTTACACAGAGGTCTATGGCACCGCCTACCCCCGCCCCCTTCGCGTCACCGGTGACGCGATCGGGGACGGACCCGGAAGCATCGGCATACATGCCGATGCTCCCGACCGCCATAAGCAGACGGCGAGACCCTGAGCGCAGCTCTAGTTAACTGGGGCTGAGTTTTATGATGCATAAAACTCAGCCCGAGTTAATTGGGGCTAAACGCTCAGAAGGTTAAGCAGGATCAACTGATGCCATTGCGCTGCGCTTGAATGGACCCTCAATTGTACAGGCATCAATCTGTGTATGCCTAACATAACACTGCCCTTTTATACTATCAGGATGTTTCTGGTCATGTGCATGGAGCTGATCTGCTTGATGTTTGCTCCATCTCCGAGTGTAAGTGCTGCACCTCAAAGGATTACAAGTAGTGATGCATGTTCGCAGTTCGCAATGCCGGCCAACATTATGGGTGTTCGACCTGCCACCTATAGCTTAACATGGAGACAACGTGCGACCCCTCACCCTATAGTCAGGTGGGACAGTACAGCCAAAAACACATTTTTCACTCTTGGAGGGCACCCCCCCCCCCC
>CM070036.1:57150742-57162826 GCA_036250615.1 Ptychadena robeensis | reverse complement strand
CCCAGATGTCTGTTGAGTGTTGTAAGAAGGGGAGATGCCACACAGTGGTGAAAATGGCCTGTCCCAACTTTTTGTGGATTTATTGACACCATGAAATTCTGAATCAACATATTTTTCCCTTAGAATGATACATTTTCTCAGTTTAAACTTTTGTTCCATCATTTACATTCTATTTTGAATAAAATATTAGAAATTGTCACCTCCACATCATTGCATTCAGTTTTTATTCATGATTTGTATAGTGTCCCAACTTTTTTGGAATCATCCGGTTTGTATAAAACGACTGTTTGGAATGAAATGGCAGAATAATATGCATTCAGACCCATCCAGCTCTCTCCCGGCATATTATTATCACCTATCTACCAATCACACATCCACCCACAACCAAATACACAATCCCCACTCAACCTGACCTATAACCAATGCTCATAACACATCAATCCACTCACATACATACCCCCCCCCCCACCCACAGTGTCAGCTTGGCACCCATCACTGATTGGATTAATGAAGCACAGGTCAACCTTTCTGATAACAGGGCTCAGTAGTGCAACCCTGAAATTTTCTGGTTTTGTAACTGACCCCTGAGACAACCTGCAGTTCACATTTCAACATTTCATAGTCATATT
Source organism: Ptychadena robeensis (assembly GCA_036250615.1). NCBI lineage: Eukaryota > Metazoa > Chordata > Amphibia > Anura > Ptychadenidae > Ptychadena > Ptychadena robeensis. The sequence goes on along the minus strand of CM070036.1, from coordinate 57,162,197 downwards.
ACAGCTGCCAAACAGTGCTTTTCTCTTGTCAGGTTTTAATCTTACATATGCCTACTTTGACTTTGAACGCCCATATCTCCAACACCATTAAAAGTCTAATCTTTTTTTTTTTGTTTGGACTAGTAATTTACCACTGAGCTTACCCACCTTCCCAAATCCCCCCCAACTGCAACCTTTCTTAGTATATATGTTTCCCTGCGGTTCTACAAATTACATAAATTGCACTTAATGCAATTTATGAAAAACTAAAACAATTCTCATAGTATTTACTTTTACATTAGTAAATACATGATGAAGTCAGCTTGTTTGTACAGTAATTTGAAGTGTTTAAGCTTTAATCTCAATAGGACCCCCAGCATCACTTTCTTCTGCCACAAAAACACTTGGCATCAATGTTCAGATTGTGGGGAAGATTGCTGGGGGGGGGGGGGGGGGGGGGTTGAATGAAGAAACTGAATGCTGCAGATGTCTCCCCTCTCTGGCTTACAGCAATTCTCACTCAGTGCCACCTCGGGTGCCCCTGTTTACTATGTGCCTCAGTTTGGGAACCACTGGTATAACACTGATTTTTTAGAACCCAGCAGCATGTCCACCAAAGGTTAAGGACCACTGTGTTCCCAGAGATTTTTTGCATATTGTGAAATGTCAATAATCTGAGACGTTTCAATTACTATCTATATATCAGCTCACCCACAGCCAGCATGTAACTCTAAAGCCCCCCATACACCACATACAATTACCATGCAATTTCTGTACAACCAACTTTTCTTCTACCAAAACCATGTAATATGAGGACCTTTCTACACCTTCCAATCACTATGCATTCTGTCAGGGAGATCACTATACTACACAGTTGTTGGTAGGTCTCATGGAAATTGTATGGAGGAATCTAAAGGTGTATGGGGGGGGCTTTAGAATCTAAGAGCTAAACTTTAAGCTATCCAGAGAATAGAACAGTGAGTTAGGTGTGTAAACCTCTACAAACTTCTTACAAATCGCTTCTTATACTTTAATTTTAAATGTCCACAAGCAATAAAAAAATATGAAAAATTGTTGTGTGAGATTTAGCACTCCATTCCCGAATGATGGATCACTGTGCGCATTTGTGGAGATCTTTTGGCGAACGATTGATCATTCAGGAATCGTACACTGCACATCTGGAGCTATTAATCCTTTTCCAAGAAAATGTCCATCAAACAAGGATCCGACATGTTTGATCACCATAACTTTGAATGTGGACGAGCTATTGTCACCACGTTACGAACGATCATTCATCGATCGCACAGCAATTTACCCATGTATGGCCAGCTTAAGGGATCTGACAGGAAGTGGCTGTGAGACAAAGCAATAGGAAGTAAAGCAAGCAGCTCAATACTAAAGGACATTTTAGAGAAGGTTTACAATGAATTAACGTCTTGAAAATGTAAACAGAAACCTGAAAGTGGCATGGCGATTAGTTAAGGTAATCATTTGCTTGAATGAAGATATTTCCCAGAACTAACTCTGTTCCTGCACAGAACAAAGCATAAAGACCTGAACATCCAGAAGATCATTATATAGAGTAAGATCACACAGAACAGCAGCATCAATGATGTTCATTATGCAACTGGTGTTATGTTAAATATATAGCTGTTGAATAAAATGAGTTTGAAAAATGTAGAAAAAAACTCCTGATCTGTCATCTACAGCAGTGTGGGGCAGATCCCCCCTTTTCTATTTAAGAAAGTTATCAAGCCCCCCCTCCCTATTCAAGCACAGTTTAAGAATGAGGGCCAGCGCCCCCCTGGAGTACCTTTGCGCCCCCCAGGGAGGCCCGTCCCACAGTTTGGGAACCACTGATCTACATAAATATGTGGATACAGCAAGCTGATGACAAGCTACTGGTGATGTTCAGATTTTTTACCTAGCTGACTTTGTAAATTAACTACTAGGCCCCTGAACATGATATCATCGCCAACATTGCTGATGTAAATAAGGGTTTTAGGAACATTACAATAAAAGTATTAAATAAATAAATCAGTTTTTGTATATTTTAAGTTCAAAGTCAAGTCAAAATGTATATAATCACTATTTGAACTTAACTTTGAATAAAAAAACTCTGCTGGAGCAACATTTCCCCCAAAAAATTGAAAACCAAAGAAAATAAACCCACAACCCTCCTCTATATTTTTGTACAGTTTTGGCGATGATACCATGTTCAGCAGCTTTGCAATGAACTCCCAATAAACTAGTAGAAATGTTTCTAGTTATTACATTTATAGTGCAGGGTCCAAAAATACAAGACATGTACTGTACTTTGCAGTTCATTTAATATCCCTCCTTACTTGTATGGGGTATATTAGTAGGGATTTTTATTCTTTCCTCCGGCATTTCTCATATGGCTGTTTGCACATTATGATATCATCCTAATAAATTCTCATGACAGTCATGAAATTCTCCAATAATCAGTGACATGGGATGATTTTCTACTGCTGACAAGCTCTTGTATTGAGTATGATAACAGTTACTTTGTCTTCATCCACTGTTGGAGTATAATATCAATCCGTTTGATGATCCAGCAAACGAAGCCCAACACTTCTGTATCAATCTTCATAGAGCGGTGCCTGTTGTCTAACAAAAAGCCTGAAATGAGATCATTCAATCACTTTGCCATCTAAGCTTTTGCTACTACTGAAGTGGTTTTAACTCCCTGTCAGTATTCTTTTCTCTCTTCTATACAATGAAACTAGTCATTCTAATTGCATCAGAAACTCATTTAACCCTTTTATTTCGTATTTCTCCGTTTTGTACACGTACACAAAAGAAGCATGACTAATGTACGAAGCTAAGGGATTTGTCTTTGTTTGTACAAAGTACATAATGACATTCGAACATTTAGAAAAAATGCTGCCGCTTGTTCTAAATTGCAAATATTTGGCTATAAAAGCGGGAATCAAATTGTGAAAAGCATCATCAAGCAAGCATTGAAGTGTCCTATGCAGAATATAGCACTGTGATAGAAGGGTATATTCCTGAAATACCTCTACAGTAGTTGTCTACATCCTGTACTTTAAATATGTATTAAATATGAACTGAACATATTAACACTTCCCCAACAATCTTCATCTTCTCGTTTGTTTAAAAGTAAGAAGGGCTTAGGCAGGGTCTAGCTATTACGAACACCAAGTTTTCTTTGGTAGAGATAGTCGATTTATGAAATTAATTGCAAAGTTACTTAACATGGTATCATCATTAAACTTGCTGGAGATGTAGAGAAGGGTATACTACAAAAAAAAGTATGGCTCTAACACAAATAGCTTTTGCACAAATAAAATTCGAAGTCAAGTCAAAATTTTGAAAATCGTAATTTCGACTTTGATTTTTAACTTAATTTATGAAAAAAATGTGCTAGAGCAAAACTTTTTTTTTCAAATGTTCCCACAACCCTACTCTACATTTCCAGCAATTTTAGTGATGATACCATGTTCAGAGGCTTTGCAATCAGCTCATAAAGTCAGCTAGTCGAAAACTTCGACTATCTCTATTCTTTGGTGATCAATGGTTAGCTGTTTCTATTCATCACAGTTTATGTTCGGCACTCTCACGATACTTTATCATTGTCACTTTCCATGTATCATTATAATAATTGGTAATAATAGTGACTAATAAAAATGGTTAAATAGTTAAATAAACTTAAAGATTTAGATGGAGTTTACAAAAGTAGCTAACCCCTGTTAATCATATTTCGACAATTACAGATTTCTTTTAAGATCAAGGCTTTAAATATATAAATAAGAGCTGATTGTTTTAAATATCCCTGCCAGTGTTGAATGGTTTCTCCCAACCTTCTTTCTTTCACTTTTGCTCAAAAAGAAAGACTAGCCATCTAGATCAACAGATAATAAAACCTGAATACCCTCCCGGGGAGACTATCTTACTCGCAACCGCTAACAGCATTCGAGTTGGAGTGTACTGCATCTCCCCCTGACAGGCATTTGATATCGAGACTGTACGCCCTGCTCCAATCAGCGTAACCACACCCCTCATCGGGTCTGAATGGGAAAGAGACTTAGGGATCCCCCTGACAAAGGACAAGTGGGCCACGGCTTGTTTGGCTGTGCACAAAACTTCAGCAAGTGTGGCGGTCCAAGAAACAAATTACAAATTGCTCACACATTGGTACAGGACACCGGAAGTCCTAAAACAAATGAGAATCCCAGTGGACGACAAATGCTGGAGATGGCAGGGGGACGTAGGCTCGCTGATCCACATATGGTAGGACTATCCTAAAATCCAGCCGTTCTGGCAGGAGATTCATGGTATGATTGAGAAATTGACTGGGGTGGAGAAACGACTCTCTGCGATGCACTATCTGTTGTATACGATGACTCAGACGGTTCCCCAGTTTAAGAGCCTAGAACGTCATCTTATAAATGCTGCAAAAGTGCTGGCGCCTCGACACTGGAAGTCGGAAGCGGTGCCGACCGCACAGGAGTGGTTTAGACAGGTCAAACATGTCAGCGATATGGAGCAATTACTCCACATACGTGCCAAAAAGCTAACCAAATACCATTATAAATGGAGGAAGTGGAATATGTTTGAATTCTCAGATGAGGGTGTCAGGCTCGGGGCCTCTATATAGCTGGGAGTATTGTGGTGAAACAGGGTATCCTCACATTGTATTCTTCTCTGATTCTTCTTCTTTTTCCCTTTCCAGCCCTCCCTTACCCCTCCTTTGTTAGATATTTGTCTATTGTTTATGGCTGTTCTTGTGAGAGGTCTCCTCTGGGATTGTATTATATGAGATATGTAATTTTGTTTTACAAAAGTTTCATATGCTAATGACTGTTTCTGAGCTTTTTATATGCACTGGATGTATCCTAGGAGACATTTCCTATTCTATTTTGTATGTCTGTATGTCATTTGTGCAAAAATTTAATAAAACTTTATTGGAAAAAAAACAGACAATAAAAGTAAAATTGTCCTTTAAAATTTTGTTAAAAAAATCCCATCCAAACACCAAAGGGTATAGGATAAAATTTAGATTCTAAAGGTTCGCATAATACGCTGATCAGATTATGCTCATCAATTACTTACCAAGTTTCACATAAGGACTTGTTCCTATTAGAGTGATTGGTCACAGCGCGGTGCGATTTTTGATCGTGCGTGACAATCGTGGTTGGTTGCGCCTATTCATTTGCATGGGCTTGTCCCACATAGGCAAACAGCCACGGCCGTCTGTCTGCTTGCAGCATTTTTGATCACGGGGGATCCACAGATCGCGCCCATAGACATAAATGGACGTGATCAAAAATCGCACATGTCGGATTTTGTAATTGCGCCCATTCCTTCTCTTTGGGCTTGGTTTTGTTCTTTATATGTCGTCCCCCCTTGATCACAGCCATTTAATGGCCACCTGCGATTGTCACGCGCAATTTAAAATTGCGTCGCTACAAATCGCTCTAGTGGAAACAAGCACTAAGATGGTGCACACAAAACCTTTCCAGTAGAATGTCTTGATGTCATGTTCATGTGAACAATCTGCAAATGTGATCACAGTTATTATAATGCACTATGCTGCACAGTTTTCTAATGTAGGCAGTTTGCCCTCCCCCATTCAATGTAAGTCTTGTCTCACCTCCCTAGTTTTTAATGTTGTTTCCCTGAAACCTTTTACAAAGATCAACTCTCTCACGGGTTCCCAAATCCTTCCCATTCCCTTGCTTCCAATGCGGTGTAGCATGATGTAACCAATTACATGACACAATCACATGAAACAGTAATGCTCAGGAAGTTAAGAAATGTCTGTTTTCTCTGCACTTCTATAGCCAGGCTTTGGGTTTTAACACTCTCCTGCACCCTAGGAGAGTGTCACTCTTTAATACTGATCTAAGGCAGGGGATAGAACATCCTTTAGGGGGGCTGTAATGCCTGCTTCAATCAACTGTTTCCCATATGTATTCATATTGCATTTTTGTACACTTTAATCTCTGTCTTAGAAAATTTCAATACAGTTTCAGCCTAATGAAGTTTGTTCATTAACAGGTTTATACCAATTGCATTTGAGGAATAACCCTCTGGATCCAATAAGGGACTTATATTATAATAACTTAAATAAGTTAAAACATTTTCAAGTTTTTTATACTTACATAGACAGACAAACATACTTAAAATAGCTGTATTCTAATAATCATATTGCAACAAGTATATTGTTTCGGGGTGCATGAAATTATGCAATGATCTTGTTTATAAGCATGGTTGTAGCATATCCCAACACGTTTCACACATAGGTGCTTCATCTGGGTGCTTTAAAACAATAATTGACAGATTGAGTTGTTTAAAATTGTGATCCCCTACATTGCTTTAGCTAGGTGGTTATAAGGGGCCAGGAGGAAAGGAGGTCGGACCCAATCTCAAATGCTTCTAAAGTTTAACAGGCGAACAGATCAAAGAAGTAGTGGTTCTTTTAGTCTTGCCAGACTGATCGCTGTTGGCTATAATTATAGCCTTTCTGGATCTGTTTGTAATAGATACAGTATGTGTCCATACAATGGCTTCGTCTGAGTGTTAAGGTCTGTATCTGGGTGTCCTCCCATGTGTGTCCTTCCTGGGAGAGAGGGTTGACAGGTTTATCCTCCTTCTACAGCCATGAGACTATAATTTTCAGAACCAGGATGAGGCAACAGGTCAGCCTCAATAGAGAGCCATGCAGTGCCTTGGGTGCCTTAGAGATTTGTTCACCAGAAGACACTAAGCCAACAGACTTTTGTTTCAACACATCACAAAACACTAGTGTGAATAACAGTGTGTTGCCTCTTCTATGGTGTGCTCAAATAACTAGCTGCCTAAACAGTTTAATGCATGGCACAATGAGCATTAGAACAATTAAATGGTGGAAACAGAGTCCTTAAGTAGGGTTAACCCCCTTCTTAGAAGTTTCTAATAGATATTTAAATCTCACTACTTGTTCGAGTATAAAATGTGACTCACTTTTACCATCTGCCTCATTGACATTGGGGAGTTAATCTCAGACAAGAATGGAAACTTCATAGTGCACTAACCCATTTCCACCACCAATTAAACATTTCAAAAATAGTTTTACATTTTGTTAATTATGTGTACTTTTTACCCAGCTATGTACCTCTAACTCCTCCCTTCAGTGTATTAATGGCTTCCAGGATGCAGATATAAGTGTGCATAAAACAATTAACATAACCGTTGCCTTGGTTGACTCTATTTACCTGTTACTTAGTCAATGAAGTCTGAAAAATTCATCCAGCATTTTTATCCCACTTACCTACTAGGAGGCATATTTAAAAAATAAATTAATCTGATATTTACAAAAATGTCACTGTAAGTAAATCTTCCTGAATAACCTCCTTGGTGGTTAGCTCAAGGTATTTTGGAGTGAGTTTTTTTACTAACAATACTCACTTCGAAATAGACTTGGGCATAGCCACTTGTCCAATTAGAGCAGTGGTGCCCAACTCAGTTAATATGGAGGGCCACAAGTGTGGCCCTCTGCATCACTAAAGGGCAGCACATAACATTTTCAATCTATACTAACTTGTATAAACATTTTATAATAAAAAATGACAGCGTGCATGGCTAGAAGACATTATGTTTTAAATGATACTTCAAGCATTAGGGAGCATTGTAGTATGATAATGCACATTTTGTGACATATACATCGTCAAAGATTATGTGGCTCATAGATATCACCTTTTCTCAGGTTATGTTCCACAATATATATCACCCTCAGTTCTGTGGTGGAATAGTGGGTGAATAGGCACTCACCTGTCTGCTGATCCCCTGCCAACACTAAAGCAGGAGAGGCGAGGGACTTGCTCAGGTACCATCTGGGTCACATACTCCTATCATGTAAATTTATCACCTTTCCTCCTCTTCCCACTCCTTCCTCCTCATCAGCTAAGATCCCGGACAAGAAACTGTGAGTTCCTATGCCCTATGCATTAATAATCAGCTTTTGGGTGCCGCAAGTAGAGGACTGAGGGGGGCCACCGAAGAACACCCAAAGGGCTGCATGTGGCCGCAAGTTGGGCTCCTGGGGATTAGAGCCTACGATGTCTTTCCATACCATTGGTCCATCTCAAAGATGTAATTTAACATCAGTGATGCCGGGGATGTAAAGGGGGGAAAAGGGAGGGCACAGAATCATGGTGGATTACATTGCAATCCACCACTATTGCATGTGGCATGCTTTTTAAAAAAGCGCGCTAGGTGTGTTAGGTGTGTTAACCAGGAGGTTAATATAGCCCTGCTGAATGCATGGTGAAGGCCACATTGACTTTTTTTTAAACATGGCCCCTGAGTAATTTAAAAAAATACGTTGATAATTAAAATGTATACGTCAAGCTAAAGCACCCCATACAGGCTTAGATTTTTCGGCCTGTGATCGGTCGGCCGAAAAATTGGGTGCCAATCTAAAATTAATGAGCCAAAATCGGCTGCAAAATTGATCTAAGCCATTACGGACATGTTCGTAATTCTTAGATCGGTCTAATACTTTAGACGGGGACAAGTGTCCCAGTCTAAAGTATGGGTATGTCTCCTCAGCTCTGTCGAATCTGAGATCCGTCATGGCTAATGACACACAGCCTGTCTGCCTGCTTCTCTCCCTGTGAGAGGGGAAAAAGGGGAGGGGAGGTGCTAGCAGCTCTTCCCTCTCCCTTCATTCTAGGCTGACAGCAGACTCACAGCCAGCGTCCCTAGATCCTGTTTCCCGGGTCTCCCTAGCTGAGGGCCCTAGCAGCTAGGGGGACCCAACTGACAGCGCTGGCACACAAAGGGCCGATTGTGACCCAATGTTTCGGCTGCTTGACCGCGCGTGATGATGTCATTACTCACAGTTGATCGGACAAAACATCGGGTCACAATCTATTACAATACAATACAATTTTAGCAAACCCAAATATTGCCGTATTATCACTGTCTATGAAAAATATAAAAGACATCCCATCCAATATATTGCATGATATAGGGTAATAATATAATTGTTATTATAAAACTGTAAATATGTATTTCATTTACCATAACTGATTTATAGAAGCATAGAAAAAACACACAATCAATAACAAAACAATAATGTTTTAAATATATTTTTATGTTGTTAAATAAAAATAGAAATAACTAAAAAAAGAGTGCACTTAAAACTGCTGAACATGCATATATACATTTTAAAAGGCAGATTTTTTCTGTAATAATTAATTTGCAAATAATAAAACATTAACATGTATTTAAAAGGACAATTCTATCCATTTACATTTTAGGATCTAACAAACTACAAGAGCTGAAACAGATCTCCAGCATTGCTACTAAAATTCTAGCATCCAGTTTTTCCGATGTCACCAATTTTCTTCAATCACCCAAATACCACCAATTCAATTAAGCTCATAAACTTCCTACCCATAGTTCTCCAGGATAAGCAGCCCCATTTAAAAGTGAATGCGGACGAGCTTGTGCTGTCCATGTGAAATATTGTTCAATCAACAGCCAAAGTTTTACTTGTCAGTTTTGATATATCCGATAATAGCTGTAGGTTGTTTTGCAATGTCCAATGTTCTGTGAAGATGGGCTTTTCATATTCTTTATTGTTTTTTTCTGACAAAATGTTGCCTGGATTTTTGCAGTTTTGTGAAATGAAACAACAGTAAAAACAATATATAATTTAACCCTCATAGACCTAACTGGACAGTGGATAAGTATCTTTCAAAGACGGTTGTTCAGTTTTGTCCAGGAAGAATGTACTGGGTTTCTGACCTTTATGTGTATTGAAGTAAAAAAAACATACAGTGTGCGTGTTTATTATTAATTTGACACAAAATATTAAATGATATATTAAAAGATATTTCATAAATGGTAAACATGAATGATATACATTTACATTTTCTTTTCAGCCCTTACAAACATATATTTAATCATAAACCTGTTTTTTATCTTTGTCATATACTATAGAATCTATGCATAGGAACTGTATAGGTATACAATTTATGTTTATGCAATATAGGTTACAATGAGAAATGCAATATGATGTCAACCTTTTGCTAAAGCCGTGACATTTGTATGTTAACCCAATAAGGTATTCATGTGTGTTTAATAAGCTGCGGTTTAAAATGCCATTAATAATTAGGCAAATTAACTATTTAAAACTGAACTCAGTTATCTAGTGAGATATTCCCAAAACAAAGGGAGAAACAAAGGAAGTATATTCTGTATCTGAGACACAATTTTATAAAATTTTATATTATGTTTTCTTAAACAAAACATTACAACTTCTTATCAGAACTATTATTACAAACCTGACTGGTCACAAAAACATTTACCATGGAAGTACATGGGCTCCTGACTTTGTCTCTTTGACCCCCTCCGCTAAGCGTATTGCTTTGGGGGGATCCTGACGTAGCAGAAAGACTTACCTGCTTGACGGATGCTGTGTCTTAATGGCGCTTAGCCGTTCCGCCGATGCAAGTCTGAACATAACTGAACAAGTACGTTGAACCTCTGCATTGGCGAATGTGTAAACAGAGCATCCGCCGAGCAGGCAAAGTCTATGTGCTATGTCGGGATCTCCACCAAGCAATATGCTTAGCGGAGCGGGTCCCAACATATGTGGAAACAAACCCTAAAAATCTAAAATCTAGATTGGTTGGCATGGGTACACAGGTAATGCCAGATGGCCATGCCTGGTAAGCAGAGAACAAAGCTTTATTAGAGCTTAAAATGTCCCTAAAGTCAAAATAAATTTACATCCACTATGTTCTGTCCGGGTGCAAATTTTATTGTTTGGCTTCTTTTTACCAGAAACTTAGCCACAGACTCAGCAGGTCCTTCAGCTACAGAGTGAAATATTTGTCTCCTTTGAGATAAAGCAATCTCACAAAAAATGCCCGAAATACCCACTACTGAGTAAGACCTATAGCTCTACAATCAGCAATATGCATGCTCTCTGCTTGTATGATAGATCTAACTAAATAAGGAACTATTTGTAGTATCTAATCATGGGCTAGCCTTTCAATTTAACCTCCTGGGTGTTATGCCTGACAGCAGCATTTCTGCATAGCTGCAGGCTCACTAAGCTTTTCCGGCCCGTGTCTTTGCCGTCATCGATGGCGCCGAAGGGGGTGTGGGCAGCGCCATAGACCTCCATGTTAATGGAGGGGGCATTGCTTTCTTCCGCATACACCGTCCGCATCTAATTGAAACGGGCGGTGTGTAGTGAGCTGAGGAGAGAGCAGGGAATCACATGGAAGCGATTGCCCAGGAAGTGATTGCCCAGGAAGCCCGTAATGCCCAGGAGGTAAAAATGTGGCTGGACTGTTGTGACGCTATGAATCAGCTTTAAAGCAGGACTATACTCACCTATTGTATTCCATGTCCTTAACAATCAAATCACCCATTATACATCTGTAATATAATTTAGATAATTAACCGCCCTAGCGGTCAGGACGGCAGCATC
>CM070036.1:57116825-57150642 GCA_036250615.1 Ptychadena robeensis | reverse complement strand
CAATGATACCATGTTCAGGTGCTCTGCAGTTAACTCACTAATCAACTAGTTCAAAAAGCATTCTCAATCTAAAAAAATTATAGAATTACTCCACCAGATTACTGGTACTACATACAGTATTATGTGTTTGTACAATTTAGGAGAACTGGTGGTGGGCTGAGATACCAGCAATTGGGCTTTCAGGTGTAATGTGCCTGGGCACACAATCACTAGCAACACTAGATATACTGGTAACAGTCTTTATTGGATAATCCAGGAAAAAATCAAAGGGACACAAAGGTTAAGTCAAATAAATATGGAGCATATGGATAAGGCAGAAGGTGTGATCAGGGACAATGCTAATTGAGGGCAATCAGAGTTCCAGCAATAACAGAAATCAGGCCGGGTCACTGTTAGACAGATAAAGAAAACTCAAGAACACTGCTATACAGAGACAATAGCAGGCAATGGTTTGCAAGAAACTGCCTCATTAAATCAGCAGATTGCCTAATCACAATGTGCCACCAGGCACTATAGGAATGATGAACAAATAGCTGGTGAGTTTGGTCTGCAGGAAATTCAAACTGAACATGTCCACCAGGGCTGTACTGTGTTCAACACATCCATAGGGGCTCTGAGGTGCAGTGTTGGCCAAACAGAAGTTCAGCCAAAATGGATCCCACCACCAGGGAGGCGAGGCATGTGTTGCACACATCCATATGCTCTCTGGAATGCTGTTTGGCCAAAAAGTATTTCGGGCAGAACAGATCCACCAGACCATGCTTTGGCCATGATGCCTCTTGCGCAGGCTTCTCTTACACTGTCTGCGATCCCTGGGGTCACCAATGCGGTAACACTGGCCAGGCTTGCAGTTTGCTCATAGAATACAATAGGAATACTGGTTACTGGCTCAAATGTCAGTTATTGTTTATATTTTAACCTTTTCACAGAATTGGATCTCTGACAAGTCTTATTCAGAAAAGATTATACAAATTATTTTGTCGGGTATAAAAACATTCACAGCATTGATAGGATTTTATTACACTGACATTGTGCTACCAGTTTAGCACAAAAATCTGTATTTTATTTTGTTTATTTTCTATTTAAAGGATACGAGCCACTTGGCCCACAAGCCTGAATGATAAATAAGAGCTCTCATTTGAAATGTTGTCTCCCTAACTGAATAGAGGCTTTGGGAACATGACCAACACAACAGCGTTTGGTGTCTTTTGTGTCATTCAGGCTTTCTGGATTGATAACCGTGGCATTTTCAGTTAAATTGTTTAAATGAACCATGTACCTATAAAACAAAAAAACATATGTGTCTGAATTCAGGATTGAGATGTTTATTGTGTTAAAAACAAATGACTTGGCAGTAGCAGTGATTCTTCATATATCTATATTTTAGCTAGCGGAAGAAGACAGGCAAAGATAACCCTTTGTCTTGATTAATATTGATATGAAAATGTTCCACCTAAAGGATAATAAAAACCGTTTTATTGGAAAGCGTGATCTATGAATATAACTATTCATGGGCACTCCAAATAATTACTTTTTAATGAATATCTAATTTCGTAAATGTTGATTTTCTTCACTTGAATAATCCCTTCATAAAACATTATGAACAGCTACATCAATTTATTTTACACATTGTTGTAACTTATCGGCAAATAATATGACATGGCATGATGAGAGCAGCCATGAAAAGCAGAAAATATGCTGCTAAATTGCCCGTGGTATTGGGAACATCTAGTTAGTTGTCTCTTCAAATTTGGCTGTTAAAATACCACTCATTCTAATAATTAATATTTTGAAATCACTTTTAATGATTTGTTTGAGGCAGTTTAAGTAAAGTAGCTTTAGCAGTATTGGAGACATCAGTGATTTTATAAATGATAAAAGTAGTTATAGATGGATTCATTTCACTGGCAAATGTTCTAGCATAAAAAACAAATATTGACTAATGCTACAGAATCCCAGTCTTTTTACAATTTAATGAGCATTACTGATCTGTTCTGCTATTGGTTTATTATTCAAATTGTGAATATAGCTATTTCTAACTAAGTATAACATTATGTCATAAAATTGAGAGCACATTTATTTTATCAGGTCTGAAGGACAAGATCACCTTTAAGTAAGCCTCCCAAGAAAGGTGAGTGGGCTAAGCCATCTTGAGCAGGGAAAGACAGATAGGAAAAAGGACAGAAGGCACACAACTTAGTTCAGCAAAGTATAATGTTAATGGTAAAGGAAAAGACAAATAAATACATTGACAATAATGGACAATTCAGGCTTAGCTGAGTGGATACCACCGTGACATCTCTTTCTGCTTATGGCTAAGATCACATCCTACTTAAGGGTGCTGTAAGGATGTAAAGGCCCCCATACATGGGTCCGTTTCCCAGCGGATTCCGGGACGATCGATTCCGGGTGCGTGCACGCGAAACGATCGTCCCGGAATCACGTGAAGCCCATCTTGTCTGTCCGATCACGTCCGATCGTTCGGGGGCCCAGAATCGGATCGGACAGAGAACCAACATGTTGGTCTTTCTGACCCGATTCAGCACACATCAGGGGGAGTTGCCATTTGGGAAGTAAGCGATCGGACACGGAATCGTCCAGGAATCCGTGGGACAAGGTGGTATGTAGCGATCAGACACACTTAATCGGCCATGGAATCCGACAATGTATGGCTAACTAGCACATTTCAGGTGTCAACCCTTTATCAAACATAGGGGGTAAAGGGGCAATATGGGGTAAAGGGGGTAAAGGGGCAATCTCTCTCTCTCTCACTAAATTTTGAAAGGCACCAAAAGCATAAGGAACTTCATCACCCATCCCACTTATTAACCCATTTTACCCTGTGCATTATAACCAGTTCCATACACCACCTAATGGTCTTTCTGGCCACTGACATCACTCCTACTGTGCTATCACTGCAGTTGTGTGCAATTATCCTTTTTTTTTCCAGTTATCTTTTTTTTGTTACCTTAACCTGGGGGTGAATGTATATACATTAAAGGGGTAGTGATGAGATTGGACAGAAGATCTGCTCACCTTAGGGAAATTGGTGGATGCCACTCAGTCCAGAGGAAGAATCTACTGTTACGTTTAGGTCATTCACACATATATATATATATGTAAACTAGAGAATATGTTAGTATTTGCGGTTAACTTTTTGTGAAAATCTTTAGCTACCCAAATTTTTGGAAATCCTTTACTGTATCTGCCACAATTTACTTCCTATTGTGCTAAAACAGTGTGCAATACACTTTCAGTAACATAAGAAAACCGCTAATAAAAATGTGATTTTTTGTAATAGAATCTACCCCAAACCTGATTGTCATTAGCCTTTTAATAGTATATAATTTTCTGCCAAAACAAACACTTACTGAAATTGTTTTCTTTGGGTTAAAACTACTGTAAAAGGTTTAATAAAAATGTCCCTGAACATACCACATACCACATTCAATGCTGGAGGGAGAAAGAGATGGCTGGTATATAAAGAGCAAGGAGACATTTTGTTAACCAAACTCATTTGATTAAAAATAATTTTCCAAGGCACCCTCCCCCATGCTGCTGCAAGTTTTTGGTAACCTAGCAGGCATCCTAGTGGACCTGCATCATGGTATATGTGCAATCCAATCCATTCAGCCTTTAAAATATGAAGACAAGTCGGATGTTGCCGCTGTTGGTTAGAGGAAATATTTTGACATTACAATACCAATATTGCAGGCAGATGCTGGTTACTAAATGCCTATATGCAGAACCAACTGAAACATGGAGGAAGTTTCTGCAATCTCAGCAGCATTACTTTTTCTTTGTGGTCACTTGCTAACACCTTGGCCTTCTTCTTCACTTAGCAAAGAAGAGACTAGTGTTGACTAGCGATTTTTTACACCAATATCCGGAACTACCCTACATTACATTGCATACCCTACATATGTGCATGTACAAGTGCCGATTTGCGCAAGGAAGATAACAAAATATATCTTTTCAAGTGATTGTGTTGATTTATTTTGTGCAATGAAGGTAATAATGACTGGAGATCACAAATTCCCAAATTTGCAATTGTTTGAGAATATTAGGCCAAAAATTTGCAACATTTTGCAAATACGAATATTGCCTGTGCTGCTTATTACTAGAAGAGACTGGGTATAATTGAGACCTTTAAATGAAGACCATGTTTGATGATTCTTGTTCGCCGAATAAAACATTTTGGTCACCAATAAACCAATATAGGATTAGCTACACCTACAACTCACCATGACATGCTTTGTAGTATAGGAGTAACAAGACAAAAAACAAATCTGGTTCAACACCCATTATCTACTCACTTCTGCCCCAAAACATGACCCATCTGCTAACCATGGCCCTATAAAAGCAACCAACAACTCGTTTTTTGACTATATATTGTATACTTTTTTTTCTAATGCAAGAAAGGAAACCTGACAGCGCAGTTCTCTCCAACAAATGCCAACGACTTTACATAATGAACATCCAATAAGAAAAAGTTTTATTTATTTTTTCCTAGTATTTCAGAATTGCCTTTCTACTGTTCTGTTGTTTTTATTTAATTGTATATTGTCAAATGATTCCTGAGTACAAATAAAAAGACTGTCCTTTCTATAACCTCTTTTGGATTTCACTGTCTGAAATATGTTTTATATCACTTTGTTGCAGGGCTTTGTTTTCTGCTTTCAGTGGCTAAATAAGAATAGCTACAATGCTCTGATTATCTTTTAGTATGTATGCTTGTAGGAGTCTAACAGTACATTTTCAGAAGTGACTGTAGTAATATTTATAAATAATAAACCTAAGTTCTTCTCCCTTTTGCTTAGGAAGAGACTGAGTATACATTGTATTAGCCTTTGTATCTAACTATGCTAATGCTAATGTATTTTCAGACTCAGGTATGATCTAAAGTCCACCGAGAGCTTGCTCCCCAAAACCTATATACCCCAGCTGCTTTGTAAAGGAAGGATAAAGAGAATATGCCTACAACCCAGAGCTGTAAAGAAGTTATGACCAGGGGTGCAAACATTAAAAACTTGGAAACCGGCCATCCTTGGTATTTTGTGAAAAAATTTCTATAATTATAAACATTCTCTTTATATCAGATAGAACAATATGGAAGGTAATTTAGGTTTTGCTTACACATTAAACCTGGAACAAGCAAACATAATACTATAAAACATGTGAAATCAAATACAAATAAAAGATTTGGCCCCCAGGCCCTAGACCTTACGAAGCAATCAAACAATACAGAGAGTTGGAGGAATCACTGCTAGTAAAATGACATATCTAAAAAATTAGCCCATGACCTAGAAGTTGTTTACTTAATCTCTCATATACAGAGCAGCAGGAAAATATTCACAGCGGATCACTTTTTACACATTCTTTGACATAACAGCCTTATTCCAAAATGATTTAATTAGTTTTTTTAAAACACCCCATAATGAAAATATGAAAAAGTTTACTTAAGGTTTTGGCAAATATATTAAAAATAAAAAAAATTTAATCACATGTACATAAGTATTCACAGCCTTTACTTTGTTGATGCACAATTACAGCCTCAAGTCTTTTTTAATATGATGCCACAAGCCTGGCACACCTATCCTTGCCCAATTTCGCCCATTCCTCTGTGCAGCACCTTTCAAGCTCCACCAGATTGGATTGGAAGCGTGGGTGCAGCCATTTTAAGATCTCTCCAAAGATGCTCAATCGGATTAAAGTCTGGGCCCTGGCTGGGCCAATCAAGGGCATTTATAGAGTTGTCCTGATATCTGGCTGTGTGCTTAGGGTCGTTGTCCTGCTGAAATATAAACCATCATCCCAGAGTTCAAGAGCGCTTTGGAGCAGGTTTTCATCCAGGATGTCTCTGTACATTGCTGCAGTCATCTTTCCCTTTATCCTGTCTCCCAGTTCCTGCTGCTTAAAAGCATCCTCACAACATGATGCTGCCACCACTATGCTTCACTGTAGGGATGGTATTGGTCTGGTGACAAGCTGTACCTGGTTTCCTCCAAATGTGACGCCTAGCATTCACACCAAAAAGTTTAATCTTTGTCTCATCAGACCAGAGAACTTTGTTTCTCATGGTCTGAGAGTCATTCAGGAGCCTTTTGGGCAAACTCCAGGTGGGCTGCCATGTGCCTGTTACTAAAGGGTGGCTTCCAAAACACGATGCACCTAAACTCAATTTAGAGCTTCATGCCAACGGCTGTGAATACTGATATAACCATGATTACCTTGTATTTTTTATTCTTAATTAATTTTCCAAAACCTCAAGTAAACTTTTTTCACATTGCCATTATGGGGTATTTTGTGTAGAATTTTTATGGGTGAATTTATCCATTTTGGAATATGGCTGCAACATAACAAAATGTGGAAAAAGCAATGAGTAGTGATAAAATAATCATATTTGCGATATTTCACTCATAATTCTACTTATATTCGATTTGAGATACATAAATATGAAATGTGCGTGTATTGGTATCGGGATAATATATTCCCAATTATAACCGCATCATCATCACAAGGAATGGTCACATGTGGTATTTATAAAAGCATTGCGATTACATTATTACAATGCATGGCCATAAACTTGCCAGTACATAATATTTTGAATATTTGAAATTGCGAATATTCACCGGCATATTTGCAAATTCTTGAATAGCCGATATTCATTAAAAGTATTCGCAATTCGAACATTCAAGCTCAACACTAGTGATGAGCTGTGAATACTTTCCAGGTGCACTGTATATATCAGGACAAGTTATTTGTTACTTGCTACCTACAGTTAAAATAATATTCTTATTTCTTTCTATTTCTCTACATTACGTACCTATGTTAGACATAATGATTCTCATCCTCTGCATAAATTGAAAAGTTCTTAACTCCTATTCACATACATGTTTGACATTCACAGCAACATGTAAGTGTTTTTGCTGATTTCCTAAGTAGGTAAAGAAACCAACAATTTTGACTACTGTATGCTTCATTTGTATGTGAACATCTTTCCTTCTACGGTTTCATTGTTTATGAAAAATTGAAACAATTTATAAAGGAATGAAAAAAGAAACAAACAAAACAGAGCAATAAAGTATATCATTAAAAATATTATTCCTTCATTCCTCGTCCACGAATACACAGTTAAGCATGCCTGGTTTCTCCAGCCTGTTTGGTTTGCACAGTGTATTTGTGTTCTTTGTTTATTACTTTCCATGTAATTTCCATATGCATTTTTAGGTCTGTCAGAGGCAGCACAGTTAATCAGTCATTCATTTCTGGCATGTTAAAGGCTTTGCACAGTGCTGCAATTCACACATTCAGTAGCATACTGTCAGATCATTTTTCATAACCCTTGTTTCCTTGTCATCCTGTCATAGCTAACACTGCGGAGCAGATTAGTACAAATACATAAATCTTTTCTCAGCTCCCCTTCACTGCTGCTTAGTAGTGTTTTGCTAGACCACTGTGCTTACCAGCTTCAAATACCTTCAGTTTAGATTAATGCATATTTATTATCACGGGGCAGTTTCTACAGAGATTTTTCCCAGCGTGCTCTGACAGCATAGGTAGCGCCATGCCATTCATCACTGTTCACAATTTCTGTCAACTCATTCAAAAACTATTTTAATGTTGGAAAAAAATTGAATCAGATGATTTTCTCGAAGAGAAGTCTCGTTTGTATTCATAGCCACTGCTTAACAATGTAATATCGCTGCCTTTTTTTCCTTTTTGTAATTTTGGCTGTGAAAAGTACTTAATGTACCAAAAACAATTTGTAGAGGCATTATTTTACCAATTTAAACTGTATACGCCGTGCTGAGGTCTCCCTTATCTAACTGTTGCTAATACATTCTCATGCTGTGCTCTGATAGCTTCATTTTACAGTTGAGGAGATCATCCGCTCCATGCTGTGTTAGAAATGGGGCCCTCATCACTTTGGTCCACAGAGTGCACTTAGCATGTGAACAACAAACAAACAAAAAAAAGTTTCCACCATAAAAAATCTCTTTACATTTTATTCTATTTTAATAACAGATCTCAGGATTTGTTAAGGACTTGCTGCTTAACTATTTGTTGTCTGGTGTCCATGCAGAACAAGGGCTTTTTGAGCAGAGCCACATTTCCCAGTCTCAAGCCCTCCTCATACCGCCGATTGTGTCCCAGTAACAAGATCAGACTCTCAGACCCATGTGCACTGGAACCAGCTGGGACAGTAATTGCTGTGAAATTATGTTCTGGACATTTGAAAAGAAAGGATCAGCATCACAGGCTCTTGTTTTCCACCCTGTCAGTTCCCTTCCCTACTATGGATTTGTTGTCATTGCCTCTTGATGATCCTGTTGACACTCCTGACGTAAAATGATTTTTTTACTCCCCAGTTGATTGACTCCATTTATGCAGTGAAGCCATATGAATTACCTGACCCTAGAACCAGCGAGAGCTATTTGGTTTGGTTAGGTCAAAGGCTTAAGCATTAAAATATATTAATTATGCTGAAAAAAGGAAAAGGACACTTTTCATCGCCTAACTTAAAAAACAAATAATATATATATATATATATATATATATATATAAATATGGGCTGAAATGTATAACATAGTTATTGGCTTCCTTAGCTTTATACAATTATACATTTTTCTACAATATTTAGCATTTTAGTAATGCTGGAAAATAAACCCTATTCTCTATCACTTCGTCTCTACATGCACTTACTGCAGCTTCAGCTGGAGCATGCCTACAGAATGTTGCATGGGTACATGTGATGGAGTAAAACGCAGATGTACAAATAGCAGACAGTTATGTCTTTTTTCCCCATAAGATAAAGCACTTCCCCCAAAAGCCTTTGTGGTAGTAATGTCATGTGTTTTTAATGAAAAATATATGCTTTAACTGACACCAACTGAGAACAACTTTAAGACTGTATATGAATTTTCAGTGATTGGAGTTATATATAAATTCAAGGTAGTGCAAACCAACTACATGTTTAGATTTTGGGAAGGAACAGAAGACTAGTCTAAAGTTGGCAATACATGCTTCGCTTTCTCTATTCTGTTTTAAATCAATTGCTTAAACCATTGATACATTTTACCACTACACAATGAAATGGATTAAAAACCAGTTGATTCCTTTCCTAAGCTCATGCTCTGTAGTACATTCAGATACAAATGCATTAAAATTCCTAGAAAACTCAACAGATGCTTATGTATGGTGGACTGGAATTTGCCAACACGACTGATCACTGTTTGATTTTATGTTTGATCACTTTTGATTGATCAAAAGATTGCAGGGCTGTGGAGCCCCCTTGACCTCAGTGTGCAGACTTGTATTGAATTTATCACCCTTCACGCAGGTTGAACCTCAGATGGACCAGCAGATACATGTCAGAACACTCATCTAGAATCCATCTTGCCTAGGTTTATGACCTGCCAGGGAAAGCTACATAGGACCCTTGATGAGCCCAGAGGCACTTTGTCCCATCATCTCCTGCTGTGCTGCATGTGAGACAACCCAAAAGAGGGAACTTGAAGCTGACCACTTGTGGACACCACACTAGCTCCAGAAAACTCCATCCCAGTGCTGGGCAAATTATCCATCCTCTTTTTCCTGATGCCTGTTTCCATCACCCCACATCCGCACACAGATTTAATCAAGGGTTCACAGGCCCTCTGTGAGAGTAACTTGAATCTCAACAGAGCATGTATAAAAAAACAGTATAAGTTTAATGTACATAGGAACATTTTCATTAAGCAGGGTACATGCATAGGAATAGTATCAAACAAAAAAACTTTATCTTCTCTACATATATACAAGGAGTGGTGCTGCTTTCTAGGAGAAATGTCAGTTCAAGTCTTCCATGTCTTCATGTCACTTCAGACACTTCACTTACCCTTTGCAAGTAGGGGAAAGTAACTGTAAAATAAATTTTACGAAATAAGTAAAAAAAACCCTACATTTTCAGCACTTAAGTTGCATTATATATGTGAAATAAAATTTCAACAAGGGGATTGTAAAGGGTTTTGTATTTTGTATCTCACAAACGTGAGTACACCCCTGAAATTTTGGTTTATAGTTCATAAAATCTTTTCATGGGACAATACTGAAGGCATAATGCTTAAATAATATGTGAAGTAGTTTCATGTACAGCTTGCAAAACCGTGTAAATGTGCTGCCCCTTTAAAATAACTCAACACACAGCTGTTAGAAGCCATTTACAGTGGGTACGGAAAGTATCCAGACTCCCTTAAATGTTTCACTCTCCACCAGTCGGGGCATTATGACAGTGGAGTGGAAAGAAGGAAGCCTCTCCTGAGGTTAAAGACACATGAAAGCCCTCATGGAGTTTGCTAACAAACACCAGAAATAAGATTGTCTGGTCGGATGTGACCAAGATAGAACTTTTTGGCCTTAATTTTAAGTGTTATGTGTGGAGAAAACTAGGCACTGCTCATCACCTGTCCAATACAGTCCCAATAATGAAGCATGGTGGTGGCAGCATCATTCTGTGGGGGTGTTTTTCAGCTGCAGAGACAGGACGACTGGTTGCAATCGAGGGAAAGATGAATGCTGTCAAGTACAGGGATATCCTTGATAAAAACCTTCTCCAGAGTGCTCAGGACCTCAGACTGGGACAAAGGTTTACCTTCCAACAAGAGGATGACCCTAAGCACACAGCTAAAATAACAAAGAAGTGGCTTCACAACAACTCTGTGACTGTTCCTGTTCTGTGACTTAAACCCAATTGAGCATCTCTGGAGAGACCTAAAAATGTCTGTCCACCGTTTACTATCCAACCTGACAGAACTGGAGAGGATCTGCAAGGAGGAATGGCAGAGGATCCCAAATCCAGGTGTAAAAAACTTGTTGCTTCTTTCCCACAAAGACTCATGGCTGTATTAGATCAAAAGGGCGCTTCTACCAAATACTGAGCAAAGGGTCTGAATACTTAGAACCCTGTGATATTTCAGTTTTTCTTTGAAACAATTCTACAATTCTGTGTTTTTCTGTCAATATGGGGTGCTGTATGTACATTAACGAGATAAAAAAGAACTTAAAAAAAAAAAAAAAAAGATTTTAGTAAATTGCTGCAATATAACTTTATAATACTTTCTGTAACCACTGTACATGGGCTTCTGGAAATGCTGAACTGAAAAGGGATTACATAGAGGTGTTCCTTAATGCCCCCTCAGCACCTGCACACTATGTGCAGACACCCATACACAGGGGTGGGCAGGCACTTTCCAGGCAATTGAAACAAAGGTAAAGGTAAATTAAAAAAATCAGATTGTGTCCAAAGTGTCAATATTTTTTGTGGCCACCATTATTTCCCAGTCTTAACTCTCCTGAGGTTTACTACAGCTTCACAGGTTGTCTTTAAAATCCTTTTCTACTCCTCCATGATGACATTGTGGTGCTGGTAGATGTTTGAGATTTTGTGATCCTCAACCTTCCTTTTGAGGATGTCCCACAGATGTGACTTAGATGTCCCAGATTGGGTTTAGATCAGGATACATACTTGGCTAGTCCAGCACCTTAACTTTCTTTAGCAAGGCATTGGTGGTCATGGAGGTATTTTTGGAGTCATTATCATGGCTGAATACTTCGCTTGTGGCCCAATTACTGAAAGGAAGGGATCATGCTTTGCTTAAGTATGTCACAGTACATGTTGGCATTCATGGTTCCATGAATCGAATTTAGGCAAGGCACACTTGTCTTTGTACTCCTCACCTGGTTGCCACCACAGAGACCATCTGAACTAAATCATTGTATCATGGTCAGACCACAGGACATGGGTCCAGTAGTCCATGTTCTAGGTCTGCTTGTCTTCAGCAAACTGTACATAATTTTTAGGAGAGGTTTCCTTCTGGGACAACAGCCATGCAGACTAAGTTGTTGCAATGTGTAGCGTACAGTCTGAGCACTGACAGGCTGACCTCCCCACCACTTTAACCTCTGCAACAATGTAGGCAGTACTCCTGAACACATGAACTGAGTGGTGAGGTCTGTTCTGAGGGGGACCTGTCCTTTTAAACTGCTGTATGGTCTTGACCACCATGCTGCAGTTCAGGGTGTTGGCAATATTCTTATATGTAGTCTAGTCCATCTTTATGTAGAACAACAATTCTTTTTTGTCAGATCCTCAGAAGATTCTTAGGAAAACAATCACATGCACTGAAACAATAAAATATTTTATTGCAAAAGGTAAGTGTACATATCTTCTTCCCTACCTTTATAAAATTAATGTTTTCCTTGAATATTTAAACATTTTGTGCCTAGGTGTCCTCAACTATTGCATTATGATTTAAAAAGTTGTGGTAGAGACCCTGGATGTGTGGTGCACTCTTTGTGCTTAAAGGGGCGGTCCACTTTCCTACATTTAGCGCTGCGAGTAGGGTGCACACAATCAAATCCCATTCGCTGATCCCACCTTTACCAGTCATTAACGGACAGCTGCAGAGCGTGGAATGGAGGAGTGCGGTCCTGCCAAGGGTTTGGAGGCAACCCACAAAAGTCTGGATGCAATGGCCCCGTGGACTATAAGAGTGTTCAGTGCAAAAGAATCCATTATTGGACTAGTTGCTGTGGGAGACTCTGCCAAGTTCCGTTGTGAAATGGAGAATGGATCATGGTTCCAGCTGGCAAAACTCACCTTGTGGGCGGCTGGAAGTGTCCAGAGGATCCTGCCGGTCTGCTGCACCTGTGGAGAAGTAGTGCCAGAGCTGCTGCCCTGGAAGTGTTGCCAAAGATGTGGAGAGCTGTCCGAGAGGGCAAAAGTTTGATGGTCAAAGTGAGGTCAATACTGAAGGGACGCATTACCCAGTCCCTCCCAAAGATGTCCCAGTTCGGTCGAGCTGGAACCTGAGATGAGCCCTGTCCCAAGCCAGGGACAGGGAGGGAGCCAGGGCACAGTGGCCTTGGTAGTGGATAAATCAGAGATAACAGAGAGTTCATCTCATCCAGAGGAGGAGGGACCTGAGTTGCTACCAGAGGCAGAAGAGCTTGTTGCGGACCCTGCTGAAGAAACCATTGAGACTGATGGACCGGCTGGCGGGTGTCCAGATGAGACCGTGCTCGATCGAGCCACCAAAGATTCCCTCCCTGTTCCCAGGTTTTACCCCCAGGCCCCACTGTTCCAGGCTCGAGTGGAGTCACAGGCCTACGCTGAAGCCCTGTGTGTTAAGAGAGCCCCCGATTCATACTTACCCTCGGTCATAAGGGATCCCAAAGACTGCCCCATTTGTCCAGCCCCATTTGTTGCAGAGAACTTTTAATGTCTTTGAGAAAATCGAGTGCAGCCTTGAGTTCCTGTATGCGCCCAAAGAAGAAACCAGCTGGAGGAGGTTCAGGCTAAAGAATACACCAATGTGGTTTGAGTATAAGTATGTTATGTGAAGGTATGTTGCCCTGAGTTCAGGTGCACCATGGTGTTAACTTTATTTGTAATACATTTATAGTTGGTAAACTAGTGACCTAGGTTATAAAAGCATATAAATAAATGTAGGTACTGGTGCCCCGGCATAGAAGATATAGAAGTAAATGTGGTGTGGTAATAAAGGGAGCATATACATGAAATCCCCCCCCCCTGCAGTAAATAGTAATAGGCTAAAAGAACAGTATAGGGTCAGATTGGGGCGAAACAGTTATTTACATTTTGGGGTTCCCCATCCTAGAATCCCATGTCAAGAGGTATAGGTGGGTGGTTGTCCACTATGGGCAGCAAGGCAAAGTCCTCCAGGAGGAGAGAAAGCCAGCCTGGGAGGTAGTTTCTAGTAGCAGTAATAAAGGTGTTAATGTTGGGGACGCTGTTAGCCCTGTCATCCCTGTTCCAGTGGAGTAAGTCCATGTTTGGCATGGGTGGTCTGTTTCCGCCAGTGCAGTATAACACAGGGTAATATAGGAAAAGGAGGACATGTTCTGGAATGGAGAAGTGTGGGAAGGGGGCTGTGTATGTGTACCAGGGGATGAGTTAATTGTGCTTTATTAAGAAAGAAGCAAGTTTTATGTAACAGTAGCTGGGCAAGATAGGTGCAATCACATTTTTCGACAAGTAAAAGGTAATGAACATCTGGAACCTTCCTACTGATATAACCATGGCATGCCATTTTAGAGTGGCCAGCCTTGGGACTGAGGTAACATAAGGCCTAAACTAGGAATTTAGCTTGTTCTTTGTCAAGAGGAGAGAGAGCTGTGAGAGAGCTTTGTTGGATCATGTGGGAGGTAGGCCATGCAGTCCTTTGGATCCGGAGACTCTGAGTGTGCAGGGATTTGACTAAAGACATCACCCTTGTCCCCCAGTTGGAGGCAAGGGCACCCATAGCATAAAGTGTCATCAGGTTGGAGAAGGGCTAGGACAGAGACTGATACCAGTAGCGGCTGCTCCCAGATGGCTAACATGGCATGCTGTGGACTATAAGGAGTGCAGTGTAACATCAATTACAGGCACCTTATCTAAACAGTCATCATGTATTGGACCTTTATTCTGGGATGTGAGCAAAAACCTGCGGAGCAAACCCTGCCCGCCCAGGGGCGAGAATGTGACAGGGACAAAAAGTCAGGTTGCCAGACAGGTATCCCCTGGTTCACCCCTGTATGTGTGGTGCACTCAGTGCTGGAAGGGGCAGTTCACTTTCCTACAGCAGCTCAAACCCTGATTTCCATTATTCATGGATTTAGTCATGATTAGAGATGGTCAATGACATGTAAAAATTGGAAAGTTAGCATGCAAATATATATATATATATATATATATATATATATTGTATGTGGAGCAAATTGAGCCAATCAAGCACAGGACCATTTGCATCGAATTGGCTCAGTAACAGTTTGCATATAAGTTGTATACATTTAAATGCCACCGTTAAAGCATGTCATAGGGATGAGGAAGTGATGATCTTTGCTGCGCTGTGCCTATATTAAAAGCTGTACAAATCAGCAGTTTTGTTTTATACTTTAAGATGAGCAGTATTTAAAGTGTCTTTATTTGAGGATAAAAAGTTCAAGAAACCTTTGAAGATCCTCAATTTCAAATCAAATAGGGTACAAGAAGAAGAAGTTCCAATTTTTGATTTAACAACTTTCAAGTGTTCTAACTATATTACTATAATAATTACTATAATCTCATAGTACATGAGTCTATACGTGTTTCTTGAAAAACATGTCCCCAGCCTACAAAGGGCTCTGTCACACCAACTAAGTTGCCATGTGGTTTCGTGTGAAAGAGCCCTTAAAGCATGTTTCTTAACATCCCTTTTATCATGTACAGCATCTATCTAAGTAAATAAGAAAGGTTTGATCCAGGAAACAAAACACCTGTCAATCATTTTGGGAAAGAAGAATAATTAGAGCCTAGTTTATATTGATATCTCTGTTTTTCTTATGAAAATTTGACTGTGATCATCGTTCAAACATCAATAGTAAAAATGATTACCCGAATATCATACTTTTAAAAAAGTATTTCTCTGTGACTTGTTAATAGCCCAGTACACTAGGCAACATGTTGATGGAGAATGCATGCACATACCTAAAGTATTGCCTTTTATAACTCAAGACTCTATTCTTTTTCTAGGGCCACATAGCTAAATTCAGACTGTCACTTACAGGGAAGCTTCTGCTCAGCAACATGACAGCATGTCACTTCCGCCCAGCGGTTGTAGATCATGGTTGGTCAGCAGGGGCAAACGAGCGAATCCTGACTTTCTGTCTAAACTAAGCCAAAAGGTGGCCATAGATGGTTGAATTTGCGGGGCGATTTTGCCGCAGATTGACCAACTTGTGTGCTCGCAGCCATCGATCTGCCGCAAGATTGGCCTCAAATTGAATGGTGAAAACTGAAGTTGGGCCAGAAATTAGGCCAGAAATCGATCTCACAAATTACAGACATGTCCGCTATTTTTAGATGGATCTCCTTAATTTGGATGGTCCTAATCCAAGGAAAATGCTGGCACACACGCATCACACAAGATTTTTTATATAATTATCTGTGAAAGAGAGAAAAGTAGTAGTTATGCAACAAAACATGGTCCTCTGACTTATCTATGTACTGTAAAATGGCCAAGCTTCGTGAAGCTTCGTGTATAGAAGACTATACATTTTCCTTTTATTTCCTCCCCCAGCCACTAATTCATCAGGGGGACTAAGGGAATGGCTTTACTGATTCTGTCTGTCTGTCTGTGATTTCTTTTTTTCTTTTTCGTTGCCTTCCCAAACTTGAGCAGGAACCCTAACCCATTAACCACAACATAGGGAGGTAGAAGATTTGGACCTAACCTCTGCAAAGCCAATCTTGAATGTTTAGTTGCACAGGAAGTCATTCATGGCTCTTTGGGGCTCGTACAGCCTCCTTATTAGCAACATAAAAAGTGCATGGTATAGGAGGACACAAACCAGATAGGTTAGGTATGTAATCACCTGGATAATGTTTGTGCCAAAATAGCTTAACCCCCCCTGCCATTCCTAACGGTCCCAGTTTGTCCAGCTCTGACCTGTCAGAACTGCAGTGGACGAGCTGGGTTCGTCAGGCGGAGATCGGAGCCACAGGAGCGCAAACTCACTGATCCATGTGGCTCCGATCTAATGAAGGGGATGCTGAAGGGGAACAGATCACCCCCCCCCCCCCATGTGATGATGTCACACGGGGCTCGGGCTGGAGTTTTAAATAAAAATTATGTTGAATAGTGTTTTCGGCATTGAAAACACAATTCAATCTGATTCCCTATGTAAAATACTCACCTGTCCTCTACTTGCTTCTCTCTCTCTTTTGATGTGACAGACTGGGGGCGGGAACACCAAGTGAACTCAATGTAATACATTGGCTTCCTGACATTCAAATGTAAATTCGGTTAACTTCAAAGAGCACATCTGGAAATCACCCCCAGTGAACAAAACACATTTCCAATTGTATTAAAATTTTTATTATAAACAAAACATATATTTGAATACATACTGTTTTGAAATCATTCATACCAAATAAGTATTTAAGAGATTATATCATTCAAATGATACCTTTTACTCATTTTTGTAATATAATTTTTTTAAACATAATTGTGTGTCTCAAACATAATTATATTCAGGATGTTTACTAGACCCTTGTACGGACATTTTTTGGGAAGTTACAGGCCTACAACATAAAAATATTCCATTAAAGTCTATGGTGCGCTTTTGGTAGAGAAATCTGTACCTCAGCAGTGTGCTAGGGAGGTTAACTGATGGCTGGTGGTGAGAGTTCAACCATCTATCACAGTGTTTCTCAACTCTGGTCCTGAGGGACACCTAACAGTACATGTTTTGCAGAAAAACACTTGGGTTTAATGAGCTCTGCTGACACACTAATTACCTCACCTGTGATTGTTTTTGGCTCTATGCAAAACATGCACTGTTGGGGGTCCCTGAGGACCGGAGTTGAGAAACACTGTCTATCAGACTCAGCTTCATCCAAAATAGGACAGAGATGACAAAGGTGTCTGAATCTCAAGATAAATGGAGTTGCATTCTTTAACTATCAAACTGTTTTAACCAGTGTACAGCAAACTATACATTCCATGTGCCAGTGGTCATCTTTACACTGTCCCTGCCATTGTTTCATACTCTATGTTTGTGCAAGACAGAGATGATGTTCTAAGATTAAAAGGTGATTTACTAACATATATACTGCTGGCTGCCAACCTACAACTGTGTTGCCTCATAAAATGGCAATAGGTGTTGTTTCAAACCAACTGATGGGGATGGAGTTGGACAGCCTCCACTTGATTCTGAAGGTGGAAAACGAAAAACTTTTATGCCCCTTGGCAATATCTGTCTGCCTTTCACTTAAATCAAAATAGAAATGTAGAGGTGACAGCTGAGTTGAGTGGAAATGTTATTGTTGAATTCCCCACAAACCCTTGCTTCCACCAAGCTTTTTGTGTGCATGGTGAGTCAGCTTCCTATAACTTATCCACTGATTTGTAATTATTAGTTATATTCCCCTACTGCCACATGACTTTATCATAAAGCAGTTCTGTTTTTCATTTTGGTGAACACTTTCATGCCTGCTTTTTTTTAGCTGAGCAAAATAACATTTTATTTTAGGATTTTAAATGGGCTCTTGATTCTTAATAGGCAAGTGCTGAACTAAGTTAATGTTGTATCTGAAAAGTGGGGAGCACTCCATTTGTGCATGGGTAATTTTCATTACTTCCATACAATGTGAAGGGCTTTTATTGTTTGATCTGTGGCATCTCTTTCTAATGTTTGCAACTTTGTACATAAACTTTACTGTTTCATAATGAATGATATTGAATAGTTATCAAATATATTTTATTCATATCTGAACTACAAAACATGCTTTACTACTATAGTTAAAAGACGTTTTCCTTGTTTCCGTATTGGATGCCCACAAGAAGCAGCCTCAAGCTGCCAGCTGGCTTTAAGACTTTGGTTCAATGACAAATGATCTGAATGCAACATCTTCCCATTGAGCAGCTGCAGTAGCAGTAGGATATCTGAAGAAGAAGCAGGCAGTGAGAAGCAGCCACAGGCTCTCATGTAGCATCTGTTTTGCATGATGCCATGTTGAGATTTGTTTCTATAAATGCAAACAAATAACGACCCTGTTCAAAAACCCAAATATAGATTGTCTTCTCAGACACCCTGTGGTTATGGAGAGACTAACTTACCTTACTTATCTTGTGAGCACAGCTACCTCAAATGTTTACATTTGTCTTGTGCAAAATAGAATAAGGAAGTAGAATACAAAGTTATGTTTTATTAAATGAGCACTCCACTCTCTAAATGTTTTTAAGAAAATACGGAGTACACTCTATGTGGTTGGTTGTTGAAGTTTTTATCCATCCATTATAGCTAAACCCTTTGCCATTACCCAGATAACCTATTCTTACTGTTTACACCATTTTTACTTCTTAATGTAAAAATATATATAGATACACAGACAAAATCAACTGCATTTTGACTACTAGAAAAGGTTGCATTTTTAACTAGCTGACTTTGGGAGTGTTTTGAAAATCCTCTAAACACGGCTTCATCGCCAAAATTGCTGGAGATATAGAGAAAAGTTGTTGGAACAAAGTATTGTTCTAGCATATGCAGTTTTATATAATTGGTAACATGGTGTCATTGGTGATGATTCATGGTGTCATTGGTCATGGTTCAGGGCCTTTGCAATCACTGAATTTTTCAGATTATAAGACTCAAAATCGGGGGGCAAAAGTTCCTGCATCTTATGGTCTGAAAGCACGAATGTTGCACCTTGCCATGGCCGGATCTCCCATCTGAACTGTCTCATTGCTTATGCTATCAGAGCCCTACTGACATAAACAATGAAGAGAGAGATAGATGAACTGCCACACTGCAGCTTCCATGGACACAGGCACAGCCAGAGAGGGAGAGGGGATCTGTAGCCATTCCCCCCCTCCTCCTGATCAGTGAGGAAGATCAGTGAGGAGGATGATGGAATGTGCTGTGATACTGCTGCTGCTAGTGACATCTACTGGCTGAATTTGATATTGCATTAATTTATTTCATTGCATTAACCCAATTGATTTGAACACTTATATATAAAATATTTTTTTCCTGGTTTTCTTGCTTAAAAAACAGGGTGAGTCTTATGGTACGCTAGCCAGCTAGTGGTTTAAAAAAAAAAACTAATTGACCATCTATATTGATGACTAGTGTGAATATATTCACGAATATTCAGGTCACGAGTTTTCATTGCGAATATCGGCATTTTGAGAATTCACAAAGATCTCTAATTTAGTGCTAGTTCTTCGTAATTGTGAATATTTAATATTTTTTACACCAGAACCCGGAACTGACCATGCATTGTGTTCACAATATGTGAATGTACAACTGGCAATTTGTGCAATGAAGGTTATAAATCAATTAATTTCATTGCATTTTTTTTGCGGAAATCTTTTTCACAATGAAGGTAATAATGACTGGAGACAATGAATTCTCGAATTTACGAACTTGTTGCAAATATTAGCCGAAAAATTCTGACATATTCTTGCCTGTGCTGCTCATCACTATTGATGACAAAAGAGCAGTACACTGAAGTACTCTTATCAGTTCAAATCGGGTCCTGTTCCTGCACGCACCAGACACTTTTAGTCCTGATGATTGCTGTTGCCCTTGAAATTGGTTAGATGTTCTTTGCATTATTTTTTTTTTCTTAAAGCTAAATTTATTTAAAACTCCTGCTAAAGCCCCCCACTCACGTGTCGGCAGTTACTTTGCATGGGAATGCTGGTGCCCATCCAATATAATGAAATCGATGTAAGAATTAAGGACATGTCCGCAATGGGTTAAACCGATTTGGATTGGCAATTTCTGGTCAAATTACAAGTTTAAACTTTAGATTTCTCCCCGATTTTTCGGCCGCTGTGAGCGTGTATGGGGGCATTAGGCAGGGCCACGTTTTTCTCAGAACATCTCTCTATATCTATGAGCTAACGATAGATGAAAAGTAGTTGTCAACAATATCTATGCAAAATGGAAAACATATCAATCAAGTTTAAAAAACATCGACCTAAATAATATATAATGCTGAACAAAGAGGATTATCACTTTACAGTTTACTTTCTGCCTATTGTAAATTACAATCTATAAGCAAACCTAGATACTTGTAATATGCAATTAACACTTATTACGTATAATATCATATTATTGAATTTTGTTCTGTATGCAGAATAGGTAAACAAATAGGCAACATTAAGTAAATAATAGCTTTCAACCTGACTTATCTTGAAAGAGTTGGCCATTCATGTGTGCTGTTGCTGAGAACAATATCTTGAGTGAACAGAATAAGTCGTGTAAATATTGAGACATGGCAGGAATGACCTAATCACACTTCACCTGCTGCAGAGAAACATTCTTCTTGGTGACTGCTGGCCAGATATGACCGAAAGCAAACTTTATCATATGGATTAATAGGCTAAAATGTGACACCTTTTTACCGCTTGGACTCTTTTATCTGTCGTCATGGCTGGCATGTTTTGCTCTTTTCAGTTTGCTTATATATGGACACCTGTTTGGTTTTTTATACTTCCTTCTGATATATTTTAGCCACCTGCCTTTCTGATTTACTGTGTAATGATTTAACTGTGACTAGCAAGCAGCGCTGCAGATATAGTATAGTATATCATGCAACTCTTCCATGATACCATACATGATAAAACACATTTGGTGTCGCTAAAATTTTTCTCTCTTTTTTTGGCAATCTTCTTTACTGCTTTCTGTAAAAGGCTGTTGGCTTTTGTTCCCCCTTATTACTGATGACTTAAAGTACTTTTATTTCAAACCGATAAATTTTATAGTCATATTGTACATACTTTTTCGGTCTTTCATTCAAAATAATAGCTATAATAATAGCTGTAATGTTTCTTAGAATTTAGATATGACTAATGACTTGGCTAGCTTTGAACTAAAGCTATGAAGTACAAAATTTTGTGCACTTTTTAAAGTTCTGTTAAAATTAAAAAGGTTGTTTGTGAAGGGGTAGAGGGTCGCCTTGCTTCTTAAAATAAGGTACATTAAATAGTGTCTATATAGCACTAGTGATGGTTGAACATTGGCAGAGGCTGTTCGTGAATCGGTGGACCGAACTGACACAAATACTTTATACTTTATACTGTTGGAGGGGAACCGCTATTGACTTTAATCGAGGGTGAAATTCTCAGATCTTCAGGTCATAATAGTAGACACAATACCAATAAAAACAAACTCAAAAAGGGTCAAAAGGGTGCAACCACCTGGACAGTATTATGGCAAAGGGGAATCAATGGACTTTCGGCAATGTCAGGGTTAAAAAAAACAGTATGGGGTCCTCCCAGAGTACACCAGAAAAGGAAGACCCCAAACAGTGTGGGCAATGATAATTTTTCCTATTAAGCATGCCTCTTATATCCGCGTATGAGCGGTTGGAGCTCCTCACACAGCATGAACTGGCCACCAGTCGCTGGTGTTTGTGCAGCTCCTTTCAAGATCAGCTCAGGCTTTAGATGAATTGCTCACATCCACCCAGAAAGCAGCCCTAAGTGCCTGTGTATCAGCACTGAGCAGCAGGCAGTTCTGTTATTTTTTTACACACAGATATAAGGGTAAAGCAAAGATATCTCTGTATACAGGCAGATTTAACTTGGATCTTACAGAGGACCTAAAGCGTATGAAAGTGGGTGAGTTGTATGTGCCATGCAAAGCCACCCCCCCTCCAGTGCTGCAGTCCTGCCTCCCCTCCAGTGCTTCAATCCTGCCCCATACTCTAGTTCTGCAATCCCCCACCACCCACTTCAGTACTGCAATCCTGCTACCCCCTCCATTGCTCCAATCCGGGCCACCTCCAGTGCTCCATTCTTGCCCACCCCTCCTGGCTCCTCTCCAATGCTCCAATCTTGCCCCCACCCCCATTCTAAAATCCTGGTCCCCCTCCAGTGCACAATCCTGTCCTCCCTAACCAGTGCAATATACACAATGTACAGAGTGGAATGTACACAGTATATCACAATATGCAGAATTTACCCACATATGAATATGGCTCTCTCCCGACAATTAATCTTATTTCCAGCTGGAACGGAGCACAACTTGGCTGCAGGTGGGGGAGCTGTGTGTATATGTGTATAATGATATGGGAGATACGGGGGAGCAGTGTAAATATATAGTGGGGGAGACAGCGAGAAAAATTGCAAAGAAACCACGCTACATATGGGGCGTATGGAGTACTAGTGATGAGCAGCACAGGCAATATTCGTGGTATGACCATGTATTGCGAAAATCATATTCGCATATTCGCATATTCGCGAAAATCTTTAAAATGAATATTATTTTCGCAATACATGGCCATATTGCGAATATTCAGAATTGTGAATATCCGCCGACACATTCGAGATATTGGCGAATTCTCGAATGGCCAATATTCGTGAAAAATATTCGGCATTCAAATGTTCGAGCTCAACACTAGTGAGTACTAGTGATGAGCGGCATAGTCAATATTCGAATTCGTGATATTTCACGAATAATTCTACTAATATTCGATTCTATATTCGGAAATTCGGATATTCGCGGTATGACCATGTATTGCGAAAATCATATTCGCATTGCAAAAATCATATTCGCATTGCGAAAATCATATTCGCATGGCAAAAATCTTTAAAATGAATGGTCACATGCTATGTTTATTTTCGCAATGCGAATATTATTTTCGCGATACATGGCCGTATTGCGAATATTCGAAATTGCGAATATTCGCCGACATATTCAAGATATTGGCGAATTCTCGAATTGCCGATATTCGCAAAAAATATTCGGCATTCGAATATTCGAGCTCAACACTAGTGAGTACCAGACACCATCTCCAAGTACCCACCTAAGTAGTAGTAGTGCACACCTGTGTATATATATTTATCTGGTTAAAGCTGACAACAGTTTTTACAATAAAATATGTTTAAAAACAATCCTTAATATTTTTTTTGTGTGTTTATGGGGTGAGGGGGGCAGAGGGAGTGCTCGTCCAGGGCACCAAACAGGCTAGGACAGCCCTTGAGCATGGGATCCCCCCAGAGCATACCAAGCTCCTGTCGGCAAGCCTGGAAGGACAGGAAGGGGGTGCTCACCAGGTGGGACTTATGCAGAAAACACTATTCCATTTGATTTTTATTTAAAACTCCTGCCCACGCCCCGATGTGACGTCATCACATGAGGAGGGGGTAGTGATCTGTTCTCCTGCAACTGCCTCTTCAAAATGTCTGGAGATGTAGAGAAGGGCTGTGGTAACATTTGGGAAAATTTTTTTGCTCTAGCATATGCATAAGTTGAAAATCAAAATCGAAATTCTGATTTTCTAAATTTTGACTTGACTTTGAACTTAATTTGTGCAAAAACTGTTTGTGTTAGAGGCATACTTTTTTCTACCCCCAACCATTCTCTACATCTCCAGCAATTTTCGTGATGATACTATATTAAGGGGATTTGCAATTTACTCGAAATCGTCATTTGAAAAAAAATCGTCAATCTCTCATACATATGAGTTAAAATCGCAGGGTGTTCAAATACTTATGTTCCCCACTGTATACCATTGTTACATCATCAAATTGTAAACCATCATGTTTTCGTGGGGTGTTACTTTTATATACCAATTGTGATTTTTAAACATTTGTTGAACCTTTAGAAATACAGTTGTGTTCAAAATTATTCAACCCCCACTGAAATTGAGTGTTTTTTTTGCCATTTTGAAATTGATTTTGATCATTTCAGTCATCTTGTTTAGAATGAAATCAAAGAGGCACTTGTAAGTCAGACAAATATAACATAACATTAATAATGAAATAACCACAAATGTCTTTTCTGTGCTCACATCATTATCAGTTTTATTCAACCCCCAAGTGACATTCATTCTTAGTAATTAGTACAACATCCTTTTCCAGTTATAACAGCTTTTAAACGTGAAGCACAGTGTGACACAAGTGTCTTGCAGCGATCTACGGGTATCTTAGCCCATTCTTCATGGGCAAAAGCCTCCAGTTCAGTCACATTCTTAGGCTTGCGCACTGCAACTGCTTTCTTCAAGTCCCACCAGAGGTTCTCAATCGGATTTAAGTCTGGTGATTGCGATGGCCACTCAAAAATGTCCCAGCCTATAATCTGCAGCCATGCTCTAGTGGACTTGGAGGTATGCTTGGGATCATTGTCCTGTTGAAAGCTCCAACTTCTTCCAAGCCTCAGGTTTGTGACAGACTGCATCATATCTCCTTTCAATATCTCCTGGTACTGAAGAGAATTCATGGTACCTTGCACACGCTGAAGCTTCCCTGTACCTGCAGAAGCAAAACAGCCCAAAGCATGATTGACCCCCCGCCATGCTTTACAGTAGGCAAGGTGTTCTTTTCTTCATAGGCCTTGTTCTTCCTCCTCCAAACATAGTGTTGATCCATGGGCCCAAACAGTTCTAATTTTGTTTCATCAGTCCACAAAACACTATCCCAAAACTTTTGGTTTGTCCATGACTTTTGGCATACTGCAGTCGATCAACGGATGGATGGATCAACACTATGTTTGGAGGAGGAAGAACAAGGCCTATGAAGAAAAGAACACCTTGCCTACTGTGAAGAATGGCAGGGGGTCAATGAAGAAATCAGTTGTAGCGCGCAAGCCTAAGAAAGTGACTGAACTGGAGGCTTTTGCCCATGAAGAATGGGCTAAGATACCCGTAGATCGCTGCAAGATACTTGTGTCACGCTATGCTTCACGTTTAAAAGCTGTTATAACTGGAAAAGGATGTTGTACTAAGTACTAAGAATGAATGTCACTTGGGGGTTGAATAAAACTGATAATGATGTGAGCACAGAAAAGACATTTGTGGTTATTTCATTATTAATGTTATGTTATATTCGTCTGACTTACAAGCGCCTCTTTTGATTAATTCTAAACAAGATGACAGAAATAATCAAAATCAATGTCAAAATGGCCAAAACACTCAGTGGGGGTTGAATAATTTTGAACACAACTGTATGTAAGAGGTCCTAGTACTCATTGCAAATGGTGATGGACAGATCAGGTTATATTCATTTTTATGATTTATATAAAAAAAATTTAAACATGATAATTGTTCATTAAGTTGAAGTTTCACAGGAGAATTTTGACTTTTGAGGAAAAAGTCTGTATCATCCCACGTAATTCTGACCTATGAAAATTCCAATGAAAAATTTGACCAAAAATTTTGATGATCGGATCTTTTGACCATGTTTCATGGCTAGATCATCATTTGCTGTTAATAAATAGTTGCACATAGCTGTCATCAGCGATCACATAGTAGAAGTGATATCATTGACAAGAAAGGCCATCAGGTGGTGTATGAAACAGGTGAAACTCACAGAGTAAAAATGGGTCAGAAAGAGGAGTGGGTGATTAATTTACCTGGAGGTGTACAGCTCCAAATATGAAGGGGAGTATGGCCCACTATAATAAAGACATTGGAACAAGAACATGAGGTACACAACATATGGCAACAAAGTTAAATTCTGTTAGAATAAAATATCCTACTAAACATTGAGTGTGACTCTAACCAAGCAGAGACCTCCCTACAGCACCCATAACCAGGAAGTGGTATCATCCATACCTCTCTCCCAATGTGGCAGACTTCTGTTCTGGGTGCAGGAACACTAAGTTTACAGAACTGAATGTAATACATTGGCTTCAAAGTATTACAATGCTCTCCTAGAAAAATATAAAATATTTACTACAATGAAACTAAGCAGGGTGTGTGTTGACAAAGGACTGCAGCCTGAAATCCATTCCATTGATCCTACTAAACATTAAGTGCGACTCTAACCAAGCAGAGACCTCCCTACAGCACCCAGATAGACACATAGACACATTGACACATTGCTGGAGCTCCAAGGAAGAGACACCCTCCATTAGACATTGGACCCTTCAAGGGAAGAGATGGATAACAAAGGTGGAGTATACACTTTTCTGGTATGTTGAAGGGTAGAAGTTTTAATTAAATATTTTACTCTGTGTGGTCTCTTATTTCTAGAAAATCAATTTAAAATACCCCCTATAGGGGTAAGGTAAGGGGTCCTTGGGACCTCTGTACTCATTCATTAGGGTGAGGAGTGAGATCTTTGGGTCTTCTTGTTAAAGGGGAACCCTAGATACTCAATGCACCACAACCCACGCACCCACATTGCCTGGTCTATTTGGGGAAGGCTAACCCCTTACCTAAATGAGGGGTCTCCCCTTTGTTGAGGTATGGCATGGAACCTGGTGGGACAGGGGGTGCATTCTTCCTGTCATTCCAGGCTTGCCGAAATGGGTCTGGTATGCTCTGGAAGGAGGGACCCCCACGCTGTTCAACCCCCTTATTTTTGTTAGGTTTAAACATTGCCCCTTTGGCATGACGCTGTCCACTTGTTTGCACACTTTTGACACTTTTTGTAACGGTATTGTAGCTACAAACATGACTTGAAGGTTTGAGAATTTCCCCTGTCAGTAACCTCCTGGGCATTATGCACGTGGTACTTTTTGTCCTGCCCTCCAGGAGGTTCTGAACACAGACCCGGAGTCACCAGTGTAGCCGGAGGTGTGCTTTAAAAAAAAAAAGCATGGTCAATGGCACCTCCTATCTGACGTCATCGGGGCAAATGTGGAAGCAGAAACACTTAGGGATTTTGATGAACAGGTGACTTTCCCTGTAGTTAACTCAGGGTAAGTTTTATTAGCTGAGAAAAAAAGTAGCAAATAATAAATGGGGTTTTAAGGCACAAGAAATTTAGCTAGGCTAGTGAAATACATAAAAAATTACACATAATTGTAAGGACCATAAAGTTCTGTCTTTAAAAGCAACAAGACAAACATTGGCTCATAAGCCACAATACATTACAAGTAAGTTTGGTTAGTTGGCGTGGCCCAAGGCTTTCAACATGTTTCGCCTAGTACAGGCTTCATCAGGGATTTCTTGGAACCACACTGTATAATATCAACAAAATACATATTAAGCCATTGCATGTACAGTACATCTGGTCCCCCACAGGTGCTGATAAGATAACGTACCCGGAGTCCCCTTTGCAGGGAGTCCAAGCTTCAGAGAGACCGTGGAGGCGATCAAGAGGGGAAACCCAAAAGGGCGCCTAAAGAACAGGGAGGACCAACCCCCAACTGGTCACCTCCCCAGCCAAAGGCCACCGCACCCCAGGGGATGCACCAACCCGTCCCACACAAGACCACTGGGTAAGGGAGGGTTTAATATAGTCCCACTGAAAATAATTGGACAAATTATTATATTATAATTGGACAGGACATCTTGCCTCATGCCACCTGATTGGGCCCAAGAGTGAATGGGCATAGTTTAAATTTTTAACCATGCCCATTCATGTCTATAGCCACGATTAGGGGCAAGTGGCCTGTTTGCCCTAGGACCTTATTCTACCTTAACCCATCTCTGTATTCTCAAACAGCCTCACTATTTCCCACATCTATACTTATTATTAAATATTATTGCCTAGTCACATGTATTTTATCTCTTAATATTTCATCTTTGACAGCTACCTAGGATTGTTACAAATTCCTTATTAGAATGTACAATTTCAAATCTTTCTGAGCTATTTTTTCAAATTGTTTCTTCCCAATTGAACATTGCATTCAAGTATAAAGAAAATACACTGGAGGAACAAATATGTGCATGATTTATTCATACTTGAATTTTCAATGTTCTGAATACTTTAAAGACAAATGACAAGCAAACAAGTTTACATGCTCGTTTACAGAACGCTTGCTGGTACAAATTATTTTGTAGTTCTCGAAAACCGTGTGATTCTAAAAATAGAATCTGTTTTCAGTTTGATTGTCCGGAAGATATTTTCAAATATGACTATGGTGATGGGATTCATTTGTGTTGCAGAATGAAAAAAAAAGTAGGTGCCGTACATCTGTAAAGATTTATAGTACTTAAGAGATGATTGTGGAAGACATATGGTTTAATCATCTTTTTAAGCCTTTTTTAGCTGCTTAAGATTTCAATGTTTCTTTCTTCAATTTAAGTTTTTTTTCCATTACTAAAAAGCAAACATAAGTAATATTCCCAAGCAATTAAGACTACAATCTAAAAGTTATCAACAGCATTGCGCTTTAGGTTTATTGTATGACATTGTACTTTAAATTAGGTATCACAGAAGCTTAAGTGTTAATGTAGGCCGTAACTTATGTTATACTACAAGCAAATGCTTCTCATGTAAAAGATCAAGTGTATGAATTCATTTTAATTCTGCAGACATTTAATGACAGTCCTTGAAAGTCTCTTATGCTGGGATTATTGGGATACCAGTTTTAGTAAATACTGTACCACTTAAAAGCCACAAGTGCCCCCCCCCCCCGATTATTTTTGATATCTCTCTCCTCAAACTGACAGCTTGTTTGTTTTAAAGACATTCCCAGTAGAAAACCTAAATGTATACTTGTATAAATATGCCTGCCTGCTGCAATAATGTTTCTTTTTAATGATGTGATGAATGTTTTAACAAAAACTTTCTTTAGAGAAGAAAAAGATGAAAAAACAAAAACATTATAACAGTTTGGAAGCTCCCCTTGACTAAATTGTGTTGAGTGCTTTGTGTTCTGTATAAAAAGATTGTTTTTACCTTAGCACATAAAACACCCCTTTTATTCACAATTTAACCACTGGCTATGCACATTAATACCCAATGGTTAATTAGACATGCTATTATACTCCTTTTTCCAACACAGTAGCACAGTGGGCACATGTATATTTTAAGTGAATTTACTGACAAGAAAATATTAGCTTATTGGTAAAGGAATTTTTAATTTGAAGATATCTGAAGGTTGCATTCTTTCGAGACTGTAGGTAGCTATTACACATTTGAAGCCTAGCAGAGGCTGCAGCACAAAAAATGTACTTACTGCCAAACTAGTGACTCAAAGCGTAATGCGGCTTTACTAGCATTTCGAGTCAACCAAATACAACAATATACACACAAAAATATGCTCAGAAATCTGTGCAAATCCAGCACCTTGGCCTGATGCAATATTAACATTAGTGCTAAAGTCAAACCTTATAACCATTTAAATGAAATGATCTGTTTCTTTTTTTTATGTGGTGCATTTAGAGAAGGAAAGGAAGGGATTCAGCTTAGGCCTAACAGACAATCTATAGGCTTGAGTAGATGACTGAGGAGGTGCCATTCTTGCTACCCTTATGCAACATTTGGAATATTAGCATAAGCAAGATAGGACTGTAAGAGGGAGGCCTCTCCCTGCCCCTAGGTAGTAGAGAAACCTGACCTAGGGAACAGAGTGGGAGAGAGGACTTATGTGGCTGTTTCTGTTGTTAGTCCTCCAGCCCCTAGAGGGAACTCAAGCTTAGAAGAGATAAAAAAAACCTGACTCTGTTATCAAGGCACTCAGTATCTCTGCAGAGGGTTTGGAGACATGTCAGGGACAGGTCTGTTCTAGCCTTCTAGAGCAGTATACCCCGGAGGGAAATGTGGCTTTTTGTTCTTGTGGGACTGGACACAGTGGGGCGGCATTTTCTGGAAGCAAAAGTGAGTGAGAGCCCCAGCGACCATCCTGCACCCCAACAAGGACTGCCGGGGAGTTGGCCCGGAGTGGAGAACTTGACTTAATTGTGCAAGTATCCTTGATTTCTATTGCAAAGACTTTTACAGAGAAGAAGAGCGATCCTTCTTAGGAGTGACGCTGGATAACTGAATTGAACTCTTATTACTTAGTTATCCTGTTAGGTCTATGACCTTCACCATTTGTTAAAAAAGGACTGTTGTTAAAGTTAAAGGTATGTGTTTCCTGTGTTCACCACTCAAAAACCTGCTCTTACAGGGCCAGTGGTAAAATGCCAGTAAGTTGAGTCTGTGCTTAATGTGGGACATGAGTAAAAGGTTTGTCCACCCCTGCTCTAGCTCATGCTGAATGTCACTTGTAAATTTGTCCTTAGTCTTGCTTTTTAAAACTGTACTGCTTTATGATCCACAGCCACTTGGCCCATTTTTATTGCTACATTCTGCCATATGATGAGCACATCTAGTGCTAATGACAGCAAGTACAAAAGCAGAAATCTGTGACAATATCATGCTCAAGGCAATTTTGTTGTGCATGCTGATCGCGGGGAAACAGACACGGGAGCAACACTGCCCATTCAATGTAATGGGCTATGATGTGCCTGTACACACAGGTGAGCCATAGGCTGATGTGTGCAGTACCATAAAAAAAACTGGTTTACAGCGCACAATATGCAGATTGGTAGTGGCATGTGGCCATGTGGAGTTAGCCTTCATTTCTGTATATCTAAACTTTGTGAAAAAATAATGACTGTTAGAAACCAACAAAGTCACGACACTAAATTATTTCTTGTGATCATTGACATTCTTTGGTATTATTGTATTACTCCAAAAATTACCTAGAGAACTCAATGGTTTATTTGGATGCTCTTTTGCTATGTGTTAGGAAGACAAAATCTGGTTGATGTTCATAGCCTGGTCACAGTTGCATTTAAACCTCTGGACATTCTGCCCATTAACCGTTCTAAAGAGCAGTGCAGGTAATAAAAACTGATTACATGATATATCATATTGATGATGCCAGAGAGTTGAGGACCCAGAGCTCCAATGACTGCATGCAGGTCAATCGTGCCCCCCACCACCTCAATATTAGGTGAGTAATATTTTTAAACAAACTTACAGGGTTAACACTCAGAAGGTTAAAGCATACCTTCACTCACCTAATGTACTTCACTCTGCTTGCTGTCAAACACCCAACTAACTATAAGGGTGATCTGTCAAAAAACGATTAAAAAACCTCACCTGTAA
Organism: Ptychadena robeensis; assembly: GCA_036250615.1. Classification (NCBI taxonomy): domain Eukaryota; kingdom Metazoa; phylum Chordata; class Amphibia; order Anura; family Ptychadenidae; genus Ptychadena; species Ptychadena robeensis. The sequence continues at coordinate 57,119,332 of CM070036.1, read as the reverse complement.
AGAGTAAATGCTAATCGTACCTGATGCTCCTCAGCTCAGAAACTGCACCTGCGTTCTGCTATTCTTAACACAAGGTCATTTTAAAGTAAAAGTCAGTAAGGTCTTCACATTCCAAACACATTTACAAACATATAGAGAACCTTCCTTAAAATCATTATCTAGCACCATCTAGTGGCTCTACAGGTTACTGCAGTTAGTTTATTTCTGCAAGGCTGGTAGTTGTTTGAGAAGTAAAGATGGCCATTGCCAGAGCTTAAGGACACAGAAGGTAAGTATATTTTTTAGGATTGTAGCGTCGTAAAAATAACATTTTGGCTGCAAAAAAAGACCCTCTACCCAATGTACAGAAATATTTTCAATGATAGATGTCTCTTTAGCAATGCCAAGTTTGATTTTTTTTTCCAGCAGTCTTTTATAAGCGTTGAGCTTGAATATTCGCAAATATGGTGGCAGATATTCACAATTTAAATATTCAAGATATTGTACACTGGCATGTTTATGGCCATGCATTGCGTTAATATAATTTGTGAACATCAAATCGAATATTTGTGGAAATATTTGCAAAATATCACAAATTCAAATATTGCTCATCACGAGTACTTACCAGCATCTATACCATTTTGCCCAAAAAAAAGTGGTAGTAAATTTGACACAAGTAGACTTCAATAGGATTTTTTGTAAAACACTTAATGTTAATATGAGCACACCTCAGCAAACCACCTCTAGGTAGAACTAAACAAATGTAATGAAAATGAAAGTTGCGATATTTGTATTTAAAGCCCCCCATACACCACATACAATTACCATGCAATTTCTGCACAACCAACTTTTCTTCTACCAAAACCATGTAATAGGAGGACCTTTCTACACCTTCCAATCTCTATGTATTCTATCAGGGAGGTCACTATACTACATAGTTGTTGGTAGGTCTCATGAAAATTGTATGGAGGAATCTAAAGCTAACCATACACAGTCGGATTCCATGGCCGCTCGATCACCTATCCGATCGATTCCGGCGATCTCAGCGGGAATCGGAGGTCCGATCGATCGGCCAATTAAGTCTGTCCGATCGCTACATACCACTTTGTCCCACGGATTCCTGGACGATTCCGTGTCCGATCGGTCGGATGCCCCACCATCAAGCGATCGGCCATGACCTCATCAGGCTGGGAGTATGCATTCTCCCAGCAGGGGTAACCCTCGATTCATGGCGCAATGAACCAGGGGCCCTCACTGGCATGCAGCCACTTCCTTTGGGGTTTTGGATATAGTGTCATGTACCTGTCAGGGTAAGAAGGTGGTGGAGAGAGCAGGAGGTCCGGGGGGGTGTTGTGGCTGAGGAGTGGAGGCCTGTTCTGGTACTAAGACCTCCTGTCGTTTTGCAGGACCAGGACGGCCAGGGGCATCGGACCGCCTAGATTGAGGGCAGGGAATATGAGGGGTGGGGGGCTGAAAGGCACCAGGAAAAACTGACCCTGCCAGGAGGCGGTTCCATCTGGAGTCCCTGGCAGTGAATGTGAGTTGATATGTTTGATTGGTCTTAATGCCCCAGTGTTTGCCCATGTGTATCTTGTCACTACATTTTGATAACCCGCCAGGGACAGACCTGGTCCCTCGTTATGGGGAGGGAAGGAGCAAGCTGGTGGTCCATATATGAGGGGGAAGCAAGATGGGCCTCAATAGGAGGATGGAGGGGGGCAGTACACAAGTATGGGCCCTCCCGCGCCCCTTCACGTCGGCCGCTCAGGAGGAGAGGAAGGCTATAGCCACCTGCGGCCAAGCACGGAACAGCCTGCCGAAACAGACCCTGCCCAGCCCAGATCCTGGCCCAGCAAGGGCCAGAAGACGAGTGTGCTGGAGCAGCTTTCGCGCTGCCAAGCTGCGACCCAGGAACCATCTGTGTGGCAAAGAGGGAGAACGCGATTTGACGGATACCAGGAAAAGGAACCTCAGTACGACGCACTCCATCCGGAGTGGCCCGTCCAGGGCAATGCTTGGGGGACCAGCGGTGGACACCATCAAACCCCCGGCTTCAGCTCGTGGTCCATCCGGGATTGTATTTGCCCATGGCGGGGACCCTCACTCATTGCCCCATCTGGGCCGCCAGCCTGTGCAGGACCAGCCCAGGTACCAACAGTAACACGCAGGAGGGTGGGTACTTCGTACCATATCCACCCTGTGAACCTCCAGCTGGTTGTGTCCAGGGGGCACATGGGGTAATGGCTTCTTGGTTTTGAGTTGGTGTATCGTTTATTTGTATTGTGTGTACCAGACAGCACAAATGTTAAAACAGGTTGATTTTATTGTTGGACTGTGTAAACTAAAAACATTTGGACCCATAATAATCTCAATGCCTAATCCTTGGGCCTATCTCAAATGGGGGGGGTATGGGGAGATCAGTCGGTGGTCAGGGTTCCATGCTGGCACAGGACACAGGGCCCCACACACCATTGCAAGTTGGCTACTAGGCCTTCCCGTTGGCGGGGGAACTGGAGGGATTGTGCACT
>CM070036.1:57100058-57115656 GCA_036250615.1 Ptychadena robeensis | reverse complement strand
CGTCGAGATGATATGGGGGGGTGGGAGGGAGTGGCCGAAAGGGTCATTGCGGAGTGTTCACTTCCACATCCAAATATTCAGTAGTGACAGCACAGGATCATCACTTTTCCAGCATGTCAGGTGTAAGTGTAAAGTAAGGAGGGGCATTACTCTACCCTTCTAACTTACCACCCGCTGGTAGCAGCAGCTTGATGCTTTTCAGTAGTTTGACAACCCCTGTGAAATGGTTGTTGACCCCAAGGTGGTCCCAAGTGATCTGGTGAGAACTGCTGTTTGCAGAGGGCGTGTATTCAGTTGGGAACTTCCATGCGTTGATCCTATTAGGGTCCCGCTGTGATATTTGCTGACGATTCCTCATAGGGAGAGCGAGGGCTATTTTGGGTTGTACTCGAACGTTTTGGTATTATTTTTTCCTGCATTCGCCCTCCTATTATGCAACCATGAGTGCGAGCTTTCCCTCTCCATGCACAGTCCGGGAGATCGTTAGGGTTGGTTTGTTGTAAAACGTTGTAAAATTTTTGGGCTTTTGCCCTTGCTGCCCGTTCTCCCTTAGTTCAGAACCTGCGTACGTGCGCCACTGTAAAACTCTTTCGGTCTGTGCCATCGTCCACAGATACGGCTGGAAGTGGTTGTTCTCCGGGACTGGATAACCACATGCCCTGCGACAATATCATTTCACCATGGGGGTGTAGCGGTGGTTATTGTCCCCGCTTATAGTGAATATCCCGCAGGATTGGCGGCCAAAGAATATGTGAGGCTCATCCCCACATCCACGGGTGATTAGTATGGGCGGTCACCCACCTTTGGCATCAATCCATTGATCCCACACTGACTGGGCGCCCCCACCCCAGTGTCGTTTGGTTGTTATTTAGTTGTGTTGATTTTTATTGGTTTTTAACCATGCCCATCTATTCTCTATGGGCGTCATAAATCAGGTGGATAGTGGGACAGGGGTACCATCTTTTCCCCTCCCACGTCCTGATCGCATTCCCCATAGAAGGAATGACCCCCCCTCCCCCCTCCCCACTTGGCCATATCTCCGTTGCTGCGGTTCTAATTGTTTGGATGGGAGAAAAAAGGACCTTACAGTTGATCTCCATGATTTTTAAACGCAATACGGAATCTGGCCCACCCGCAGCAGCTGCATGGAATCGCGGGCACAAACGCTATAGCAGGGACATAAGCCTTCAGGAATCGAGTTGGGCTGGCGCTTGGAAGGGGAGGACTGGGTGGTTAGGTGACACCGATCTCGCCCCGCAGAAGGAATGACAAATTGTCTGGGGGTCATTTCATTACTTTCTTTTTTGTAGGAAAGATGCTACGCTGCTGGATGCCATGCAACTACTCCTGGAGACGGGTTAGAGCAAGATGCATTGAACAAAGCGCAACAGGGTATTAGGACTGTCTTTAAAACATGTCACCGGGGTCTCTAGGGCGGGGGCGCCCAAAATTTTTGCAAAGAGGGTCCCAGGGTATGTGATGTGAAATGCGTCGGGCCGCCGACCTTTCAATTGTCAAGGAAACGTAATTATGACATTGCCCCGGGGCAGATCCTTCACAAATACCTTGGTATGAAAAGCAGTTAGTAGCCATTCTACGTTCTAACACTGACTCTCAGGCATGCTGGGATTGAGTTCCTCCAGGTTTCCAGCCACCTAACACCCTGACTGTTCCCCTAGTCTATGGACACAGGGGAATCGCTGAGAAGATTCTCAGCAGCGCCACCCTACTGCTTGGAATGGTGAAGGGAATCATGTGCCTGATGAAGCTGGAAGCCGCCAGCAAGACAGGCACTGGTTGATTAAGATGGCTATTGGATAAAAATGGTGCCGCCCCAGCGCTGCATATTTTTAATTCTAAAGACCCGGAAGGAAACGTGGACATGTGACAAATTTGGCTTCCACGGGCCTGACTTTGGGCATGCCTGATTAGGATGTGAAGGAGAGGGCGTTTTTGCATAGAGGGGAGCTTAGGAATTCACGAGGCAATGAGTGGGGTCTGGGTGAGATGTAGGTTGGCCGAAAGAGCGGTGCGTACCACCTGGAGAGATGTGCTCCGCTATCTCCTCCCCGTCGATGGTCCTGGCACTGAACCACCACGTATCCTACAATCTGATTGTCCAGGGAAAAAAGTGTCCTGGGCGGACTTTCCTACGGTCGCTTCCTAGGACCTTCTCTATGCAGCTCATGTATCCTAGGTCCTGCGAGCTCAGTGTCACTTGTGGTTTCCTCTCGTTAATCACGCAGACACGAACGTCCCAAGCCATCGCACGTCGGGAGGAAACGATGAACGCCGGTACGTGATCTGAAACCACTTCAGTCAGAGATATCCAGCTGCCGCTGCATGAGCAGATGAGCTTCAGCCAGGAAGGTTGGGGATTTCGCTTTGATCACATGCGGGTGGTGATAGTGCGCCATTACCGTTTGGCTGGAGTTAACATCGACCATAATGGGGAACTGTTGTGTGTTTGTGTTATTTTGTGTGGCTTTCCAATCTACATGTGGTAACTCCAGCGCATCACTCAAGGAGTGCTTTACATCGTTCACCTGGACCCCCACACCGCCGTTCATACAGTGACACGCTCCGTCCGTGGGATATTCTTTGTCCGAGAATGCAAACATAGGCGCAGGCAGGCCACCCAGGTTGCACGGTTGTCACACGGTGCTTGTATTCTCATAAGTATACGTTTATGTGTGGTCATGGTATGACTAAGTGTATATAACCTCGTGGGCGTTTAACCCCAAAACCACAGCTCGTGGTGCTTGCCTCAACAATACCACTAACCCTTGAGCCGGTGGGTTGAACACGCGATCGGCGCCAGGCTCGCTAGGGATAGGCGAGTAGTTGGGTTGTGAGTTTGTGGGGATAAGACCGTTGTGGGGACCATGCATGTGCACACAGAAAATTGCACATGGATACACGCTGCAGTATGAACGGACAGACACGCGCTGCACATGGTTGGTCGATAGTATGACGCACGCACATACCCAAGTGCGCATGGACACACGCTTCTGCACATGGCATGGACACAAACACACCACACACGACAGCAGTCACACACAACAAACACACACACACACACTATAACACACACACACCACACACACACACACTGCACTATGTGTTTTATTTGGAAAGAGAGAGACCCACTCACACCCGAACTGCCACATGGATGGACAGAGAGAAAGAGACACACCCACACACTGCACCATGGATGGACAGAGGCAGACACACACGCTCTATGCACATGGATGGACACCACACACACACACACACACCACACCACACAATACAACACAAATCACACACACACCATGCACATGGCAGGACAGAGAGGAGACACAAACTCACACACGCACTGCACATGGAGGACAGAGAGACACACACACACACGCACAGGGCAGGGACAGAGAGACACTACACGCACTGCCCACATCTGGATGGACAGAGAGACACACACACAGTGACATGGATGGATAGAGGGACGAGGGACACACCACACCACACACACACAGGCATGGCATGGACAGAGGAGCGGACACACCACACACACACACAACACAACACACACAAACACACAACAGTGCATGGATGGATTCGAGAGTAGAGAGAGACACACACACACACACACACACCACCACACAATCACACAGTGCATGGTATGGATTCAGAGAGAGATAAACACACATGACCATGGATGGACAGAAGAGGACACACACACCACACACAACACACACACACACCAGTGCATGGTATGGATAGCAGAGAGAGACACACACCACACACACACACAGTTGCTTGGATGGACAGAGATAGACACACACCACACTCGCACCATGGATGGGAAGAGACGACACAAACTAGTGTATATGATGGACAGGCGACACACACAAACAGTGCATGGATGGACAGAGACACACCCACCGTGTCAGGATGGACAGAGACACACCAAACACAGTGCATGGCAGGGACAGAGAAACACACACACAGTGCATGGTATGGACGAGACACACACAAACACAGTGCCATGGTGGACAGAGACACACACACCACACACACACACACAGTGCATGGATGTGACAGCGAACACCCAACACACAACACAAAACAGTGCAATGGATGGACAGAACAACACAACACACACACACAGTGCATGGATGGACAGAGACACACACACACCTTGCACATGGATGGACAGAGAGAGACCCACAACACACACAGTGCTGGAGGGATAGAGAGTAGAGACCACACACACACACACACACACACACACACACACACACACACACACACAGTGCAGGTATGGAACGAGAGTAGCAAAAACACACGCACACGGATGGACAGAGAAGAGCACACACACACACACACAACACACACACCACACACACACACACACACACCCACACACACCACAGTGCATGGATGGAATAGAGTAGAGAGAGAGACCACATACACCACTTAAACTGCACATGGTTATGGAAAGAGAGGGATCACACACAGTGCATGGAGCGGACAGAGACATCACAACCACAGTGCATGGATGCGGACAGTTTAGAAACACACACAAGTGCCATGGTATGGACAGCAGACTCACTACACAACACAGTGCATTGGATGGAACAGAGAGACATCACACACACATCACACAGTGCATGGATGGACGAGGTGACACGCACACACACACAACAGTGCATGGAGGACAATAAGACACACACACACAAACACAGTGCATGGATGGACCGAGACACACACACCACTGCACATGGGGGAACAGAGAGACCCCACACACACACACTGCACTGGATGGACACAGAGACAACTACACACACACACTGCAATGGATGGACACCGAGAGACACACACACACACACTGCACTATTTGGATGGACACTCCAAAACACTCTGCAAATGGAGGAAGGATGACAAAACACTGCACTAGGGTTGGACAGTAGACGCACACACACAGTGCGCCTTGACACACGCTCGCACAGGGATGGACACACACCACACACACAAACACACTGCACATGGAGGTACAGAGAGAGAGAGAGCACCACTCACACAAGACCACTGCCCCATGGATGGAAAGGAGACAACTCACAACTCTTTGCACATGTATGGATCAGCGAGAGACATCACACGGGGGGTGGTGGGTGTGTCCCCCCACCCCCTACTCCCCCCTAATTGCCTACTATGGGATGGACAGGAGAAGAGATGACACACACACTGACATGTTTGGAGCAGGAGACACATTACACACACAGGCATGGTTTATGTGAAAGAGTAGACACATTCACACACACACACACAACCACACGGCCACTATGGAGGATCAGAGATGACACACACACACAGTGCATGGATGGACAGAGACCACACAGTTGCATGATGGACAGAGACACACACCACACCCAGTGCATGGAGGACAGAGACACACACACCCAATCACACACACATGTTGCATGGATGGACAGAGATACCACACTACACACCACACACAGTGCATGATTGGACCGAGAGACACCCACACACACCACACAGTGCATGGATGGACCATGAGAGGACAGCACACTGCACATGGGAATTTGGGGAACAAAACCCCCCAAGGAGAGGGAAGTGACAACACTACACACACATCTGCACATGGATTGACACAGAGACACATCCACACTACACTGATACATGCGATAGACAGAGGACCACACGCACTGCCAGCTATGGATGGAAAGAGAGACACACACACACCCGCACATGGATGGAACCTCACACCTTCTGCCACATGGATGGATGGACACACACTGCACAGGGATGGATAGATGACACACACACTACACTGCACTGGATTTGACCGAGATCACTCGTTCACAAGAATTTTACACATGGATAATTTCAGAAGAATATTCACAGTCACAACCCCCATTACTCCCTACCCAATGAGGGTATGTAGAAGCGGACCTGGGACCGGCGTGGCGTGTGTGAGTTGTACTTGTGATTCGCTGCAGTGCTTCCTAGGGATGGGGTTAGTGTTCGGTGCCCACACGCTAATCTCCTCTGCAGGCCTGCTTCTATGCATTGTTTGACATGAAGATCTCAGGCTCTTTATTAAATAGAAGGGAATTTATTTTCCCATAGGAACAATTATAATTGCCCCAGTGGTCATTCTCGTGAATTGCCTGGAAGTTATCACTACGAAAGTGCCTGGACGGAATAGAAAGGATGGAATCTCTTATTATTTCCATGGGAACAGACATCCGCGGTTTTTTCTGTGAATAGATTGAGTTGGTGTAGAGTGGTGCAATTCTCAGGACCAGGGGGGCGGGGGCCTGCTGGCACCCCTGTCCTGTGATCATTTGTCAGTAAAGATATTTCTCGCATTCTTCTCACGATCCGTGGACAACGCGAACTCGCCATCCTCCCCAAGTTGGATGCGAAACCACAAATGCTGAAAGCGACTGTGTGCTGAGGATGCTACGAGCGGAGGAAAGGAAGGAGAATGATGATTTGAACGCACCCAGCAGGAAGCGGAGGAGAGATTCCGAGGTGCAGCCAGGGGACCCGGCTGTCAGCAAACGGGTTGTTTTTGAGCGGAGGAGGATGAGCGACGCCGTCTGCGCCAAGACAGATGAGGACCGTCTGATGACTTTTTTCGCGTTCATCCGCGGACCCAGCACTTTGTCGTAGTCTCCTCCTCCGAGGAGTCGAGAGGAATTTTGATGTTGGATGGCGGACCATACGTTGTGGTGGGGTGCACAGGGGTTGTCTCTGTCACCCTGAAGCTATGGCTTGAGATTAGCTACTGGTACACCTCTAATCCAAACCTAAAGGGGGTCATGTGACGTCCAGTCGCCAAATAGATGAAAAGGGGACTTTTATTTTCAGAAACTCGTTTTAATCGTTCCGGTAGATCCTTCGCTGTCCTCGCGCTCTCGTGCCAGTACTTTACGCGTCTGCGTATGTTACTGAGCAGGTTAGGGATTTTTTTTGTTTTGTTGTTTGGTTTCCCTGCGCTGTATGGCTAGTCTCCACTTTGTTGCGATCTCCCGATTATAATCGCAATTGTATTTTTTAAACATGTCAATTCATGTCTATGGAGTCGAGTTTCTTTTTTTATAATGAATGTGGCAGCGATCACCCGCGACGGGATTTAACATCGATCGATATGTATCTACTATTTTCCATAAGTGTGAGACATTGTCCTAAGGGTCTAGTGGTTCCCAAACTTTCACGCCAGTCCCCCTCCCACCTTTCTATATAGGAGAACCACTTTGAGCCCCCACCTCTCCTATAAAATACACAGGCTCAACACGATTGGTCCTCCCCGGAACACTCCCCCCCTAGGGGTCAGCCATCCCGGTTTGGGATTTCCTCTGCCCTAAGGACTTGCTTCCCACCTATACGTTGATTTTTGAGGACCATTTAAGACGCATTTCACCCCCCAAAAACTGCCATATTTATGGTCTCCGGAATGTGCGGTCAGTGATTGCAAATCGGTTCTTCGACAGTCTGCCAGCAGTATAGATTCAGCTGTGTGCAGGGATTGGTTTGAGATCAATTGTTGTTGTGATCGTCATCCGCACACTTCATGTGTGCCGTATGAAGTTCATCACAGTCTTGATGGGCTATGTACGGCTGTTTTGTTGTGATCTTGCATCTGCATGGAGAGATGTGCGGGCGGAACTGTATTGGCTGTATATTTGTTCTAGAGCTCGCAAATTGATAGCCAATTGGCAGAGTGTGTGGCATGCAAGCCTTGCACTGGGCATAGCAGCTTTTCCTCACACGTAGCCAGAGAAGTGACAGGGAGACCGGAGTGTGACGATCCCCCCCCCTTCGTTCCCTCTCCCTTCCCTCTTCTGAGATCTGTGTGAGGAACAAGCGACTGCTAAAGTCTGACTCTCTAGTGACACAATTTGGTGGTGTGGTCTGAATAGGGGTATCGCAGGGGATTTTACTTATTCATTTAAACAAATGAAATATTTTTTCTCTGTTTCCTGCATCAAAAAATGCCGGTTGTCTTAGGTCAGGTGTTTGTTCTTATAGTCCGTCAAATATTTGGTAAATAACACTGAGCAACTATACAATAAATGAAGGGTGGGGGTGTTGTGCTGGTGAATGTTGGGGGTTTTGATGATTAGTATAGTAGCGGAGTTTTCCTTTAGACTTTATGTCTCCTACTAGAGCGATCTCTTGCCGACGATTCCTAATCATGTGGTACACGGAGACTCGATAGAAATTGCCGCTTTCCCGGCGCTTTCAACTGTGGCACGGATGATGGCCATTACCCTGCAGGCTTTGAGAGGTGTTGCTGGGGGGGGGGGGGGGGGCCGGACAATCTTGCCCACCCTGCCTCTGGGCCCGGTTGAATGAGATGCTCTTTTTTAAAAACCGCGTCCAATCATGCTTGGCTGACCAAGTCCATGATCCAACACATGGGACACCGCTTCGATGATCGGCGGTGCCAAATGACCACAGATTGTGATGAGATGCCCCATTCAATACATTCCCTCAATCTCTATACGTGGGACGAGGACAAACCCAGAACGTCCACTCTAGGGAGATCTATACCTCCCATCCAGCGGCAGCAGTTTCAGGGTTATGGCGCCACGTTAATCCCTGAAAGGTGCGGGGCCCTCCCCATTTTAGACCTCATGTTGAATGTGAGGTGGTGTCTGTTCCCAGCGTCTATTGATGTGGTTGGTGGTTTGTGGGCGGGGGCGGGTTTTTTTTTGGTTTTGTGTAATGGGTAATTTCAAGCTGTAACCTCGGAGTGGTTATGGTTTAACTTTCCCCCCCCCCCTCCTCACAACTATTTGGCATTCACACCTACCTACCTACCCTGTCCTTGCAGTGGTGGAATCACCGTGGTGTAACGGTGTGAATTGTGATTAACCAGTCGGGGTCATCGCTTTGCACCTTACACATGTCTGTATCTTTGTTAGTTTTAGTTTATTTATTTACTTTTAAATCCATCTGGACGCTCTGACTTACGTGGTTTTGCGTTTTTTTTTTGCATGGTGTGTGAATGGGCTGTTGATGTCCCCTGTACCACAGACCCCATCTTCCCAGCTGGTTTTGTTTTCCTCACCCTGGACGGGCGGCGAGGTTTCAGGCGAGGCGCGGAGCTTTGTACATGGAGAATAATTATTATTTTTTGGATATAAATTTAAAGCCTAATCTGGTAACGCACCTCGTAGTTTTTTGTCCTTCACTTGTGTGTTGTACGTTAATGTGGCCAAAGTATCGGGACACTGACCCGCACACCTTATCTAAACGCAGCGAGATGGGGGGTCATCTACGGCCCGGGCACGGGGCATCCCGGCCCGTTATCACTTGCTTGACGTAGTACGTATTCTGGGTCCCTGCAGTGAATGGAAATATGTTCTGGAGGTGTGCGAAGGCCAGTGAGAGACTTGGTTCTGTGTTGTCCGCATTGAATGTAACCACGGAACGGTTGTAGGTTTTTTTTTTGTTGTTTCATTTATATGTTTATAAATAAGTTTTTTTTAAATATTTTTTCCAGTTATGTAAATCGAAGCAGAAATAAGTGACCCCCAGGTGGATGATTGATAGGATGGGTCACCTATGTGGGGACGTTATGTGCAATCACGGGTCGATACACGTTCAAACGACGCCCGTCTTTTTCTTGGTATGGTGACCATCACCTGTGCTTGTGTTCGGCTGATTGTGGGTCTATTGCGAGAAGGAACTTGAAGGTGCACTAGTGAATTCACCGTTCAATTGGGGGTCCAAACGTTCCAAATTAATTAGTTTCTTCACACCAACTCACTGGCTAGGTGCTGCAGGAGGCGCAGACGGAGGGCCCGGAGGGGGGGGCTGGCCTGTGTATACAACACGCTGTGCTAGGCTCCGCCCTCCGTTCTCCTACTCGGGTTCGCCATGGAGCCTTTCACAAGCGGTGTGTGATGGGAGGCGGTCTGGTTTTTTTGTTTCAGCTATTGAGTGTTTGCTCGTTATGCTCAAATCTAGACCAATTGAGCGCTGTATGGCACCTTTAATGAATTTAGGGGAACTCATGTGGTCCAAAAAGTGTTGGCCCTGGCTTAAAGCCAAAAGTATTTGTGACCCCCCTACAAAGGATGGCAGTCGGTGTCTCTGATGAAAGGCACCCTGTTAATCCCATAAACACACGCATTTTAGATAATGTGCTGTGTACACAAGGCAGTGAATCTTGGTGTTGAATTCCAAATCCACGGGACTTCGCTGTGTTTATTTCTTGAAGAGGGCGGGAAAGAAGAAGTATGGCAATACTTTTGCCACATTTCACCCCTCCCCGTTCATCTCTCCTCCCTGATACACTTCTCCGGGCCGTTTCCCTTTAACTTCCCTTTTCCGCTTTTATCCGAGTGGCTCTTTCCCAATTCAGAGTGATGTACACGTTCATTACTGGGTATGTATTATACTCGTGGGGTATAGCTCCAGATCCACATTACTGTGTATACAGGATGGGGGCGGAGACTCGTATGGATTTTTGTGGTAACGTGGTTACTACAGCTCCGATCATTGCTAATTGTAGTTCCACACCTACCTCCGTGAGGACTCCGCCCCATGCGTGGATTGGAGTCTATACCCCAGCGAATTATTCAAGTGGGATCATTGAACAGATTCACTCTGAATTTGTTAAAAGCCAAAACTTTAACTGACCAAAAGAAAAAGCCCGTTGGATGATAGTGAAACGGTTCTCAAGAAAAACAAACACCGGGCAGTCAGTTGGATTTGAATTCAAACACCACAGATTACAATGATACTGGTTGAATGACAACCTTCACAGGTACACAAAGTCGGTAACGTTTTCAGCATCCTTAACAATTCCTGACAGAGTTTCCTTTTTGGGAACAGGGCAATCGCTCTCCACCCTCGTCAGCAGGGAATTCCACACCTGCACTCCCAACCCCTCCTTGAGTCCATGCCGAGAGGTGGATCCGACAGACGACAATAGCTCTTCATTGATGAGGGCTTGCTGGCTAAACGCTTCACCGTCAATGATGGAAGCTGGGGGGGGGGGGGACAGGGGGTGTACAGTTGTAGGATCCTGGAATTTTGGGACATCTAAGCCTTTTTACCGCACTTCCTGGCTTGTCGAGTGCACGTCATTGGGTCCCTAGTATCCCAACTATACGGGAACCCTCCACAAGAGGACTCCTCAGGTTGGGTTTCCCCCTCTTCCGAAGCCGCGGAGATTATGCGATCCAGCCGGGCTTTTGGTTCCCTTCCTCCCCACAGGTCTCGGGGGGGAACAGCAATATCCCTATAATCGGCGGGGGTGCTCCAAAAACGTGCAACTGTCAGATATGACCCCTGAAGGCGCTCCATGTCTGTCTAATCCCAACAAGGATCTCACTCATTACACCGCTATTAGGTGGGCGTCTGATCATGCTGGAATTCAGTAATAAACGCACCATTCTCACTCGGGGGGGGGTAATAATTTCTAGATAATTGCGTTAATGATACATGGATGGTGCGAGTATGTATCTTTTAAAATGAGAGTTCTCCCCGCGAGTAATGGTGCATAGGAAATAAGCCCCAGGTAAAGAGAGGAACGATAGAGTTAGAAGGTATATTAACGCGCGGCCCCTAGGGTTATGAAAAACCGACTCCTCTTCCCCCCCCCCCCCCTTACAGCGCCACCGTGTGGTGACGTCAAGGGGGGCAGGGGTAGGCGGCGCAATATAGAACACCGTACCAAACTGGAGGGGCGTCGCCTTTCTTCCACAGAAGTCCGGTCGTCTCCAGTGACACTGGGCTATGTGTAAGGTCCTTCCAGCGGAGCAGGAAATCGCGGCGGAGCATATGTGCCATCCGCCCGTGCATTGCCCGTGGCATGGTTTTGAAAAAACCGTGCCACGTGGCAAAAGCTCAGGAGGTTAAACATTATTGAACCTTTTTCCTAAGCAGTCCTCTAGGGGGCGCTATCAGCTTAACTTCAGTACTTTCAAGAGAACAGAAGCCGCCTTTTAAGATTCCTTTTCAGCCAAAATGAATGAGCCGCCGTCCGGTCTCCCATTCTCCCTCATTCTAGAACAGCGGTGGGGAAACCTTTTGACTTGTGGGCCACAATGGCCAGACCCAGCGCAATGGATGGAGCATTTATATCAACTAACACAAAAGGTTCAAATGAGCTGCAGAAAAGAAACTGAACCCACTGACCCAACTTATGGAGAGACACATTTTACAATGTGACACTAACAACTTACCCATGAGCAGCTATTTACACATGAGGAGAGTCTGTGTCACGTAAATATTCTTCAGCAAAAAAACTACACAACAAATACTTAAACTCATATAATAACTTAATCTCACTCAGTTCTTGCTGTTGTGAGCCCAGTCTGCCGCTGTGTATATATTACTCACCACTTATGTAAATAGTTGGGTGTATTTACTTTAATATTCTGCATTGTGATAAAAAAATGATGTGATATAGACTCATCTCTCCTCCCCTATGTAAATAGCCGCTCATGGGTAAGTTGTTAGTGCCAGATTGTAAAATGTGTCTCTCCATAAGTTGGTCAGTGGGTTCGGAGAATGGGTGCAGCCTGTTCAGTTTCTTATTTGCAGCCCATTTGAACCTTTTGTGTTCTGACTAGTTGTTAGTGCCAGATTGTAAAATGTGTCTCTCCATGAGTGGGTTCAGAGAATGGGTTCTGCCAGTGCATAGACTCATGTAAAAGTATCTGCACTGCACCCTCTGCTGGAATGAAGGCCGCCCTGGTACTGGTAGTCAGATACTCCGCCGGGATTATCTTCAGTGACAGCTCGTCCTAACCGTAATGCTAGATCGTATCCTCCCTGGTTTTATAGTCCCTTACCGACTAAGTACAGCGGATGTGGTTCTGCCTATTAAACCGCTAGCAGAGGTTGGTGTACACGAGCCACGCCCACCAAAGCCTTTCTGCACACACCTGACCCCAAGGACAAAGAGCCCGAGACCCAACTGCACAACCAGCGAGGCCACCAAGCATCTTACTGTGACTGGTCTACAGTGAAACCTCTACTGATAATGGTGGGAGAATTCAAAGACTTGGACTATGACCAGGGCTGCACATTGGTAACTAGCTCTGCGTATCGATACTAAGCGCATCTACGTACTGCACAGAGAGGGGAGACATGCACGCAGCACCTGATGTGTGAGAAGGAAGCTGTGATTTGATGGCAAGTGCTCACTAGTGACGTCTGGTGGCTGAAGCTGATATTGCAGATTGAATTGAGATGAAAACTCGAACACATTACATAGCCGTACATTCTTTGCGTTTTTATTGATAAAAAATATATATACAATTTATGTCACTTGGATAACCGCAGGGAAACATGAATCACTATGAAAGGTTGCAGTTAGGGGGGTGACACTGGGAATGTAAATGACTAATCCCCCCAAAAAAAGATTGGAATTCTAAGGGTGATGGAGATCTGGGGGTGAAAGTTAGAGGAGACATATGTGAGGGTAAAATCTGACAAGAGAGAAGCACCGTGTGACAGCTGGAATATGACTATGAAAGGATGACATTTGGACTGCAGATAGTCTCGGGGGTTAGTCAATAACCCAGAAAATGTCGGTCACATACGGAGGTTGAAACGGTGTTGTACTGTGAGAGTTACATGTGACCCAAAGCCAGCTGGTGACCTGTGGATGGAGGCCGCTAATCGGAGGATCAATCAGGAACAGGGAGGTCCACCTGCAGCAGAATCTACCATGCAGGAGGCTGACGCAGAGGACAGTGAGGGAGACCACCCTACACATGGGGTGAGGACCACACACACACATAGCCTTGTACTCATCTGAGGAGCTCACTGAAAAGTATGTGCACCCCTGGGGTTAGTCACCTAATAAGTGAACGCCTGTGTCTCCGGCACTCTGGGGTTTGGTGTCTCTGAAGGTGACGCGTCTGGAAATGTTGATGAGGTCGCTGCGCTCCTCTGCTCTTACGCCTCGATCCTCACCCAGTCGTCCCACACGCAGAAGGCGGCATGGAGGGGCTCGGCGAAGGTGGCGGCGACCGTGTGCAGTTGTCGTACCGGGTCACCCAACTCATAGAAGGACACCTCCCCGCGCTCGTAATCCAAACAGATCTTCAGCCTCTGGCCGGAGACCTTCGCGGACAGGACCTCCTCTTTGCCGGCGTGGATCGCGGAGTACTGACTGTTGTCGTACCTACGGAGACACCAGGATTTGTCGTTCTCTCCCAGATAAGACCGGTCCCCGCTCCTGTCCATGCTGGGGTAACACACCCCGATCCTCCAGGTGCCCGTCTCGCTGGTCTCCACGTCCCAGGAATGCTGGCCGGAGGAGAAGCGGGTGGCGCTCACTACCTGCGGGTAATACTGGAACCTCTGAGGGTGGTAGTGCTTCACTTCTGACCTGGATATGGTCCTCAGGTCTCCCGACACGTCGATGTCCTCACAAGCCGTGGTGGCATCTAGCAGGACTTCCATTTCCTCGGGCAGAGAGATCCTTCTTCTCACACTTGAGATGAAGTCAGAGAGTTTGCTGCTTAAAGTCCTCGAGATGAGACCTTCATCCAGGTCCTTGAAGGAGACCTCTTGGTCCTTGAGGGAGACCTCTTGGTCCTTGAGGGAGACCTCTTGGTTCCTGTCCTCGTTTGAAAGGCCCACGCTGAGTAATTTACCTTCCCGTAGAACGGTGAAGGGGTCGTCCATTCTCAGAAGCTCCTCGACCTTCTGCACCTTGGTGGCCAACTCGTTGTGCTCCACCTCAAGCTTCTGGAGAAGAGCCGAGGCGGAGAGCGAGGCCTGCTCCTGCTGCCTGGAGATCTCCCCCAGGACCTCCACCTCCAGGTCCTCCAGTTGTCTCCTGATGTCTCGGATCACGGCGATGACCCTCTGGGTTTCCTCGGCAGCTGTGTCTTCCGCTTTCCTCTTGCGCTCCGTCACTTTCTGGACGTCGCTTCGGATCTGTTTTTGCTGGGCCAGCAGTCTTTCGAGGACGGGTTTCAGGCGTCTCTTCTTGTGGTCGGCGAGGTCCTTCAGAAGACTCACCTTGTGGTCCTTGTGTTCCCCGTCCAGCCGGCAGGAGACGCAGATGTAAGCGGCGTCCTGCGCGCACGCGTATTCCAGGATCTTCTTATGGACGGGGCACTTCCTGTCCGCGAAGGACCTGGTGGGTTGTACGAGGACGTGCTCCGGGGCCGCGTTGTGGACCCTCAGGTGGTTGTCGCACAGGGAACACTCGCACAGGAGGCAGGACCTGGCGGCCGGGACGGCGGCGTGGATGCAGTTGGTGCAGAGTATCCGGGTGTCGCCGGGCTTCGGCTCCGCACAGAGGAAGCGCTGAGCGATGTTACTCAGGGTCGTGTTCTTCCTCAGCGCCGGCCGCTCCCGGAACTTCTCCCTGCACTCCGGGCAGCGGTATCCCCCGCGTCGCTCCTGCGCGTCCAGCGCGCGCTCCACGCACGCGCGGCAGAAGTTGTGTCCGCACCGCAGCGTCACCGGATCCGTGTAGATGTGCAGGCAGATGGAGCACTCCAGCTCTTCCCTCACATCCGCCATTCCTGGAACCAAAAGTATTTATCACTCGAGGTCATGTGATCATCAACTTCAGGACAGTGCGAAGGCGCTACGGTTTCTG
>CM070036.1:57036173-57077044 GCA_036250615.1 Ptychadena robeensis | reverse complement strand
CACAGCTTTTGAGGGAGAGAGTGCTGCAGCTGAAGACAGGCTCTGTGTCCTCAGCCCCGTCAGGTTCCAGACAGAGCTGAGGAGACATACCCGTAGTTTGGACGGGGACACTTGTCCCCATCTAAAGTATAAGACCGATCTAAGAATTAGGATCTAAGAATGTCCATAATTGCTTAAATTGATTTGGCAGCCGATTTCAGCCCTTTAAACTTTAGATTGGAACCCGACCAGGATCAGTCGAAAAATCGGGTGGAAATCTAAGCATGTATGGGGGGCTTAAGCAATATGTTAAGGCTTATACTTTTTGAGTTGCCATATATACTCAAGTATATGATAACTCAACTATAAGCTGAGGTGCCTAATTTTACCGATATTAAGGTATAAGCCTAGGGTGGAAAATGCAGCCGCTAAGACACAGAAACACATAGCTAATAGGGATGGTCAAAAAAATTTTAAGTAGAAATTTTGATGGGGTCATTTCGACTTTTCGGCGAAAAAGTCGAAAATCAGCCTGATATTTCGACTGAAATCAACTTAAAAAAGAACTTTGCTTTTGATTTGCCGTGCCGCTATTTCGCGTGCGCATATCGCCATGTTACATTTTTCCATGCGGGAGTGATTGAAAATTTGCATTGGCGTAAATTCGCATTGACGTAAATTCGCATTGGCGAAAATTCGCATGGTGCTAGCTAACTTTGTCAGCTTATTGCAAAGCCCCTGAAAATGGTATCCTCACAAAAATTGCTGGAGTTGTAGAGAAGGGTTGGGGGACATTGCTGGAGTTGTAGAGAAGGGTTGGGGAAACATTTGCTCTAACATGTCAAGTTTGTGTATAAATTGTGTTTAAATCTCAGCTCTGATTGTAAAGCTCTGCTACTATGTACACTGACTCCTCTATTATAGCTCATGCAGCAAATCCAAATTTTCAACCTAATGTGAATTTTTGACCTTATGCGAATTTTCGTCTTTATGCGAATTTATGAGTGTTTTATGCGAATTTTCGACTTTAGAAATTTCTACTCGAAATTTCGCAGTCGAATCAAAATTAGATTGGGAAACTCGAAATTTAAGTAGAATCAAATTTTATTCATTTCGACCATCTCTAATAGCTAATGTGCTTTTGTTTTGGAATGTCATTTTTTCAATGATCTGATTTGTTAGTAAAATGCAAAGCCCCTGAACATGATATCATCACCAAAAAAAAAGAAAGAACAGAGTATTTCTATAGCTGTAGTTTTTCCATAAATTAGCAAGTACACTCATGAAGGCCACCTGTGAACATTTGTGACTCATACTCATACTTGAGTATATACAGTAAATGCACAGCTCCTGAACATGGCATCATCACCACCATTGCTGGAGATGTAGAGAAGATTTTGGGAACATTTTTGAAAAGTTATTGCTCGAGTAATGTGTACATTTTATATAAAGTAGGTTAAATTTCAAATCTTTTCAAATTTAAACTCAACTTTGACATATTTTATGCAACTCTACATGAGTTAGTGGTGGGAAACTGAGTTGATATGGAGGGCCACAAGTGCGTCCCTCGGCATCACTAAAGGGCCGCACATAACATCAATCTCGATAGGCAGTCAGAACCCGATAGCACCCACCCTCCTGCCCCTGGGTGCAGCGGTCATATGTAGACATTGACAATTTTACTGATGTAGGACCACCAAAATTGATTAGGAATACTAGGTCAACACGTGACCATTACACAGGTGAGTTGCTATGCTCTATGCATTAGAAGTTAGGTTTTGGGGGCCGCATATGGAGGACCAAGGGGGGGCCGCCGAACAATGCTCAAAGGGCCGCAGGTTAGAGCAACACATTAAAAATATGTTCCCACAACAATTTCCTACATTTCCATCAATTTTGAGATGTTTTTTTAGGGGCTTTGCAATTTACTTTACTTTACAAAACAGCGCTTTGAAATGAACCTCCCTGACGGTACTTCCATACGATGCTGCCTATAACCGCACAGTACAGGCAATTAAAACAGAGTACATTGTACTCTGCTGGTTTTCTCCACCCTCTCTCCTCGTCACCATCATCAATGATGTAGGCGATGTAGGGCGGAAAACTAATGCCACCTCATTTACATGTAGGTCACTGGCGCCGCCTTCCTGACTCTTCAATGACACCGAAGAGGTGGTGCCAGAAGCAATCGATGAGTCTGCAGATTTGAAATGCCGTGTAGCATTATTGGATGCTACAAGTGGAACACATCATAAGCATTTACATTCATAACATTTCCACCCTGCCAACCTCTAAGACTGAAACCTGATCAAGCAACAGCCTCAACTCTCCCCCTGTCATAGTCTGTACCTGTGTATATGCTGTTTGTTGCATCTCTACTATTATTAAATGTATAGCACTTTGTAATATGTTGGTGCTTTATAAATAACAGTTAATAATAAAAATAATTTACATTTCCAACAACAAAAGTCATAATCAAAATGAAATGTATTTTTTTACATAAATAGTATGTATATATATATCTCAACATACTATGATATTTCTCAATGTCTGAGTGAATTCAAAAGGATCATTTGAAGAAATAAAATAAAATGTTTCGCTGCTGACCCCTATAGTACAGAATAAGACAAATGCACACTGTATTTGCATTTCAGGTCAAAGATTCTTGGCACTGTAAACACAAACTTTGCTAACAGCTTTAAACTTGGAAGGCCCGCTTTTTAAATATTTGCCGCTACATAATTGAAACAGCTGTTTTAATGAGATACCTACTGTCATCATTTTACCCTGGCTGAGCTGAGTGACAACAAAGCAGTAATAACGAATTCAATAATAATTAACTCGGGTCATCTGCTCATCTGTCATGGCTCATCAGCTTTAGGGAGAAAAATCCCAGAGAACTTCTCTCTTTTGTGAGCTTTCCAAAACTCTGCAATAAAATGCTTAGAGAGGACTCTAGGTAGCCCTTCAAAAGTTCTAAGCAAACTGGTAAGTAGGTTAATTAAATTTTATGCATGTTTAAATGCTAATGATTACATTCTCGACATTACAGTGTAATCTGTTATGGAATGATGTCATGCAAACAGTGGTTTTAGTACTAAGTATATTTTCTTCCCTGATGCTGAGCTGATGGCTCCATAATATTTATTGTGCTGCTGGAGCTTGCCATTTGCCAGTATACAGTACACATTAACAAGTGACTGAAGAACATTAGCTATGTGTTTCTGAGTATATTATCCCACAATACAACCTTTTTACCTAGTTATCTGCTAATGGAATTATTTTAAAATCACTATATATATATATATATATATATATAAATATATATATATATATATATGCGTGTGTGTGTATGTATATAATATAGCATTTAGTTTGCCATTTTAATTGTCCAATCATTCAATTCCTATTGTGCTAACTACACTCAATATTTCATTTAACTTTATTAATGATAATATTTCTAGCCTTGCAAAACTATTCCCTAAATCAATAGTGAAAATATGAAAGTTGTAAAGATGAAATTGATAACTCTAGTTGTTTGTTTCAATAATTACCATTATTAATTTTGTAAAATGTGCAATTTTTTTAAGTGCACAGAGAATTTTTGAGACAAATTTTAAATATAATTATTAGAGTTTAAATAACTCATTAAATATGTAAAGTACAGTACAGTATATGTATATAATCCTCATCCATTACAGTATATACCGTATTTTTCAGACTATAAGATGCCTGAGTCTGATGTTCCGAATGCACAACCACCCGTGGCCACTCCGCCATGGGTGGTTGGCGAGAAGATTAGCCGGGGAGGTGAAGGATCTGTCAGATGGGAAATGCGGCCACAGCTGGATCTCCCATCTCAACTGTATTAGTTATATCAGCAGAGCCCTGCTGATAAAAGCAATGCGGAGCTGTGTGTGGGAAAGCTGTACTCACGCTGGCAGCTTCCTCACACACACACAGCCTAAAGGGGAGACAAGCAAGTCTCTTCCTCCGTGCCCCCCCCCCCACCTTCCCCGACGATGTTCCTTGACGTGTGCTTTCTAGTGACACCATTTTCAGTTGTAAATGAATGCATGTTCTGCTCTAAACGGCTTATGCATCCTTGAAAAATACGATATATCGTCATCAGTCATATAGAAATTCTAGATTTGGCAGACCTGTCAATCTTCCTAGCCATTTTTATGTGACCTTCCCGACAAAATCTAGATTTCAAGAAATCCCGGATTTTTCCTGGTTTCTTGAAATTGCACTCATCTAACAGGGAGAGGGCACTATTCTCCCTGCCAATGTCCCACCCACATCCACACCAATATCAGCACAAGCGGGGTGGGACATTAGCAGGGAGAGTAACGCCCTCTCCCTGCTAGATCCGATACCGGAAGTAACGTCAGTGGCGTCACTTCTGGTACGTGGAACGCGGAGGAACCAAGATCAGTATACCTGAAGTTCCTGTATGTCCCCCCCCCTTTTTCAGCTATGGTAATGAGTGTTTTCTTGTTTAAAGGGAATAATTTTTAATTATGCAATAACATAGTCAATTTTTTTGGTATTTATTGTTCTTGAAATATTATTATGAACTACATGTTCCCAAGAGCCCTTGCAACATTCAATACACAAATGCTACATTTATACAGAAAAAAACACATGCCTTTTACACATGTTTTTTTACTTCAGACTAACGGTGCTTAATGAGATGATAAAAATTCAACATAAGGCTTTACCCCCCCCCCCCCTCCCCACAAAAGAAACCTATTTTTAAACTTTAACCAGTTTGACCTTGGTGCCGTGAAACTCGTCAAAGTATTGTTGTTAAAATTTGCGAATAAATTCAATTTTTTTCTTTTTGGGTAACCCTGACATAACAATATGAAAGAAATGGGGCAGTCTAAAATGCTAGCGAGATTAGTTATATGATTTGTACAACATATTTCACAGTTTTGGAGAAACACACACAATTAAACTACCATAATTGACAATCTCATACATACATGTAAGCCTTAAGTAAGCTCCATTCCATTTCATATTATTTTCCGGACCTTAAAACATATTGCATTGTCAGAGCTAAATTCATCTTGATGTTTAGAAGCTAAACAACTGGTTGTACCCATGACATATCTCATAGGACTCTTTCATACTGTTTAAATATTATCCGTGGCTAGCATTTCATGGATCAGCATACCTAATAAATCCTTTGTTTTACTCATTTAAATAAAACTGATTGGGGGTCTGCTGCTTTAGCCAATCTAAATGTAAAGTTATATTTAAAGTATATGTTGGCAGAATACGTTGTCTCTGAATGAATCAACGTGCTCTATAACACCACATACAACATGGCACCCACCAAGCATATTGTTTCAAAATGTGATTAAATAGACTCTATAAATAGCTTAAAATTGCAGGCCTAGAAAATTGGCTATTTCATTGTTTATTTGCCATATCTTTTCTCCTGAGCGATTGCTCCATGTGTATCTCGCAAACTCACTCCGAGTTACAGTCACCTATCTCCATTGAGCCGACGGCGATTTTGAATATCAGTGATCCCATTGCGATCATTTCTGGGTCTGCCTCTTTGGCATCATCAAAGAGGCAGGGGGCACCACCATAGCCCAACTTAATTCCAGTTGTTTGAAAGAACAGTATAATTCTTAATGACAACCAATATAAGAGATCCTTTGTTTTCTGATTATGAAATGGATATGAGTTACAGATTTAATAATTTGTAGCATTAATTCCAAAAACAATTGATTTACTTAAAACTTCCAGGTTTGTCAGATAACAAGAGAGGGAATTTCTATTGAAATTGGGGTAATATACAGCCCCTCAGGACTGTCTGAATATGACAGGACGTTAAAGGAACAGATAACACAAAAGGGAGGATGTTTAAGGATGGAACATGTAAGGGTATACAGTTAGACAGACAATATCTTTATTAAAAGGATAACACATTATAATATATATTTAAGTGACCTACCATACACAGCACATATAGCATACAAAGACTATTCAGCCCTAAACTTGAATGAATATGGTTAGGTTAGCCAACTCAAGTAAAAGTTCATGTAAAAGTTCACTTGTACTTGTGTGTTATTTTTTGTTAAATCTAAACTCTAATGCACAGCGCTGCAAAATATGTAAGTACTATATAAATAAAAGTTAAGAATAAATAGTTAATAATTTTATATAGTTTCTGTTAATTGTAATATATTTTTTAGTGATAGACTAGAAGATTTGGGGCACAAATTATGTTGATTTGCTCATGGAGGCATATTTTGGGTGGAAGGGGGTTAGCAATGGTATACAGCATGTTGTTGCTTGAAAAGGTCATAACTTTGCAGTTAATTGTATCTACATGTGAAATAATCCTTTACCTGAATGTACAGTATCATGGATACAGTATTGACCAAAACGCAGAAGAACATCATTTGGGGTGCTTATTCAGATTATTGCAAGGTAGGCAAGCATTGTGGCCAGGCAATGATTCAAGAAAACAGTATTCTGGGGTACATAACTAAGAGGATCACCAGCAGAAGGAAGGAGGTCCTAATAGCTCTATATAGATCATAAGTCAGACCTAATTTAGAATAGTGTGTCTAGTTCTGGAGGCCTTAACCATAACAAGAGAGAAACCTAATATGTACAGTCAAATTATTTGGAATCTTCAAATATAATAAAGGTATAAAAATATTGAGGAGGGCAGCTACTTATATATGAAACTAATGGTCTCAAACTAGCTGGAGAAAAGATCAAAACCACCTTAGGAAAGTACTTGTGGATAGTGGATGACTTTAATGGGCTACCAGCAGAGGTGGAAGAATGACAGACAGTAAGCGCATTTGAGTACACTTAGGACACATATAAAGATGAACGCAAGCTAATTATTATTATCTTGTATTCATATATCGCTGCCAAATTACACAGTGCTTTACAGAGTACATTTAGTCATATCACTAACTGTGTCTCAGGGAAGCTCACAATCTAAGGTCCCTACCATAATCATTTATATGTAAGTAACACAGTCGTATGTCAGTCTTAAGATACCCATAGACGCCTTGATTTGTCATCGATCAGTTCCCGATCCGATCATTCCCGGTGATCATGGAATCTGTGATTGATCATTTTGGAATCGATGGAACACCACCTTGGGAATCTGATTTTTCATCTATTTGGACATGAGCCGATCCCCAAAATGGCCTCTTCCACAAAATTCATCTATCCGAAAGGCTGCTGCATAGGGTGCTGCTGCATAGTGTACCCTACCAACGTACTTCAATTTCCAAACGATCGACAAAAAAAAAACAAATGAATGTCCAATTTTGTGGGAATTTTTAGTCAATTCCAAATTTTTTCTGGTCAATCAGGTCGTGAAAACACGTGGTAATCGATCGGGCAAACATTGAGTGAAAAGTCGACCCATGTATGGGAGCCTTAAGTCATGTGCAAATAGTCATATGCAAGCATGTCTTTGGAGTTGGGAGGTAACCCATGCAAACACAAGGAGATCATCCCAGACCAAAATTCAAACCTAGAATACTAGCAGTGCACGGTGTTAACCCCCTGAGCCACCATGCCATCCCTAAATTAGTGTTAAAATTTGTGTGTTTATGTCCGGTATGTGTTCATGTGTAAATGTATATATGCAGGGAAGACTTGGTCTTCTGCTGCAGTCACTTTACTGTGCTTCCCAAGGGTTCCTTCATGGAGAAAACATTGTGGATGACTTCTAATGGTGTCCTCTAGTTATACACCTAAATGTGCTTGGGCTGCTGACACAATGGTGACAGCAAGCAGCTTAATTAGGGATTTTGATGTCTGCATAAGGAAGGCAGGTAAAACATTTAAAAAACACATTTATGATTATATGAACAAATCGTTTTTGAGGCTAAGATTATAAGTATGTGATTATTGAACAGATTTATGTTTATCTACTTATGGCTAACTTTTTAGAAAATAAACTTTTAAATTTTGAAGGTCACTTAAGGTCAAAATAATAAAATATAAAAAATACAGCAAAGTACAATTTCTGAAGCTTCTGTGCTTTATTGTGCTTACTATTGTCAAAGTAAAAACTAACAAAGGAAAACACAGTGTTCTTTATCTATAATGTGATTCAGAAAGTCAGTCATTTCATTTGTTAATTAGTATTATGCCAGAAACAACCTATTCAATATGTAGCAAATATGTTTACAATCTTAGCTGCCATCTGTTTAATAGATGGAGAATACTTAAAGAAGGGTTCTGAAAGAGAGCTGTTTAAATTTGTTCCACAATTACTAAAGAAGATATTTTGATAGTGGAAGAATTTTGCATGTGCAGTGAGTATTCCTGAAATTAAACTGTGCTTTAGAATGACGATTAGTTATTGTCTCAATTTGCAGATGCTATCTTTTCACAGGTGCTTAGAAAGCGGCATATAAACTAAAAAGATTCGTTCTTAAGCTTTGCAAATGAACACACCTTAAACATGTACATTTGGAAATTACATTTTAAATATTTAACTGTTGTTATTATTTATAATATTAATAACAACATAGTATAAATATCCCATCAGAATAATATCTCACTGATAGGCTAAAGTGACCAAAAAGAAGTAGCACTTACAGGCCCCCAAAATTACACCTGAGTATTTTCATTTGCAGAAGGTGACGAATGGGATAACAGATCCAGGAGATATACTACTGATGAAGCCCTTACACTTGGGGCGAAACGCGTTGATATTTCCTGTGGAACCCCTATTTTTAGTAACTTTTAGACTGTCACTCCAGAAACATAATGCGGAAGTATAGTACGATTTCAGGAAACAATTATACAATGCATTGGACCCCTGATATAGTTAGTAGGGGTCATGGACACAATTTGAAATGATGTATTTATTAACAGATAATGTTTTTGGTTTATAGGACACATTTTTAGACTACATCTCTGCTTCTAGGTTGATAACAGATCCAGGACATATACTCCTGATGAAGCCCTTAAACTCAGGGCGAAACGCGTTAAGTTAGAGATATCGCCTTTTTGTATATGTAAAGCTATGTACTATATGATAAAAACCCTTTTATGGATTACCTCTATTTTATAATGTATATTATTTTGTATGTTTCTTTGTTTTTTTGTTTTGTTTTCCTTATGTGTTCCTAATAAAATTATACCCTATTGGATATACACTGTTATGTGGACCTTTTGTACCGTTAAAGTTCCAGGGGCTAGCCACCCCATGTCTGGCCCAGAGTGGTCCTGGTTATAGTCTGTTCACAGTGTCAGTTTACTCACATTAACTCCTCCCTTCAATATATGCTAACCCAAGGGCTTAATCATAAAGGCAAAGGATATATGGGTTTAAAACACACATATCCTATATAGTAATTTAAGGATGTAATTATGCACAGACACACACTATGAGTATTGGCCCTGCAGCTCCCTCTGCTTGCCACCGTGAGAACTGCAGTCCATCCCACATTTATGGTATATAGGATGTCACAATTATTGTTTACTTTTCCCTGCCTGGCCCTAGACCAGGGGTCCTCAAACTTTATAAACAGGGGGCCAGTTCAACAGTTCTTAAGATTTAAATACAGATAGAAACACTAATAATAAACATATCGCATCCCTTAACCCCCCCCCTCCCGCCAAAATACATTACATATCCCCCATGTTTAACATTCACACACAAACCTCCAGCAGAGGAGAGGGGGCTGGCAGCCAAGGAGGTAGAAGCAGCACCTGCCATTGCCCCCCTGCAGAATCCCTGCCCTAAACACTCATTAATCTAATCTCTGTACCCCATGGGGACCAGTGTGTACAGGAGCTCTGAGGACAGCACGGACGGGATTCCCTGCTGGAACATGGAACAATCAGGCTGCACCCAGCATGAGAAGGCAGACACTCATGCTCAATTAAGATGGTCCTTATCTGGGCCTTGCTGCTCACCAATCTTCCATCTGTTCCTCATGGAGGTCAGTGTATAAAGGGCCTCTGGAGACAACATAGACTGGATTCCTTTCAGTGCAATTACACTGCTTAAAAAACTAAAGGGAACACTAAAATTAGACATCCTAGATTTGCATGAATGAAATAATCTTATTAAATACTTTGTTCTTTACATACTTGAATGTGCTGACAACAAAATCACACAAAAATAATGAATGGAAATCAAATTTATCAACCAATGGAGGGCTGGATTTGGAGTAACACTCAAAATTATAGTGGAAAAAACACTACAGGCTTATTCAACTTTGATGTGATGTCCTTAAAACAAGTCAAAATAAGGCTCAGTAGTGTGTGTGGCCTCCATGTGCCTGTATGACCTTCCTACAATGCCTGGGCATGCTCCTAATTAGGTGGCCGATGGTGTCCTGAGGGATCTCTTCCCACACCTGGAGTAAAGCAAAGAAGGTTTGCTGTGTCTGTCAGTGTAGTGTCCAGAGCCTGGATGCACTACCAGGAGACAGGCCCGTGCATCAGGAGACGTAGAGGAAGCCACGTCGATAGACTCGAAAATACAGATTTTTTAAATCATTCCGACATAAATCTGAAACAGAACAAAGATTTTGTTCGACCAACATCAAACAAAGTGAACAAAATCAATAAAAAAAAAATTTGAAAGCTGATCAGACCTATTGGTCAATTTTCATCTATCTTATAAAAAACTAATGTGAATCAAACGTACCATCTTTTCATTTGATAATTTTTATTATGATCTAATAAATTTGAATTAAGCTATTTCTTTTTTAAAAATCTAACGAAATTTTATTTGGTTGACAGAAAATACAGTGTATACATTCGATATAGGCACAATCGAACATCCTGATCTAGTCTATCGTTGATTGTGCAAAAATCTATACGTGTATTCTTACCTACCATTAGTCTGGTCCTTGTTTCTGCTAAACATTTGAACATGACTTTGGTGGGCTTTCCTGTATAATCCTTGTACAATCCTTGTACACCTCAGAGCATGTTAATGACATCAAGACTCCATTTTGCCTGTCCTCCATGTTGTCTGGCTGGACTAATCTGGCTGGGAAGAGTTATACAGGACTCTAGTTGTTCCCCAAACAATACAAAACAATGGTCTATTTTCTCCTGCTAAGCATCAACCAATTTAGATCAGGCGTAGGGCTTGTACTCTCACAAACAAATCTAGTCATGTCCTGAGGTCCATCCTCAAGCACTAGCATACACCAGTATTCTCTGCAGATGTTCATCAACATCACCCAGACTCCCAGACACCAATTCAGATCCATCTAGGCATACACAGAACTATTCTAATGTACAGGCAGGAGGTATTGCAAGTGGGGAAAACAAGGTGCATACTTACGTTTTATATATATATATATATATATATATATCCTGTATGACTGATGCACGTAGCCCCACACATACAAGTATCTTCCTCCCATATGGGATCTTCATAAGCAAACCTGGCCCCCCTAAATAGAGACCTTATACACTTCGCTGGGGGCAGCACCACCTAACTCACGGTACCACCTACAAACAGGGGAATAATATTTATTGCATTTGGACTACATTATAATAGTAATATTTAATACTATCATTATACATTAATGCAGCTCTGTTGCTGCAGCAGACAGGTAACCCTAGAAACATAGATACTAAACCAAAGAAAATTACATGATAATTGTATTCATTTCACCACTTATGCAGCATAATTGGAATGCTGAAATAAACACTTCAGACTAAACCATGTGAATAACTTAATCACTGTGTGTATTCTGATGCATATACTGCCTGTCTGTGCATATTTGGGCACGTAGTAAATATCGTAAGCATACAACCTAATCAGTATGCCTGGGTGCACACATGAGCAGCGATAATTAGAAAAACAAAATGGCATAAGATTTTTAGTAAAGATGTTTCGTGACTTTAGCAATTGATTATCCAATCAAAAGTAAAACAAAAATAAGAAAGAAGGCTTTTGTTCCACATAGAAAATGCAGCTCAGCTTGGCCATGTCTTAATTACGGGAGATCTTAACTATTCAGATATTAATTGAAGTAATGAGGCTTATGGTACAACAAGGGTAACAGGTTTCTGAGCATGCTTTGGGACAGCTGTATGGCACAGATGGTAATGGAACCAACAAGGAATTAAGCTTTATTGGACCTAGTGAAAACAAATGTAGATAAGGGGGCACATTTATCAAAGTGAGAATTAGCCAGTTGGACTACCTTTCCCCTTAATTTTTCCTCACTTTGTTTTTGCCTGATTATCAACTTGGGGTTACTATATACATTGATATTACACTGAGTAAATTTTCTTAGTCAGACTTTAGTTACTATGTCTGTTATCACCTATGGAAAGATTCAACATGTTTCTGGAACTTGGTGTGTTTTGCCAATTATATCTCTAGACAATTCTCAGATAGTTTATTTAATGTTGTATTACTTCTAGTGTTTGTGGCCAGATCCAACGACTTTGCGTGTGTTAATCATTGGTGTATTTTATCAGCAATTTTCTGCTTCTTGCTCAAGTAAATTTCCATTTTAATGGGTCATCATAATCACAACACCTTTACATGTTTTTTAAGAAGATTACTATATCTGGCAGCAGATTTACTTCTGCTATGACCTCAGGTGTGTCTCTACACTGCTCACACATGCTTTATCGACTGTCAACCCTGGCTGACTGAGCCATACATCAGAAAATTATTTAGACAGCTGGACAAGAGGACTTTGAGGGCAAAGGAAAAGCACTTTTGGAAAAGGAACCCCAGTTCTATAAACAAGCTATATAATTCATGTTACTTATAAATACACCTACTATCACCAAACAGACATAGTCCTCCTCATTCAATTCAAATTGGGTTTGAATTCAAATCAGATCCATGAATCCTAAACAACTCTTCAGCATTTTCAATTTCTTACTGCAAATACTATCTTCTTCTTCATACACCTGCCTTTTTCACCTGCTTTAGTACTTTAAGAATCCATCCATAAAGTGTGTTTGATTTGTAAAAGTCTTATTATGCCAACTTGCTTAACTACCCAACTTCTTACTTTGGCTGCCAATGATCAAACAACATGTGTGCAAAAAGAAACAACATGTGTGCAGAGACAGAATCGTTGGAAGGCTTTTTTTTTCTCTTTGGTCAATACAATTTTATTGAATACCTAGAACTGAAGAGTATGCCCCCCCCCCCCCCCGACACCAACCTTGTTTTCTTCTTAATGAGGAGATTGTACTCCAATATTTAAATTAACCTAACAAGCAAGCCATTCTGTCCACCCTATTGCCCAAAAATCAAACATGGTAAGGCATTGCTCAGTAATCCCACAGTGGTTAGTGAAATGACCATATGAACTGATCTTCTGTTCCATCAACTATGCTAAATGGGAGAAGGCAAGATAGACTGATCATTTTTTTCAACGCTCAGGATGTAAGAGCTTTGTTATAGACTTCTGTCTCTAGGAAAGTGCCACTCAAACTGAAATGTGAAAGCCAAAAATTTGTGACGCTCCCTTGGCAGTAATCATGTTCCATGTATTTGTACCGATCCCCCCCCCCCCTTGGCAGTAATCATGTTCCATGTGTTTGTACCGATCCCCAAAAATGTTAGTAGAAAGAAAATAGGGCACAGAGAAGAACCAAAAATTTTGGCACATTAATCATATCACAATTTATACTAAAATGTTTTTATTCTACATGTGACCAGCTATAACTTGTAAAATACATCCAAATAAAAATTCATCAATTTCCAAAATATTTGTTCAAACCCCTCTATATACAGATGTATCAATGGTTAAGTCCAGTCCTGTGGTATTTGAACAGTGTCTGCTTCTCTATGTGTTTTGCCCTAAGCTGGAAGCTCAGCAGAAACCTTGTGGATACAGTCCTAGGGAAAATAGAGTATACATGTAAATAACATACCCGTCAAGTCCGGGCATTAGAAAACCGTCAGTAACGTCACTTCCGGTATAGGGATCGTGGTTCTTCTGTGTTCCACGTGCTGGAAGTGACGTTACTGACGTCACTTCCGTCGTCTGCCCGGCCTTTTAGCTGATCTAGCAGGGAGAGGGCGTTGATCTCTCTGCTAATGTCCCACCTCGCATGTACTGATAATGTGCGGGGCGGGACATTAGCAGGGAGAGTAACGCCATCTCCATGCTAGATAAACACGATTTCAAGAATCCGGAAAACATCAGTGATTTCTTGAAATCGGTTGATTTGATTTGGCCATTTGGTCACATAAAAACGTGACTTTCCCGGCCAAAACGGGAGGCTTGACAGGTCTGGTAAATAATACAAAAAAGGCACCAACAAGACATCTTAATACATCACATGTATTCACATGTATACATGTATACATATACATGTATTCCAATGGTCACTAGTTGCAGGTAGTAACTAGTTGTTTGCTGGGCCTCCAGCATCTGCTAGCAGAAAGTGATCTCATCCCTAACCAGGAAGTGAGGTAATCTTGGAGATGGATGGATCAGGGGAAATATTGTTTGCTGGGTGAAGGACATTCTGCACCATTTGTGTAAAGAGTTTAAAATTCTGCTAGCGGTAACCTCATAAAGGTTGGCTATGTGATTCATCAGGTTCTCCAACCTTTGGTTTGGGGTGGGGGTTGTGTTTAACATAGAAAAAGCAATGTTTTTTCCTTGAGAAAAATATGTATTTTGGGGCTTCCTTAAAAAAAGAGTTGCCATGACATGAGTTGGTGATGATAATGGAGATGTCAACATTCCCATGCTTTATGATAAGTAAACCTTTTCCAAAAAAAAAAGTATCTGTGCACGTGAAAGCTGAAGCTGTTTTTGGATGACTGGAGAAGAGAATGACTCATCTCTCTGATGCCTCATCTCTGATGCCTTTTAAGGGATTTAAAATGATGACACCAAGAATAGACTGACATAAAATACTGTGGAGCTCTACTAAGGCTGCTATATAAAGGTTTACATCAAAGGCCTAATCTTGAATGTCATACCAATCCTCTTACTCTAGAAAAAGATAGTAAACTGACTAGGTGTAAATGGTTATTTATCTATATGGTGTTCTGGGTCTTGAGTGGGAACTTTACTGTGATGTACAGAAATAAATCAGTTAAGGCAAATGTGTGTAATAACATACCAGCACTTTACTTGAAGATTTCTGAGAATAACCTGGAGTGGTCTTTCAGAAATAGGATGCCATGTCTATTTTCAATACACATTTTTTTGGGAGTACTGATATGTCAATAACTGATGGCAAACATTCAATAGTGATGGCCGAACATTGGCTGTGTCTGGCCGCAAACAGGCAGATCGGACTGGTCGGTTGGATGTCACTTCCGGCCCATGTACATTATAGCACTAGAGATTGGGTGTCTCTACCCTGTTTCTAGTGAAAATAATTCTTCCTCCAGCTGGACCCGGCCTCTCCAAAAGCATTGATGTTCATGTGTAAGACAGACTGTCTACAAATGGAGAAAGTTAAGCACTGTTGCTACTCTCCTTAGGCGTGGTCATCTGCAAGAGCGCAGTGCAGAATGCTTAATGAGGTAAAGAAGAATCCAAGAGTGTCTTTTAGAGACTTACAGACATCTTTGGCACATGCTAACATTTTGTTGATTGCAGCACGTTTGAAGTTTCAAAAGAGCACCTGGATGTTCCACAGCACTACTGGCAAAATATTCTGTGGACAGATGTGTGGAGAAAAAAGGCACAGCACACCAACATCCAGCAGGAAAACATAAGACCATCCACATGTCACCACATGTCCACCAACTGAAGCTCCTCAGAGGATGGGTTACCCAACAGGACAATGACCCAAAGTATACAAGTAAATCAACAAAAAATGGTTTCAACTGAACAAAATAAACCTTCTGGAGTGGCCCAGTCTTGAGTCCTGCCATCAACTCGAGGGTTATGCTGAGTGATTCACACCAGACATCCCAAGAATATTGCTACACTGAAATAGTTTTTTGAAGAGGAGTAGTCCAAAATGACTCCATATCATTGTGCAGGTCTGATCTCGAAACTACAGGAAATGTTTGGTTGAGGTTATTGCTGCAAAAGGAGGGTCAACCAATTATTAAGTCCAAGGGTTCCCATACTTTTTCCACCCTGCACTGTGAATGTTTATATGTTATGTATAATAAAAACATTAAAACATATAATGTTTGTGTTGTATTATTTTAAGCAGATGTGTTTTTCTATTGGTGTGACTTAGATAAAGATCAGAGCCCATTTTATGACCAATTCATGCAAAACTCCATGTAATCCCAAAGGGTTCACATACTTTTATTTGTAACTGTATGTCTAGACTAAGCCTACTTCCACACTCCATGACCGGATTCCGCCATAATTGTTAAGGATTGGGCACCATCATTATTACCTAGTGAGCTGTCTTTAAAACTTACTCCTTCCCTGAAGAAGCCATGTATGGTCGAAACGTGTCAGAGGACTCATTCAGAGATGTTCGCTATAAACTTCTATGTGATATGATCCTCAACACTGTATTTGGCCTATGTAATTGTTATGTGGTTTCGCAAAAAAATCAGACTATTAATTTTGGATTGTTTTACTTTCTCATTCTGAATCAACCTGGGCCGGCCATCTAGGGGAGCCGTTGGTCTGCTGTTTGGATCCGTGCTCCTCACACTGCACGCTGGGAAAGCATTGCAATTCCAGCGCTACATGCAGACTGGCACATGTTAAGCTAGGAGACGGGAAACAGCATAAGGTAAATGTAACTGGAGCCTCGTATTGGGAAAAATGAGTATCCACTTCAGAAATAACATTGGGTGGCAACCAAAGGGGTTAACATATTTCTTACTTGTTGTGCACTCTATCCTAACACATTATAACACAGATACTTACCTGGTTGGGAAGCCTCTTACATAGCCAGTTCATCTGTCCTTAATAGCATTTCACAATTATTATTGTAATCCCTCTGTAAAGCTTTATTTGGTCGGTATTTCTAAACACCATAAAAAAAAGTCTTGCTTAGGAAAAGAAAAAAAAAAGCTTATGTTAAATCTTTTCGCAAAACAGAGGTGCAGAACTGAATGTGGGCAAGTGCATTTGCCAACATGCCATATGGGAGCCATGGTTGGGGATTTTTTCTCTTTTTTTTTAGAATAATTAAATGTTGATGGCAGAGTTCAAATGGATCATTAAAATTCGAAAGTGTAAGAAACAGATTTTTTCTTATGTTGCTGAACGCTCCAGAGGGCTGAATAGCTAGCAGAAGTGAGCCAGGCTGCAGCAGCGAGCAGCGTGTGCTGTGATGGTGCTAATTTGATCATAATATAGTCATCTCTGAAGATTACAGCTATTCAATTAAATATTCTAATTAACCTGAAGTATTAGGCAAATGATACTAATTACAAATATTCTCCTGAGATTCAGAGCAATGAAAATCCCACTTGCAACTGATACTTCGAGCCAATGTTTCGTAACACAATGTCCTATATCATAGGCTTTTAGAATATTAAAATGCAGTTAATTTGCCTAAACCTCATTTGTTTAATGGCATTAGCATTTTGTTTGAAATTGTAATAAACGTACATCCCGCTTTCAAGTAAAATTTAAAATGAGTGTACTCTTGGGGTAAGTTAAGATTCCTGTTTACAGACCTAGCACTTTATTCAGTAAGCGGAACAGTTTGAGCTTAAACTTGAGTCATTAAACATATTGAAATTGTTTAAAAATGCTAATAATTTGTCTTTTTCAAATAAGAAGGGGGATATTTCTGTGGAAAATTTCATTATCCTACACATTTTATCAGCTTCCTACCGTGAGTGCCCTGACGCTTGAACTTCTTCTTATAGTTTTGTCAGAATGGGAATTTCAGATGCATTTTTTCACAGCAAGCAATGTGAACTCTGCACAGCAGCTCTCAAGAGAGCCTTTGACTCCCTTTCTATATCAAGCTTGAACCTGCTCCAGGGTAGCACCCTTTCTATTACTGCCTCTTTATTCTTACACAGCAAGTACACTAAAATGGTTGATGTTATCAGCTCACTCAGCTTGCAGTCCCCAATCTAGGGGAAGAAAACAAAAAGAAAAAAAACTGATTTACCCAGATTGCAAACCGGTATAGAAGGTAGAGGAGCTCTGTATAGCAATGTTAAACATACGCGGGAGTTTGCTTAAGACACAAAGAAGTTAAACATGTATATTTACTAGTGTGGTAATATAAATTTAGTAGGCTCATATATAATACATGATAATAACCGAATATTTGGCAATTATTATTTATTTATCTATAGAAACTAGTAGAATTCGAATAAAATAAGAGGAAAAAATAAAGCAAATTTAATTTATCTGCAAAATGTTTCTCATTTAACAACTAACAACTAACAATTAGAATTACTTTTCTTAAAAAATAGGCTGTATCAAACAAATTTAGAAAGTTTGCTTCTTATTATTTTGAGAGCAGTGTAAAGTAGACATAATAAATTACCAGTGATGTTGATGTATTTTATTATAGTGGTTTCCCTAGAGCTGACATGTTCCACAGAGCTCTTTAGAACCCCCTCACTGTCAACATATTAGCCTACCATCTAATATTCCTTCCATAGTCAAACATACATGCATACAAGAACTGTGAACCCCATGTGGATGGAGGATGGTATTTTATAAGCCGCTTAATCAATTTTTTTACACAGTAAAACTCTACAATAAAAAATTTAATTAAACCAAAAAAAAAGGAGGTACCCATTTTATTATTATTTATATCATTTTCACATTTCATCAATATACATTTTAATTAAACTAATGTTGTGTTGCTTCCTCATTTTTGTAGAGTACATAGGATATACAACTGTCATTAAATTGTATTATTGAAAAAAACATTGAATGGCTCTTGAGCTGTATTGTCTGCGTACACAAAGTTTGAAAGGATTGCACTATCCAACATTTACTCGAGGTGATAGAGTGATCCAAAATACATTAGAGGTTGTAAAATGATACAATCTTTAAGCATGGTTTATGTATGTACAGTGATCAATTGGTGCTATCATGCAGGGAATGAATACGCTGTAGTGATTTACCTCAGTACTTAGTACTGAAAAAGAATACAGAGTTCTAATGAAATTCTCATGTCCCGCATTGATCCTTTTGCTCCATAAGACTAGATAATAGATCAATGTGTATAAAAGGACAATTGGAAAAGAAAACACGTTGATATTTAAGAAGATTTCAGTTAAAAACCTGATAGAACCCGTCTAATAACATATATATATATATATATATATATATATATATATATATATATTTATATATTTGTAACATATATATAAATTATTACATTATTATATTATATTATACCTATTATATATATACATATATACTACATACTATATTTACTACAGAACACTTCCAACATACCATGATACAAATCAGTTTAATTAAATATGTAATCATTTGAGATGTGATGTTTGTTTGTATTTTTGTATTACTTGTGTCAAAAAAATTCAATGAATTTTACCCTTAAACAATATATTGTTAACACAGCAAAAAAAAAATAAAAAAAACATTAGTTGTCCCTGTTCTGCTCCTCCTACACAGAACTATTATAACCCAGTAACAACAGGTAATTCATGACATAAAAAAGTCCATTGACATACAAAAAAAGAGAGCTGTGTCATGTTGTATGAAGCAGTCAAACCAAAATGGAATAGCATTTCTTAACTGACAAGGTTGGCCTGCTCACTTAGAAGCATACCATCATCTGGACATTAAAACGTATCTCCAGACCATTTTTTCTAGTTTGGGACATTGTATGGAAGGTAAAACCCTTGCCAGATTAATTTTTTTCTCCCATAGACAAAACAGGAAGTGAGAGATATCGCTAAGTCAGTCAGTGTTGACTCCTTTATAGACACATTTCAGTGAGTGGAACAAGTGTTCCCATAGGAAAATTTCTCCTAATCTCCTGTAACGGATACATCTCCATTCTCTAACACTGTTCTCCGGCCCGTCTAGCGTCCCACCCAAAGAAGTGCTCTGACGCTCCCACACTATTACAAACTATTTAGTTAATATAATAATAACTACACATATAAACACATTGCATATCATAGATTGAAAGTAATACATATGTTCATCCTAATCAATATCTTTGTATTAGGTCTCTTAGGTAAAAAATACTCCCTTTGTACCTTTTTGGTGTTAATCACATAAGACATAAATCTTAGTTGTAATGTACACTGCCTTTTAATGTTAATTCAATGATGATGTCCCAAAAAGTTAAATAATTATATTTAGTATGTAGTGAATGCACATAGCTTATAGCAAATTAAATTAGACTATGAACAAAAAATTTTTACTTAACTTTCCCCTGGTGTTACCTGGTAATGTATAAAAAATGACAAACATGTACAAACATTTTATAATTATTTAAAAATTATATAATTTGCACATTAAGTTGACAAAGAATCACTCTAGTTGCTTCAGTTAAAAAAAGAAAAAAAAACAACATAAATACAACAAATATAAAGAGCAAATATTAAATTTAAATAAACTAAATTACCTTCAAACACATTAGCTTAGACATTTTAAAAACAGAATAGATTCCTTTTTTCAGGATTTTTTTTTTAGATAATCAGCTGAATTTCCAAAGCAAGAGAGATTTCATTTCCACAAAAATATTGGCAACAGTGAAATCAGTAATTTTGTGGCAAATTTTGTTTCCCTGAAATCCCTCGGCTTATCCGTGCTGATCACCAACTCCAGTTTAGGTGAAGATGCTTGTTCCCAAGGAAAGTGTAAGCAGAATTCCTAAACCTTCTGCTTATAGCTATAAATTAGCAATTTCCCCAATCACCTATTCTTTTCAGTTATTCTTTTCATCCTCCTAATTAGAAGCCCTCTCGTGCCAAAATGTGGCTCCTGTGATCAACGGGACTACTATCAAAACTCCGCTTTTTATTCTAAAAGTGTTGTGCCAATTGGGCCATCCAAATGGCTGCCTTGTATGCATTTTGGCAACAAAATATCACTCAAAAGGGTCACAAAATCTGTGAATGCATAACTAAATTTATCTAAGGGAAAACTAAGAATTTAAATAACATTTTGTAGCTGAGCTAACATGAATTATTAATATTATTGTATTGCTGGAAGCTTTCAACACCTGCTACATTCAGAAATTAAAATACTTTAACTGGATTAAGCTAAGCTATAGACCCTTTTCATTTTACTATGTTTACAGAATGACACAGAAACCTTCTGTCTACGGTAATAAAGCAATTTTTTTAAAGCGTAAGAAAAGCAAACAAAACTAGAAAGGAGAAAAAAACAATCTTCACACAATACAGAATCAGGGAACTGTGAAGGACTGTGAATGACTATTCTGTTATATGTTTTTATGACATAATTATATTGATCTGAAAGACACTCATCCAGAACCACAACCTTCTATACCCAAAAGGGAAAGCCTGTATAATCTTTTCAAGTGCTTGATATTCATAGTCTTACTCAAAGGTCTCTGAATATGTCATGTGTGTAATACCAATGCAAAATTTGGCACCAGTCACTACCAGCAATATGTTTCAATAAGGTAATTTTCTTTCTGCCTAGGAACATCAGCAGGGTGCAATTCTGAACTAAAACAGAGTATGACATCTTATTCAAGCATACATCTGGAGAACAAAACTATACTTTATTAAATGAAAATGGGATTTTACAATTGTTTTGACAAGCAGCAAAATGTGTGTGGTGCTTTACATACAGTATACAAGCTTAGATAAAAAAAAGGTGCCTCTTTTGACCATTAAAAAAAATACACACATGTGTCACACATACATACAGAAAAAAATAATGTGCTGCTGAAGATATGTGTTGTAGGGCGTCAAAAAATTATAAATAAAAATTTAAAAATATATAAATACACATACGTATGTATTAATATATATATATATATATATATATATATATATGTATATATATATATATTTGTGTGTGTATTGTTACATTGATTCATATCTCTGGATTTAATGTAGAATTTATTATGATCACAGATTAATGATTTATCAAGATTTCCAAACTGATAATTTTCCACCTCAGCTTACTTGGCAAAAGAAGTGGGAATTTATTGCATGAGCATTTTTTTCAATCTGTTCCTCTACATTTGGATTCTTCTTTATACGTGACTATGTAAATGTTTTTCATCGTCATCATTAACATTATCATAATCTAGATGAAAAGTCTCAAGCATAAATATAATATAAATGTGCATGTAGTTAAACATTGCATGACAGCATATGTATATGAGTTGATGCTTGCTGTTCTTCCATGTATATACATAAAAGCACAGTGATTTCTGTGAACGCATATATTAAAATATGTCACCAGTGACAAAGTTATTCTAGAGTGATCCTGTCTTCTTTATGTGTGAAATGAACCAGAATGACCCTGAAAAGCATCCTGACTTCAACATCACTTACAGACAAAAGGGTCTTTGGGGAATCGTTTGACTCCAAAGATGTCAGGCACAAATCTAAAGATACATTTTCAAATAAATATAAAAAAAAGGTAAAGCAGAATGTGCCTTTGCCACATGCTAGTGTCACTCCAAAGCAGAATTAACAATCACATGCCAGTCATATACATTGAAGGAGAAGTAGCAAACCCCAACACTGCTGTTATGTGACTAGTAATGTTTTTCTAGACCTGATATTTGTGAAATGTATAGCATTTTTTAATATTTCCTCAGTATATAATATAATATATTTATGTCTATGTAATTGTATTAATACCATAGGTGAGGCTCTAGCATACATTTCAATATTTTCTGATGCAATTACTATTACTACAAGCTATCAAAATACCCAAGGCTGGACAATCATTCTTCAAATAACTTTTTGTTGAACTTCAGGACATTGTATGCAAAACACTTTGGGTCTTGGGTTTGGTTTAGTCACAGAGAGTATAGAACTTCCTACTCCTCCTTAAGTGGAACAATATTGGTAGAACCATCTATTTTTTTAACAGATTAGAAATTGCTATAGTGTATAACAATTAATTTAAACAATTATGGTACTCAGGAAATGTTAAACATTATTTGTGACTCCAAACCCTGGTTTGAATACCTAGTTTCTAAATGGTAAATGTTGAAATCTTTAGGTTTTCATGGAAAGCCTGAAAGCATCTAAGAAACTAAATGAGAATATCTTGACAATGGGATCTGCAATGTGTGTTGGAAATAGTTGAGCTTAAGACTCAGGGAAGGGTTGTTGAAGCTTTAGCCATACTGGAGAC
The DNA here is from genome assembly GCA_036250615.1 of Ptychadena robeensis. Lineage (NCBI taxonomy): Eukaryota > Metazoa > Chordata > Amphibia > Anura > Ptychadenidae > Ptychadena > Ptychadena robeensis. The sequence continues at coordinate 57,053,861 of CM070036.1, read as the reverse complement.
CTGGCTGGATCTCACCTGGAGACTCTGGGTTGTCAGTTTGCCTGCCAAGTCTCCAGTCTGTTGAGTGTAAACCCTGTTTACACTTGACTAAAATTTATTTTTAAGATTACCTGAAGATGGCAGGTTGGCCTCTATTTAACCTTTAACCCGCCTGCCGGGTGTGCTGACTTATCAGTCCAGCAATGGATGAGATGGGCAGCACAGATTTACCATTCTGCACCGCTACGACGGCTCTGATCTGAAGGAGAAGCTGCTAAGCTGCTGGAGGAGAACGGACCCTCCCCCCGAGTGATAATGTTACATTGGGGTGGGGGTGGCGGGAGATTCAAATGTAAATTACACCAGAACAGTTTTTATGGAGAAGCCATTTGCAGTTAACCCTTTCTCACCTGGTGTGTTCATCACACCAGAGCAGAGAGGTTGCCAAAGGAAATTGTACTGGATACAGTGATAATCCAATACAATTCAAAGTAAAAAAAATACAAGATACCGTATTTTTTGGACTATAAGACAAACCAGACTGTAAGACGCACCCAGTTTTTAGAGCAGGAAACCAGAAAAAAAAATATTTCATTTGTTAAAATGAATGTGAAAAATCTCATGCAGTACCCCTTTTAAGCCACTATAATTGTGTCACTAGAGAGCACAGTTCAGCGTCTCTTCTTCCTCACACAGAGCACACAGAGGGGAGGGAGGGGGAGCCCCCCCCCCACGGGAGAATCAATACTCTGGTCTCCCTGTCCCTTCTCTGCTACGGCTGTGTGAGTGCAGCTTTCCTCACATACACACTCTGCATTGGCTATATCTGCAGGGCTCTGCAAATATAGCCAATACAGTTCAGCTCCCCTCAGCTCTCCCAGCAGATGGAGATCACACAGCTGATCTCCTCTCATATCTGCCGATAGAGATTACACAACTGATCTCCTCTATCTGCCAGCTGATCTCCTCTCCTATCTGCCGGGAGACATGTCGGGGAGCCAAGTTGCGATCACCGGCGGCCGAGTGGCGTCTTATGGTCCGAACATACAGTAAGTATTTTAGAGATTTTATCATTAAATAATACCCTTTATTTATTTTTTATGTAGTTTTTCTTTTACATAATTAGTCCAGTGTAAGACCATCCACTACCCATCTGATATGATCCATATTTAAACACACTGTTGGCCTTGCAAGTTTATATCAAGAGGTCAGATAATTCTTCATTTGTCCAATCAATCATGCACATTTACAAACAATGCTTGTAGCAACAGCAGACAAATGTTCTTATGTCAAGACTATGTCAACATTTCAAAAACGACAGCCTGCAGCGATTTCTGAGGAACAAGTCCACTCTGTATATAATGAAATACAAATTTTATTCAAAATATACAATCTGTGTCTTGACAGTTAGACAATAAGTCACATACAGTATCTTGGTATTTCACCCAGCTCAAGTCTGCGAACCAGTCCAATGTATTTCTTCCCAAGATTAGGGCTTCCTCAGGGAAGTATTGTGACTAGAACATAATGAAACAGTACACAAACTTCATAATAATGTCGATACTGCCAGAGTACAGTAGACGACAAAGGAGCATGTAGTTATGGTAGACACTTAGATTTCATTATAGGGTCATATTAGTGTTTTCCGAATGTGAAAAAAGTCCCCATATGATAAACAGTCTTAAGCAGAATACATTGCTGCCTCTTTGGAGTTAAATGTGTAAAGATCTCATTGCATTCATTAATTATAACATTTCTATTTTTTTAGTTTAACATATTCCTAAACTAAAACTGAAGTTTATTCAGCTAATATCACCTCCTTTATCAATATGCTAATTTCAGTTAGAAATGTGAACTGTGTATGGGTATTAATCTGGTGATCTATTATAATGTCCCACAGACTGTCAGTAACATTAACAGAGGGTGTGCTATAGCAATATTTTTGTGATCTATTTTTTTAGATTTTCTTTGCCTTTTTAGGCTAATTTCCAGAAACAAATGGTAGTGGCTTATATTTAGAGATATAAGCAGCGGTACAAATAGAACACTGCTAAAACATTGTGCTTAGATGAAGGTTTGAATAAAAAAAAAAGTTTTTATTACCTGTTGTAAGCAATTGTATAAAGTAATTTGTGTCTGGACCAGTCAAACAAAAACACCTCCCCCCACCTCACTGGTGGTGAGGATTTTCTATACATTTGGAACAAGGGGGGTCATATATTTTACAATACATGTAGCGGGGGTTTCTGAGGTGTGTTTGTTGACAAACTATTTGACAGATCATCCAAAAGGAGGAGATAGATGTTGGAATAAACTGTTGTATACAAACACCTGGAAGGGAAGGACGGGGACCACTGATCTGTGGTGATGTCCTCTTCCTCTCTCCCCGGGGGGAAGGGAAAAAATTTGGACGCTACATGGCTTTGTTTATTGTTTTTAAGAGAAGAAGGCAGCTGCCACTCAGTTGTGAATGGCTAATGTATTTTATTGTTACCAAGAAATAAATGAAAATACTTTTAGGAAAAACTTCTTGTCAAATAGTTTGTCAACAAACACACCTCAGAACCCCCCGCTACATATATTGTAAAATATATGACCCCCCTTGTTCCAACTGTTGTAAGCAATCTGAATAAAAAAATGATGGATTAAAATATGGTTTTAGATATCACATACAGTTTTGAATTTAATTAATGATTTGGAATTATACTAGTTAGTTTTAGTCATCATTATCTCATTGCCATATTATGATTTAATAAGAGTCACTAAAGCCTTAGCAACAGGATCCTATGTTGTTTAAACAAAATACATTTAATTTGCCTCAATGTATTACAAGCAATATAATCCCTCTTCTGATTTCAACATGATCGACTAATCTGCTCAAAAGGGATAAGCCTTGTCTCAGCCATGATGACAGGCTTAGAGAATGATAAAAATTAGGGCATTCTCACAGATTATAAACTGTAACAACAGATAAGGCTTATGAATAAACAATTTACTACAGGTAGTACAGAGGAAATACTGTAAATTCACTATTGTTTTACAAAGTATTGGTTCATTGAATGCAATGCATTCTGTTTAAAAGACATTGAGACAATACAAATATCACATTGTTTGACTTAATGGAACACACTTAAGCAAATATTTATTTTTTAATTTAACTTGAACCTTTAAATTGTGTGATATGCCCATGTTGGCAGCTGGTTCACTTTGCTTCTCGCTTCATGACTAGTGATGGCCGGATATGGATGTTCGCAGTACGGGTGTTCAGCCCATCCGGTTTGCCGACAAGAAGGAGCTCCCTATTCTTCCTCCGGGAGGATCAGGAGCAGTAAGATCCCGCCAGAGGAATAAACCTTTCACTAGAAGACCAGGTAAAGATCCTGGTCTTCTAGTGAAAAGCCGTCTCCGAAAACCGGAAGTGACATCAGTGACATCACATCCAGCAATCGTAACCAGGAACCATGCGTTCCAGGTACCGGATGTGACATCGCTGACACTGACGTCACTTCCGGTTTTCCCCATTTCCCAGAGGCGGGGAATTTGAATCTGCCCGCAAACAGACTTCTTAAAAAGTCTTATCCACCTGTTCATGGACGGACCTGTCCGAAGTTCGGCCATCACTATTCATGACTATATTTCCTTTGGAAGGCCAAAGGAAGCAAAAAGAGGGATCTCTTTGTAAACTCCAATGTGTGAGCCTACACAAAGCTGTAATGTTTTATATATGTCTAGTAATGTCATTTGTGTAAATTTTTCCTAATGGGTCAATCACATATAACACAGCTTTATTCAATGGATTTAATTTGAAACAAATATAAATTACAATTCAACATCATATTTGAATGTGACTACTAGGTATTCATTTAAAACATATTCAGTCCTTGCATGGGTTCTATAATTGTTTAACACTTACTCCTGTTATCCTCCTCTAATTCACTGGTGAAAAGGTAGGATAGGGTAGTAAATGGTTGAACCTTGTTATGTTGGTCTTTTTTTTCTTGTTACTATCTGTGTCCCGTGAGGGATTGAAGAGCATATCTTTGTGATGGTGAACATGTGACTGCAGTGGAATATTTATTCTTATTAACGGCAATTAGAAAATGAATCGACCTAAAAAGACAACAGCTACCGTATTTACCGGCGTATAAGGCGACTGGGCGTATAAGACAACTTGCCTCTTGCCTCTTCGGTACAGCACATTCCCCCTGTATGCGGGGACTGTATGACAGCAAGGGTGGTGCTGTACAGAACTCTGCCATTTAGAGGCACAGCCTGCTTGGATTGGTCAGCTCGGCCTTTCTCCAAGACTCGGCTCTCTGTGTCTCTAGCAGAGAGGTGAGTCTTGGAGGCACAGAGTCTTGGAGACAGGGACAGCTAACTAATCCAAGCTGACTAAACCAAGTCTCCAAGAGAGCTGAACGATCCAAGCAGACTCGGCCTCTGAGTGGCAGAGCTCCGTACAGCACATCCCCGCCCCCATCGCCAGCTCTCCATGTATCTAGCAGAGAGCTGAGTCTTGGAGACTTGGCTTAGTCAGCTTCGATTAGTCCGCTCTTCCTGTCTCCAAGACTCAGTGCTCAGTGGTTAAAAAGTCTACTTATACGCCCGAATATACGGTACTTATTTTTGGTAATACTAAAGTATTGTGTATGTTAAGTAAAGCTTCAACCTTTAAAACCTTTTCAGTGTACATAAGTGTAGTGTTGTAGTGTTATAACAAGTACAAAAAAATATTTCCTACTTGCAGAGAGTAATGTATTCAATAAAAGTGCACATTCCCATTTACCTGCTATTTACACAAGAAACATAAGACACTGCACAAGCTACTTTAAACAAACCTTATTGTCTGCGTGATGGTCTACAGCAAGGGTTCCAAGCTCACAGTGGGCCAACTGATGCCCTCCACAACAGATATGCAATTAATATTTTCATTTACAACAAATTACTAATGTTATAACACATGTGAAGTCAAATTTTAACTAAAAGACATGTCTGTGGCATTCATTTCTCAAAAAAACTCATAAAAATATCTTGCAGTCTAAATAATTTTAGACTGTGGGACAGATGTGGCCCCTGAAAGGGGGTTTAAAATCCCTGGTCAGGAGGCATCACTGCATTTTCTCCTCCTGAGGTATATTGTTTCCCTTTCTGCTATTTTGCTTTTTTAGTTATCTGGTCCCAAGTCATCTAGTCCCTTCTTTTAGATTCTGACTCTCCTTGGCTAGTCATGCTTTTCCTGCCCACTTACAACTTGTAAGTGTTGTAACAGCAAGTTCTTAACCATCTGGATTATGTTTAAACATTGGTATAGTGTACTGCTTTGGTGTAACTTCTAAAAGTTCCAGGTCACGTGTATGGGCTCTTGTTTCAGAGGTATTATCTTGGGGCAGGGAAAATATCAGCACGTATTCAGCACATTTTTACTCACCTCTAAACTGTCCCAATAGCTCAAAGTTGCTCAAAAACTTAAAAAAAAACATTTTAGCTATCCTGCTGACGTCTGTGGGAGCCATCATTTTAGACTCAGTGTTAGCTTCTAGTCTTGAACGAGTTAAGGCTGCAATAATGGGGGCCGCCAGATACAATGTGTGTCAATGGACACAAAGTAAAAGCAGAAAAAAACAAAAACCACAATGTGTAGCACAATGTAGCTGCATAAGGAAGTTCCGAGTCAGGCAGTGTGAGGAGCTGAGCCCCTTGTGATTTCAGGGGGAGGGGTGTGGGGGGAAATGTACAGATTTCTCCTTACAGGTAACGATTTTTTATTTTTTATTACATATTGCTCCAATAATGTGGGGTGGGCTAGCCAGGGGGAAAAGTTTGTCTGGTGGGTTTAGGTGTGCTTTAACCCAGCACTTGTCACCTTGTTTTCAAGACACACTGGCTACCCTCTGTATGTTCCCTGCAGTAAGTGAAAATAATGTCTAGAGGATGATCCCTTTCTTTCGTCATTTATAATAGAATGTTTAAAATGACTACCCAAAGCCTCTTTTTTATATATTTATTTTTAAATGTTTTTTTCTTTATTTATCCCCCCTGGAAGTATGATTACAGAATGGAAAATGTATCAATGTATCTATGTAATCTGTTTACATTTCTCACCCAGGCTGGGAGGACTTGGGACTGGGTGGCCCTCACAGGTTCTTTGTTGGGCCCTTCTATGAAATGTAAAAACACATTGTGGCCCACGAGTAAAAAGATTTACCCGCCACTGTTTTAGGCTCTTAATTTTGGCTACCTAATATTTCTTAGTGATTAGTGCATGTTTGATGGTTGAGCAGAACAGTATGCACCTAAATCATCTGAAATGTTACCACCCTGAGGCATATATGACCCCTTGCTAAAACTAGCCACTACTGCTACCTTTATATTTTTGTTGTCTTTGGCACTTCAAGACCCTCTTCCCTGCTGCTGATATAAGTATATGCTCCCCCTTGACAGCACCCAGCTCATCTTAGAGAGGATCATTTTTTAAATGTACCTAGATCCCTGTAAACTAGTTGAATATGATTTGTAGCTAAATACATAAAAAATACATATAGTAGGCATGATAAAAATAATATGGCAAATTTGCCCCAGTGGTTTCATAACACATCCAGCAAGTGATATGTATGGTGGGGTTCATTTTGTTTAAAACTGTAGGGGTGTGATACAAGTGATCAAAAAACCCCAATGCTAATTTGGAGATCTTTTTTCACACATATCTTTCAATTGTCTAGATCAGGGGTGCCAAAATGATAGATTGCGATCAACTTGATGATCTCAAAGGCAAAGGGAATAGACCACAGAGTCCTGGCATTTTTTCTTCCCATCTTTATTAACACACAGTAAGTTAATGGGCAACCATTGTATTGGGCTATATACAGTATATATATATATATATATATATATATATATATATATATATATATATATATATTACATGCATATACTGATTACAGCTTCCTAAATAGCAACAGGCTAACCTTTAATGCACTAATTTAGGCTCACCATGCAGTGAGTAGTGATGGCGCGAACCCGGAATTTGATGTTCGCGAACGCGAACCTCCACAAAAGTTCACGAACCCAGCGAACCCGCGAACCCCATAGACTTCAATGGGCAGGCGAACATTAAAAAACAAAGGGACCCTTTCTGGCCACAATAGCAGTGAGTGTATCCCCACAACTGGGGAGGCTCTATATTCTGATATCTTACTTTCTTAATTTCTTTTACCCAATAGCACCTTTTTAGATTTCCATTAGGTGTAAGGGTCTTTGATATATTGGAGACGGACTCAAAATGGCAAGTATGTCAACATTTATTTTACCTTTATTATATTTTACTGAATAACCATGGAGGAATTTTCTCCATGGAATGGAAACTGTACAGCATTTTGTGAGAATATCACCCAATGAAAGTTTAGCAACTAACATACTGTTAATATTTGTTCAGACGGTTACTTATTGCATTCTTCAATATTACACCATTACTCTTAAGTTGGATATCCATCCCTTCCTGAGGAGGCTGACCAAAGGGGTGAAATGTGTGGAAGGGGTCCATGGCACAAGAGGGTACCATATATAGACAGAACTGTCTCCCCCTTTATGTCCCAACTTAGTGTTTTAATGTGTAACCTTTTTTAGTATTTTACATTTGATGTTATGTTAATATGTACAAACTGATTGTATGTGTAACTTGACATGTATTATATTGGACCCATCCAGTATGGATTGGCCTTTGAACATGTGTAATATAGTTGCTACCTTTTTCATATATGTTTTGCTCTCAATGTGTACAGTTGCTGGCCAGCCACCTCTTGGGATTTCAATCCTTGTGGTCAAATGCTTTTTTGCAATGCGTTTATGATATTGGAGACAGTGGAAACATACATAAAGGTAGCCATACATGGTCCGATTTGTCACCGATAAATTGCCAATCAATTCCCGATCCGATCTTTCCAGGCTATCGGGAATCAGCAATTGATCGGTCGGGAATCGATGCAACACCACTTTAGGGAATCTGATTTGTGGCTGATTTGGACATGAGCCAATCTCCAAAAATGGCCGATTCCACAAAATCCATCGATCGGAAAGGCTGCTGGATAGGGCTATGGGTCCAAAAATGTACTCCGATTGGCAAACAATCAACCAAAAAAACCAACATGTCAAATCAATGTCTGATCCGATTTCTAGTCGATTCCAATATTTTTGGGTCGATTGGAGAGAGTGGGCACAATCCGATTGATTGCACACAAAAATCGACCCGTGTATGGCTACCTTATGTCTCACAGTATTTCTACCTAATTTCCAGTTTTGCCTTATTTATTCATGAACTGTATATTAATATATGTACAACAATACAAGCAATGTCTTTTTCTCAAGAGAGGTGGCCAACATCCCAAAAAGAAATAAATGACTGAAAAGGTAATAAACCTATCACCCTTCAGTGTCCTCTGAATTAACAGAGGCAAGGGGACTTTCACGGCCGATGTAGAAAATCATCAGCTAAATAAGTGATCACATATCACATAGTGCGGTTAAAACAAAGTTCATTTGTCATTTTAATAGTCCATGAACATGTTCAGGTATGCGCTTGGTACATTCAGATTTGACACAACGCCTTTGGATCACTGTAAGAAATCTCTACCACCTTTCCACAGGCTAGGGGGACACACAAAGTGACCAGTTCAGTCACCCAGACGTACGTTTCGTCTCGAACCAACTTCATCAGGGGGTGAAGCATACAAGGCAAAGATGTTTCTATCAGGAGCAATCAAAAATTTGGGGATGTCCCAGTCAACGGTTCAAGGCCATATCGTCAGACACATGGTAAATAAAGGAAGTATATAGCATATTTTTCACCATATTAGACGCACCGGCATATATAAGACACACCGGCATATAAGACGCACCCAGTTTTTAGGGCAGGAAAACCAGAAAAAAAAGATTTGATAAGTTTTCACATCTATTGGGATAATGCAATATTTTCAGTAAATGCAATATCCAATTCAGCCAGCAGGTGTCACTAGCAGCAGTAAACTCTCAGCTACACAATCTCATCTCTACACTGTACACAGGAAGAGGGGGGTGCCAGGCTATCAGTTCTCACAGTGCTCTGTCTGTGGGGAATGAATGCTGTTCCCACGGACAGAAGAGAAAAGGTATGCAAGTTCATCTATACTTTTCTCTTCATTTCCTAAAAGTATAGATGAACTTGCATCTACCTTTTAGGAAATTAGACAGTTCAGATGGGAGAGTCGACAGAAGCCGGCATTTCACATCTGACAGCTTCTCCAGCTCCCCCAGCTGATTTCCGTGCAGGGGGAGCTGGCGGGAAGCCAAGGTGTGACCACCGGCGGCCCCGTTTCCGCAAGGGTTCGCACTTTCGGCGTATAAGACGCAGGCACTTTTTGCTCCCAATTTTGGGAGTGAAAAAGTACGTCTTATATGCTGATAAATACGGTACTCATCAACTTCCTTTATTTACCATGTGCCTGACGATATGGCCTTGCACCGCTGACTGAGACACATAGAAACTGATAGAAACATCTTTGGCTTTCCCTGCCATTGGGACAATAATGAAGACTGCAATGCAAAGAAGACCATTTGGCTATCACTCAATCTAGCAGATCTGGCAAGAGACCCTGGATATGTGCTTAAAGTGTTGGGTCCCAGTTGTATTGCTCCCAACATGCCGCTTTGAATGTACCACTAAAACTGTAAACATTCTCACTTATTTGTCATCTACAATCACAAATAGCCTGAAAGGATGTGTATTAGATTTAATAAATTCATTAAGGGTATGCTGTGGTGGAAAAGGAGGAAAATAATGCAATACTGAGGCACTTTCTCCTGGTAAATATCAAATTTGTGTGTGTTTTCCGCCAGTGTATGTATCTGAGCTTTTATTTATGCATCCCAACAAAATCCAGATTTATTTTTCTGAAACCCTTGATTCATCAGTGTATGCACAACATGTCTTTCATAGCTTCAAGAGGGACTGTGGTAGGTATAATATTTACAAAATATTGTTCACAAACGGAATATGGAATATGCTTCATAATTAAATCTCAAACAATACAAACATGTCCCTTGATAAACACACCATAGAGATTAAAACATTTGTTTTACAGTATGCTAATTTTGGATCTTAGTAAAAAGAAACAATTGTACACTCAGAAACATTTACTTCATGCCTCTGCTTGACATATGTGGGATTAGATATACAAGTACATGTAGTTTATGACCCACAAAAACAAAAAAAAATACTGACTTTTATAAATTTATATGTAACCTCCTGTCAACCCCTGACTGTTCCATTTTAACATTCTTGGATAAAATATTTTCAATGCTTCTGGCTATTGACATATGATTGTCACTAGATTTAGACCACCATGAATAGAGTTTTTCCATGTTTCCTATAAAAATGAAAGGTCATTTATTTTAATTTGTGTCAGATGTTGCTCTCCAACAAAAGGTTCTATCTAACGGCACACATCGTAATTTAAATTGAACTCATGTCAGGTCAACAAATGGCACTTACATACTTTATAAGATATCAGCTATGTATACTTAAAAAAGGGAATCCTTTCTATGACATTATATAAAATCATCTTCTTTATGACCTACTGCTGAATGCTTTGAAGCTGATCAATTAGAATTTTCAGAGTATAAAATAGTACAATGTCATAGAATGCAGATATAGATTTAGAGATTGGTTCACAAATTGGAGCCCAAGGCCCATTGGAGCCCAAGGTCCTCTAGGGGGACCATGAAATGCTTTCAGGGGGACTATGAAGGGTTCACTTAGGGCTCATTTACACTGCACATAAGTCCCTATGGCAGTTTTATTGGGCGAAAACAACATCAAGGCATCCACCGGTCGGTTGTAAGATGATTTGCTTGTACTGGGAAGATTACTAACATTGCTTTCGCCCAATAGTACTGCTATAGGGTCCTTATCTAGACAACCTGCGCGCACCTGCATACATTTGCCGAGCTTCTGTGGACTGACAGCCTTAGTTTACATTTTTGTGATTGTAGCCACTGATTCACAAGAACTGTAAAAGCAGATGCACCCATGCCATTGAAAGTGCATTTCTTAACTAAGATTTTGAATGTGCATTTATAGACTAAGATTTGCTTTTTTCGGAATATTTGCTTGTCTAAAATGTTTTATAACAGTAACCTATAAGGTAATTTAAAAAGTAAAAGGTCCACAAACAATCCTAAAAAGGTTTGAGAATCACTGGTTTAGCAGATGGGCACAGAATATACGCAGTCTAAGGGTGTGAATATTAGCAAAAGCGTTGTAGGACATTGTTAGAGATTGAAAAATGTGTTGTTCAAGACTTTTTAAGATAATGGTTATTTTAATTACCTAACAAATAAAGACTCCCTCTGCTAACTGCTGGGGTCCAATGACAGTACAGCTAGTGTTTAAAAGTTATATGTTGTCTTTGGTAACAAACATTAAAGTGCAATGATGGTGCAACATTAAAAATATCTATTAAACTAATAATCAATAACAGTCAAATTAAAGTGTATAATAGGGCATATCTTGTGGTCCTCCTTAATATCCAGAAAACATGCCGGATATTAAAGAGGACCACAATCCTGACCACTGACTGTGGCATGACCACAATTCTCTCCCATGATTCTGCTGGAAATTTTTTTTATAGAATATACTATTATACAATCAATAAGTAAGAGATGACACACAAATGGAGATATAAGAATTACATCCAATATAGCAATATTAGCCAATACAGACTATAACAATACACACATAGGAGTCAAAATAAAAAATACTGAGTTTATAAATTAAAAAGTATGTATTAATTTTCAGCTCCTGGTTTTGTTATTTAGGGTCCCTTAAATCCAAATTAAAACAAACCTTTGAAAATGTCCCTTGAGTGGCCTGGCCAAGCTTAGACTTGAATCCGATTGAACATGTCTGGATAGATTTTAAAATGGCTGTGCACCGACCCATCCCATCCAACCTGATGGAGCTTGAGGGGTGCTTCAAAGAGGAATGGACGAAACTGGCCAAGGATAGGCGTGCCAAGCTTGTGCCATCAAATGCAAAAAGACTAGAGGCTCTAATTGCTGCAAAGGGTGGATCAACAGAAAATTTTACAGGCTTTGAATACTTATGTACATGTGATTTCTCAGTTTTTTCATTTTTAATAAATTTGACAAAACCTCAAGTAAACTTATTTCATGGAATAAGGCTGTAACATAACAAAATGTAAAAAAAAGTAATGTGCTCTGAATACTTCCGGATTCACTGAATATATTGTGACAGACGACCAGTGTAAATAGACAATATCCAGCATTAAATATGTCAGGGGGTGTCTCCTGTAAGCAAGGTATCTGGGTCAGTCTCCACAAAAGGAGCAGAGACCATTGTGTTACAGCTCCTGATGAGGTTGGAAACACAGTACTGCTGTGGCAGCAGATACAGAGGGAACAACAGTGAGTTGTGGCCCAGGCTGGTGATTAGTAGGAGTGAGGCCCTGATAGCTTTTCCTTAAGCTAAAGCCTATGTTGGACGTTTGCAAGCCAGGAGGCTTGGCATTTCTTTGGATGTTTGTTTTGTTGATGAACCCCTGTGAGGGTGATTTCTGTTTGGACTTTGTAAATAAATATGTGCAGGAGAACCTGTGATTTGGATTTAACACCTATTTGAGGCTCACCCCCCACAATATACATATTGATTTTTACAGGTAGTACATATATTTGTTTTAATACGTTTTTGGAACAACATTCTATACGCAGTCTATCCATGGATAAATACAAAAGAGTCACAAAAATTGACATATAATAAAAAGCTGATCACACATTTGCAGCTGCTCTATGCTCAGTAACTGTCTTGTACAATGACTTGACAAACTGTTCAATAATTGGTTGTTTGGGAGAATCAGATCTGTTTTTAATTAGAGGGAAAGGGTTTTGAAACAAATGTTTGTTGGTAGTAAATTCTTATGTTTACCTAGCTGTGCAGCTGTGATTGCATTGCAACATTGCTGCTTTCTCATCGAGTAATTTGTCTTTCTTTTTTCTTTACTTATTTTTTAAATGACAAAATGCCATATGATTATTGGTACTTTCCAAAGGTTGTTCAAGGGTTACAGATTGAAAATTAAAAACCTGTGGAACAAATATAGTTTAATCTTAGATTGCTCTGAGTTGCATTTTAACAAACTTAATTTATGCACAAGATTAAATACACTTTGATGATTGATGATGAAAGGGCTAGAAACCCTAAATAACTTGATTAACATAAGCTGGTTTATGTAAAAGAGTTTTATTAAAATTCTGTGTAGTTATGTGAAAGTTTCAGCAGATTTTCAGGAGATTATTAAAAGATGCAATATTATAAAGAACAGTGGTATGGGGTAGAAATATTTTCAAATATGCAGGTAATGTTCATTTATTAATGTTCCCTAATCCTATAAAAGTAAAGCTACAGGTTCCTCTGTTCCTTGGCTCAGCAGGCTGTGGTGCTCCTAGTAACATAAGCAGTCCCTTTTTATCTAACTATCTGCAGGTATGGAGACATCATACGGAAAGAGCTTGGAAATCTCCTTAAAATGATAACAAAGTAATATAAAGTCAGTCTGCCAGTTTAAACTTCTAAAAATGGAAAACCCCTGCATAAGTATTTCATATCACATTTGTTATTGAACAGGAGTGGCAGATTGGTCAGAATAACCTTGAAATAAAAGAGGGAAGGAATCTGGTTACAAAGTACCAAACAACCACATCATTTGGTGGACCCCCTGATGGGGAAAATTGTTCTACCTTACTCCCCACTCAAGGACTATAATTCTCTTTAACCCTCCACTGGCCATTTTTGCTCTTTAACGCCCCCAGCTGTGCACTGTTGTCTGCTGGACACTACTATTATTTCTTTTACCCGCAATTAGAATTATTGCTTTCCCCACTTTCTAAGATTCTCCACCCATTTTATTTTTCTATATACTGACTATAGAGAGTATTAATTCTGGACCCGTTAGTTCCAGCTTTAGACAATTCTTCCTTCCACTGACCACCCACACTGAGCATGTTTGTCTCTTCTACCTTCCACTGACATTGGGCATTTTCCTCTAACTATGCAGGATATTTTTTCTTCACTTTAAATTTTTTGAAAAAACACTGACTAGGTAAAGTACATGTTATACTTTAAATAGGCATGACCTCTGCATCTTATCACATCCTGCTTGGGAGGGGGTTCATGGTTGGGACGATTTTTTAATAAATACATGTTATAGTACAGACATGGGTAAACTAAGGATCTGGGGGCCAGATCCGTTTAGCTTAGCTTATTAATCTAGCCCGTTGAAAAGATGTTCTGTGTCCCCTCTGCTTGTTCCCTTCAATAATCATTTTTTAATTCAATAATACCTAGAAGAGTCTTAGCATCCACCTTATTTTTTACATTCCTCCTGGCAGTATGATTACTTTGTTAAAAGTGTACAGGACATTTTTAAAAAAGCTCACAATGCCCCTGTTATAGTCTCACACACAGTCATTTTGGAATGCAAAAACTGCTCTAGAGCCTAAAAGTAGCGGTGTTTAAATTTTTTAACCAGAAGAACAACTATGAAGGTTATGATAAGAAAGGATTAAAGGAATACAAAAGCCATTAACTTGAGCAGTGTGTAGCACATTAAAACCTTCTTAAAACAAAAGGTATTTACGTGATCCAATTCATCACAAATTCTAGAACAGTGGACAGTGGGTGGAGTCATGCAAATTACTCTTGTGTTATGCACTGCTCGAGTTGAGGGCTTTTCGATTCCTTTTATCTCTTCTCACCATAACCTTAATGGTTGTTCTTCTATGTTTGGCTCCCAAGCCCTACTCCAGTGATGGCGAACCTACGGCACAGGTGCCAGAGGTGGCACTCAGAGCCCTCTCTGTGGACACCGACCTGAAAGACCAACATAGAGGCTGATGGAGGAAAGAACTACAGCCCATTGGCTCTCAATGCTGTCAGTTTTCTTCCCCTTTTTTCCGATTGCACACCATATCCAGCACTAGCACTAGCCGAAAAAAAGTGTATGTGTGTGTGTGTGTATGTAATGTGTAAGTGAGAGTGTGTGTAATGTGTGTGAGTGAGTAGAAGACAGAATGACAAGAGAAGGCAGAAGAATTCTCACAGGTTAGAAGTTGTTGTTCTACAACCGCTAGAAGAGGCAGCAGGGCATGCTGGACAGTGTAGTTTCTTTACACAGCAATTTGGTTCTTTGCCTTTTATGTTCTGTCATCAGCAGCCTAGGATACAGGAAGCTTGTAACTGCACTGATCCCCTATGAACAACAACTGAACCCTGAGTTATAACCCCAAGGATTTCTAAGGATCTGACAACTAAAACAGCTACTTGCAATAAGCAATTTTTAGAAAGATTTAGTTTTAATTGTACATGACAACTATTTTGGCTAAAAAAAAATTAACAACAATTACATCCTGCAAAGTCTTTTTGAATATGATGCCATATGCTTGGCACACCTATATCCTTGGACAGTTTTGCCCATCAAACTCCATCAGGTTGGATGGGAAGTGTTGGTGCACAGACAGGGGCGTATCACTATACTCTTGGTTAAAGCAGAAAACCATAATAAATGCACATATAAAATACAGCAAACACCGCACATATGAAATGAATCAAATGCCACATTACAGCATTTACCCTAGATATGCAATTCAGTAATTACCCCAGATATGAAATGCAGCAAACACCCCAGATATGAAACTCAGCAATTCGCCCACATGAAATGCCGAAATTACCCCACATATAAAATGCAGCAAATATCCTACATATGCAATGCAGCAACTTTCCCACATACGAAATCCAGCAATTACCCCACATATGAAATGCAGCGAATACCCCACATATGAAATGCAATAAATACTACTTTCATCACTGGCCTGTGGCATAATCTGAGGTCTGACAATGTTTGTGGGTAGCCAGAGAGCCCCCTTGGAGGTAGGCAGATGCCCCTTCATATAGGTAGCCAGTAAGCCCCCCTTATAGGTAGCCAGAGGGTCCCCCTTATAGGTAGCCAGAGGGTCTACCTTATAGGTAGAGAGCCAAAGGACCCTCCTCATAGGTAGCCAAAGGGTCCCCCTTATAGGAAGAGAGCCAGAGGGCCCTCCTTATAGGTAGTAACAGAGCCCCCCTCCCTATAGATAGAGAGCCAGTGTGACCCCCTGTAGGTAGCCAGAGAGCCCCCATTAATGGGAAACAGAGCCCCCCTTATAGATAGTTCCTAACATTGACAGCAGTATGCATCTCTATTAGAATGAGTGACAGATATGAAAGCAGTATGTATCTCTATGGAAGTGAGGGACAAGACATGAAAGCAGTATGCATCTCTGAGAATGAGGATAGACAAGACAGCAGTATGTATCTCTGAGAATGAGGTACAGACATGGCAGCAGTATTTGTATCTCTGAGAATGAGGGACAGACATGACAGCAGTATATGTCTTTATGAGAATGAGGGACAGATATGACAGAGGTATATGTATCTATGAGTATGAGGGACAGATATGCCAGCAGTATATGTATCTCTGAGAATGAGGGACAAATTTGACAGCAGTATGTGTATCTCTGAGAATAAGGGACAGATATGCCAGCAGTATATGTATCTCTGAGAGTGAGGGACAGATATGACAGCAGTATGTGTATCTCTGAGAATGAGGGACAGATCTGACAGCAGTTTATGTATCTCTGAGAATGATGGACAGATATGACAGCACTATCTCATGACAGTACATTTCATACATCCCAGGGCCGCCATCAGAAATGTCAGGGCACCATACTAATAAAAAAATTTTGGGGCTACCACTAGCACCCCCGGTATGAGGGCTCCAGAGGATGCCTACCTAGGGGTGCACATAACTGTTTAAATTAACTACTCTGAGTACCAAGAGATGGTAGATTCTGCTGCAGATGGACCTCCCTGTTCCTGATTGAGCCTCCGATTAGCTGTCTCCCTCCACAGGTCACCAGCTGGCTTTGGATCAAATGTAACTCTCACAGTACAACACTGTTTAACTCCCCAGATCTCCTACCTCAGTAGTCAACCAGTGCTTTTCTCTTGTCAGATTTTACTCTTAGGTCCTAACTCCACATCCGTTATTGGATCAACTGGTTTCCGTCAAGCCTCCACCAACCTCTGGACTAGCAGATCCGGGGCTCTAACGAGCTGTGGAGACAGCCCTGTCAGAGCCCCATCGCCGTCAATGGATGGATTGAGCATTACGACAAAATCTCTGCGTTCAACGCAGCAGACATGGAGCTAGGGCCTTACATATGCCTACTACCTGCCTTTTATCCCCCAGATCTCCAACACCCTTAGAAGTCCAGTCTTTTTTTTTGTAATAGTAATTTACATTCCCAATTTCACACCACTATCCTTTCCTTTCATAGTTATTAACCTCCCTAGCGCACTGCATAGGTACAGATTTCTGTACCAAAAGCGCACCATAGACTTTAATGGAATTTGTTTTTTTATTAAAAAAAAAAATTACATAAAATTTTTTTTTATTTAAAGTATCATTTGGTTTGTTGTATATCATAAATTTTTTATTTAAATGTAAATTTGTGTTTTTTACTTTAAATTGTACTGGGTACAGTAATCACTGTGCAGTAATCACTGTACAATTCCCTTTATTTAACTTTTAAATTTTAAATTTCCCGCCACCCACCGATGTGACG
>CM070036.1:57020465-57036073 GCA_036250615.1 Ptychadena robeensis | reverse complement strand
GGGGGGGGGTCCGGACAGTAAAAAAAACAAAAGGAGGCGGCCAGGAGCTGCGGGCTTTGCTATGGTAGCTTTGGTGATTCCTACGCCATTGTGCACAGACATTTAAAGATCTCTCCAGAGATGTTAAATTGGATTAAAATTTGGGCTGTCTGGGCCACTCAAGGACATTCACCGAGTTGTCCTGAAAGCACACCTCTAATATCTTGACTGTGTGCTTATGGTCGTTGTCGTAGTGAAATGAAACCTTCAACCCAATCTGCCTTCAAGAGTTTCAGTTTTTTATCCAGAATGTCTTTGTAAATTGCTACAGTCACCTTTCTCTTTATCCTGACATGGAACACAGCATGGTTCTTCCTCCACAATACTTTACTGTAGGAATGGTTTTGGCCTGGTGATGCCTGATTTTCTTTAAAATTGATGCTTGCCATTCACACCAAAGAGTTCAATCTTTGTCTAATCAGACTGAGTCATCGTGGTCTGAGACTTCAGGTGTCTTTTGGGAAACTCCAGGTGGAAGGTTATCCTCTCTCCATAGAGGACATATGGAGCTCTGACAAAGTGACCATTCGGTTCTTGGTCACCTCCCTGACTAAGGCCCTTCTCCCACCATCACTCAATAAATGGCCAGCCAGCTCTAGGAAGAGTCTTGGTGAACTTCTTTCACTTTGGGAGCTTCAGGAAAAATGAGGCCCCTGAGTTCCATTTTGAGCATCATGGAAAAGGCTGTGAAAACATATGTATATGTATGTTCTTTCTCAAAATAGTTTATTTGTAATACATTTTACACGTTGTCATATGGGGTGTAGAATTCTGAGAAAAAAAATATCATCCAATTTGGACAACTTGTAACATATCAGAATGTGGAAAAGATTATGCTGTGAATACTTCCAGATGCACTATATGTGTATATATATATATATATATATTTATACCTTTACATTTTCAACATTGACTGTTACCACACTGTTTCCATGCTTAAAATTTTCCATTCTGCTTGTGTTCTTGCAAACAAGGTTCTTATTATTTGCAAAGAAAGGTAATTGAAAATGTTGTCTTGATCTTATGCTAAGGTGACAGATCCTAGGACCTGCTACAAAGACAAGCATATCAAATCAATATATTGGAAGAATTAATCCCAAAGGAAATATATAAAAATCAATCATACATGCTTCTCAGTTGACAGATCATGTTTGCATGCACGCTGCCACCAGCTTTGATCCGGTAAAGACACTTTCTAATTAAGAAATACAGCTGGCTATAGCTTGAGGTTTGTATGGCAACATGATGTTGTGTTCAGCACTTAAGGGCTTTTCTGGCTGCTGATAACAGGTATGTTCATCATGGTGATTAGGTAAAAAACAGAGAGTGAACCTTCTGTTGCTTATTCTGGATATTAGGGAAAAAGTTAGCAGGAGCGCAAAAAAATTAGGTTAGGTAGAACCTCTTACTCAGTTGTCTGAATAAAGAAACATGAAATAATTTTAACAGGCAGTTGTGTAATAATTTATTAATGATAAAACATGTTACACTAATAATCTATAAGTATATATGAATGAAAAGAGCTTGTGGCTTTAAACATATATTATTTGTATATTGTATATTATATATTGTATTTTGACTAATCACATAAACTATACATTTCCTTGTGACAGTTTAAAATGATAAACTATCATTGAAATTCAAAAATGTTGGTTCACCAGCAAAAACACCCATGAGATGCAAAGACTTAATTTGTCAACATGATTGCATCATATCTTCAATCACTGTCTGTGCAGTAGCGATGTGTAGGGACACAAACTTGAAGACGGCAGGCACATTGAAATGAAAAGACGTGGACTGATTAGAGTTCACCCGTTGCAGAATTGTCTCGGACAGCTCGGCAATCAGATTATTAAGTCTGATACCAGATACTCCTTCTCTTCACTGGGATTAGCATGAAAATTTTGATATGGATCGATAAGCAATCTTTCCTTTATAAAGAATCTTTGCAAGCTTCATTAATCTGTGTGTATGTTTATGTCAACAAATTAAGACATCTTGACTACTGCCAGTTTTCCTGTTTCTGCAGCTGAAAGAAAATCTCAAATAAATGTATTAAATAAAAGTTCTTTATGCTTCCAATAAAAAAAAAGAAAATTACTCTCCATTTCCGAATTTTACAATGGAATTTTTCGTACATTATTGCAAGGAAAAGATGCTTTCTCAATACTTTCTTAAGGTAACTACTATTATTTATTATAAATATAGTAAAACTGCATATCAAGACCCTTAAACATATTCTTAATAGATTGGAAACAAATAACATATGCAGATATTAGAAGCTCAGCTAAATTAAATAATAAAAAAAATGTTGCTTTAAGATGACAAAATGTCTTACAATCTCCCCAATAGGGATAAAGACAGGAAAACATTTGGGTGGTCCCTGCCTGAAAAGCAATCCATTTTTTTTACCACAAAACATTTTCTTAGTTTTGGATAGTATTATACTGATAAGTTTTTATTTCTTCAGACATTAATTTTTTTGAAGTATTAGTTAACAGTTTTTAAGATTGTTAAAAAGCAATAAATCTTTTGTAAATCATAATAGCTCTGATGAGGACTTGTGTTGAGCGAGGATATTTGAAATTCGAATATATTAAACAAATATGTGACATTCGTGAATTCGCAATATTTCGCGAATGTGCGCTCAGATATTCGCAATGGCGGATATTCGTAATATTGTGCTTCAACATTGTTTACCGGCATACATCGTGCATATTTGTGCGCATTGCAAATGTATACGCGCAATAGGCACAGTGCTCTTACTGGCTAAGATCACCGAATGAAGAAGAAAAGCTGTAAAGCTGGTTCACAAATCTTTGAGAATAATTGTGTGTGTAAGGCAATAGAATACAGTTGAATCAAATTTGACGAATTTCGAATGTTCCTTAATATATTCACGAACTTACGTGAACTCGAATATACCAAATGCCGCTCAACACTAATGAGGACACACCACCCTCAATGAAGGGAAACAAAATATAAACTCCACACATGCAAACCTTTAGGCATGACATGATATGAAAGACCAAACATCTTTGACACCAAATCTTTTAATTGTTTTGCCGTATCATTTCAAGTTATAAATCTGTTTCAGGGACAAGAAAACTCCTCCTTCATCAGGGCCTGCGGTTTAACAGGATCAAATAAAAAAAAAACTCCATTTTCGGATAGGACATTTTTCAAGCAGTATGCTAAGGACTGGCCCATTCATATGGTCGGTTTGAAACTAAATATAAATGCAAAATATGGGTCATTGAAGTGTCTAGCCTCTGAGGTTTTTAGCGACAAGTACACAGGCAACTATGCTCACAAGTAAACGTAAAAATGAAAAATTTTATTGTTCCAGTATGAAACAAGACCCGCACATTAAAACAAGGGCATTGAGAAGTACACAGCAAACCTTTTTTTTTTGTAAAAAAAAGAGTAATATTAATAAGTAGTTGTATCACAGTGTCCAATTGGGTACACATAGGCAAACCGAATGCCAGATATGTGTGTCAGTTCCCCGACGCATTTCAGCCTCATGTCATAGGGGCTTCCTCAGGGGGGATCACTCTGCGCTGTGATACATTCCCAGAACACATTTAGATCAGTACCTCTAGAAAAAATGTGAGACATATCAATTATTAAACAACACAGCATTGTCAATGCACCTTAGTAGTTTCCACATTATCACACATTATTGCCTATTAGAATCAAGCAGGAGAGATGGGGAAGGGAGACACAAACAGCCCTCTCCACACCTCACTACTACCCAAGACCCCATTCAGTGCATCACTGAAGCATTTTACTGTAACCATCTGCAACTACATAAGTGGCATAATATATAAGAGAAACACATTCTGAAAATATTATAGAAATGTATAAAGCACACTAACCCTAGAGGTCTGGCGGTTCAGACCACCTCGGCAAGTGCCTAGGAAACCCACACAGCAATGGCACAGCCCAATCCCTCATCAGGGCCCAGAGCCCTGGTTAGTACTGTGTGCCTACTCTGGAGGTCCAATTCAGTAAGTAGCTGGATAGAGTTTCCCGCTGTATGAAAGCTAGAGAATACAGTAGCGAAGATAAAATGTCAGCTAGCACCTAACACAACAGGGGATTTTTAGCCAGTTGCCCATAGCAATAATGTAGGCTCTCTGCATACAGCTGCCTAGTTCAAACTGTGTGTGAATGGAGCATAGAGATGTCTTTACCTCTGTGGCAATTTTTAGATTGCTGACCCAAAGAGGTTTTGCGTGGAGCTATTTTAAGAGTTTGTAGATGCAAAGTTTTAATTGCTTTATCTGTCCTCACTTGGGAAACTCACCTTTTTATTTGTCCCTTTGAACCCTGTCACCAATCAGAGTACAAGGAATTTTTTTTTTAAATGCTGGTGTCAAGAAAAAGAAAATTTCGAGGAAATCTTGTACAAATGCGGCTTATGTTTCTGTGATATTTATCTAAGATAGGAATGAACCCTCAATTCTTTTTGAATCTTTATGAAAGATAACCCGTAGAAACAATTTACATGTGGCCCCAAAGTCACAAAAACATGAATTACAAAGACCATGACCAAGGTAGAAGGAAGTGGAGATATGGAAGAATGGAAGGAGAACAGGAATTAGGATGTAAAGATGGATAAAAAATAACTGGTTTGTAACACACAAGGTTTTGCTACAAGAACATTGTTTGTGCATAAAAATACTTAGTAGTTACTAGCAGTATATAATACTACCACTAGATGTTTAAAACTATGGTCTAATACAGTGTTTCCAAATTTGTTTTCCTTTAGGCCCCCCTTGCCTGTGTCAAAGACAAGCCAGGCCCCCAAACTGAACTCTTACCCGCATACACAGATATAAAGATATTTTCCTGGAAGTGATGTCACAATGCTCCTGTTCTGGGGTAACTTCCTCTCCCTCCTTACTTGCATGCAAACAACATTTCATTTCTCCAGCAATTGTGGGGATCATATCATTTTCAAAAAGCAATTCCACAATCTCTAGTTGCCGGTTGTTTACATTTCAGTTAGGATTACCACTTTCAGCAAGTTTTTGGCTTACAGAGAGAAAGTAGGAGGAGCAAGTAACTGAGCTTGCAGCCTCTCTCTGTCTAGTGTTGATCACAAATTTTGAATATTGGCTCTTTGAGAATTCGCAAAGATCTTGAATATAGTTTTATTTTTTTGTCGTCATCTCTAATATCCAAAATGTTAACATTAGTAGTGTTGCAAATATGCAAATATCTGCATTTTTATTGCAAAAATCTTTTCTCAATGAAAATAATCATGACCGGAGATCACGAGTTTTAACCTATATTATTGGCTGTATACTTGCTTGGCATTCTATCACCTTTCTATCTCAAAAGTCATGTCAAAAGAGAAGGCCATTGAAAAACTTGTGTGGACAACTGTTTCCATGAAATCTGAGTAGTGATTGCCGAACTCCGGCCAGGTCCGTTCGAGAACTGTTTGTGGGAAGATTCAAATTCCCTGCCTAGAATTGAACACTGACATCACTTCAGCTACCTGGAACACACAGTTCCTGGTTTCTCTATCCGGATATGATCGCCAGTTTTCTTTGACGAGAAACCGACTTCTCTCTGTGGTCTCTCATGAAAGCATTCTTCCACTGGCCGGATCGTTCTGCTCCTGATCCAGCCAGTGGAAGAATAGTACAGCCCCGGTGAGGACAGTCACTCCTTTGGACCTTGCAGGCAGCAGACTCAGTGAGTATACTATACCGCTCTCTATCACCCAGTCCCTATATATTTTAGTCAGTGTTTCACCTTACTGGTGTTTCTTTCACTGACCCCTATAATTAGGTGTAGTCTTGATGGGGTATACATTCCCCGTGACTCCAGAGGCACTTCACCCACATCTGCTACCCTAAAGGTGAAGATACAGACTGATACTGTTCATTTACTTGTTCGCATACTCTTAAGGTAGCTATGACCTGACTTCCTAGCCAATACTTCTTGCTCCCTTTGCCACCTTAGCTTTATAATCACTCCTCACTGTACCAGTTGGTTTATCCATATTTATATGTTTTTCTCTGTTTACTAGTTTGATCTTTGGATTTTATATGGTTGGTGTTGGTTTGAATTTATAATTGGTGTGACGTAATTACCATAATCAAGTATGCACGGGTATAAACTTTATACTTACTCTAATTTACTTACTTACTTATTTATTTATCTATTTATCTATTTATTTATATATTTATTTATCACTTGTCTAATTATCTATTAATTTATTTATTTATTTTTAATCATTAAAGTTTATTGAATGAATAAAACATACAAGTTATTTGACGTCAATAGTGGGGCAATGGTTTGAGGAGAATATTGAGGCGTGAACAACAACCTCTGGTTCTCACTGACCCAAACCACTCATAATAATCAAAGCTATAGTTTTTAGAAGTAGTTGTTTAGTTGTTTTAGTTGTAGCTATTTTAGGGATATCTGTTGTGCAGGGCTAGTACGTGTGCCTACTTATGAGCAACTGAACAAAAGACAAAGGATACCCGTTCAATTATTATGGGGTACAACTGACACCAATATAATCAAGCGCAACAGTCACACTATACATTGCTGACAGGCAAAAACCAAACAAAACAAGCGTGGACCATATAAGCCACCGGTCGTGCGGGCAAGGACACGCAAGCCTGCCGCCATGGCGGCGGGTCGGGGTTGTCGTTGTCACCAGCTACATGCGTGCAGCACAACCACAGCCTCCCAGACACGGTTCATAGAGTGTACTGTTTCCCTCCTGTAAGCACCATGTGAAGGGATGACCACAGTTGTCAATGGGTCAGATCATGTAACAGGAGGCTCCTTAGTTTTCTTCTGGTTATAATACGAACCTTTCTTGCCAGCCACGCTGTGGAGTACTGTGGGACGCGTGATGAGCAGTGTGCCTGCATGAAAATCATGTTGTGTCCTGGAAGGGATGCAGACTTCTTTCTGTACTCACTGCTGAGAAGGTGTCTTCCAAAACCTGGCAGGAGGACTGGAGGTGAGCTTGACTCCCATCCTCCACCGAAAAGGCCCACCACTCATCTTTGATGATACCACCCAAACCGTCAGTACTCCCCTCCACCTTGCTGGCTTGAGTCGACTGGAGCTCTCTCTCTGGCCTTTAAACCAGCCACGGGCCATCCTCTGGCCCAGCAAACGCACTCGCAGTTCATCATCCCATAAAAACTTAGAAAATCAGTCTTGAAGATTTCTTGGCCCAGTCTTGACGTTACAAGCTGTGTGTCTTGTTCGTGGTGTCGTCTTTCAGCCTTTCTGTCTCTGAGGTATTGCACACCTTGTGCTTTGGCACGCCACGATGTTGCAAAGCCTTAAATATGGCCAAGACGGTGGCACGTGGGCTCTTGGCAGCTGCACGCTTGACTTTTCTCAGTTCATGGGCATGTTATTTTATGCGCCTTCTGTTGAATGAAACGGCTTGATTTTTTCGAGTGATCAACGCTTCATAAGCTTTGCAGTTTAGATTGCTGCATCCCTCTGAAAATATCTCCTATTTTTGACTTGGCTAAGCCTGTCAAGATCCTTCTTGGACCAATTTGGCCCACAAGGAAAAGGAAGTGCCTAAAATGTATGCACACCTAATATAGGGTGTGGAGTCCGTAGACCACCCCCCTTCCTGACATTACAGAGATGCAACATCACCTAATATGCTTAAATTGGTATAGGCTTTCGACTCACGCTTGTAGTAAGACCACATGCATAAAGAGGATGAGGTGGTCAAAATACTCATTTGCCTAATAATTCTGCACTCCCTGTAATGCATAAAGTAAGCAAAACAGACATATTTCGGGGAAATAACATACCAATGTCATCTTTAGCAGTGAAGGCATGTAAAAATAGCTGAAACACATACATAATAGACACCGGAAAATAAAACAATGGACAGAGATTCCCCCAGCTCTATCTGGAAACTTCATGGTTAAGTAGTATAATCATTATGTCCAATACTAAAATAGTAAACAGTGAACATGAGAATTGGCAATAGAGAATGAGAAAATAGGGAGAGGAGTGAGAAGGAGGGGTGAGATCAAAGAGAAAAGAGAGAAGAGGGAAGTCAGGTAAGTAAATGAGCAAGGAGTGGAGAGGGGTGGGGGAGAGGGGAGGGTTATGAGACCAGCAGCTCTGCATATGACTGTGATGAGGTGAAAAGTGTCCAATTCCCCCAGGTTGTGGAAAATGTATCTTCGGCATTGTGTAGGTAAGCCGTCAGATCTTCCATCGAGTATATTTCCACAACTTTTGAGAGCCAGAGGGCAATGGTATGAGGGTTGGATTGTTTCCAGAGTAACAGAATACATGAACGAGCAGCATTAATAAGGTGTTTGAGGAGCGAATGTTTATAGGTCGAAATTGGTAGATGATTGAGGTGTAACAGGGACCCACCCAAGTCTAGGTCGGTAATGAGTTTAGTGTGATAACGGACTGAGTTCCAAAAGGGCTTGATATTAGTGCATTCCCAAAATATGTGGAGAAGAGTGCCCAGGGCAGCCCCACATCTTCAACACCTGTCTGAAATCGCCAGATTGTATTTGTGGAGTTGGGCCAGAACCCTGTACCACCTAGATAAAATTTTGTATCCTTCCTGGAAGCGAGACGCAATGGATGATTGATACGCCACCCTAAGTATTCTATCTTTCTGAGCGGAAGAGAAAGTTATTGAGAGGTTCTTCTCCCATGCCTCCAGAAAGGACAATGAGGAGGCCTCTGGCGGGGAGACCAAGGAATCATAGATCAAGGAGATGGAGTGACGTACCGGGGATGCCTCCTTACACGTCCTCTCAAAAAGCGTGAGGGGTCTTGCGTAATCGCCTGTAAAGGGGATGCTATGGAGAAAATGGCGTAGTTGGAGAGAACTCCAGAAATGTGGTTGCATCTCAGCCACCCCCCTTATGTTGTCTAGAGAAAACCATTCGGACTGACAAGCGAAGTCAGTAGCTCTGAAAATACCCATGTCTACCAATGCAGAGAAGGGTTTAGAACATATCCCAGGAGTAAAGGCAAGGTTTTTCAGGATTGGATACATTGGGGATGGCGAAGATGAAAGTGTAGTGTTACTGAATGCCTTTCGGGAGATAGAGATCGTGTTTCCGATCGTAGGATGGCCGGTTAAGGAGGGTGGGAGGTGGTTATTTAGCCACGGTAAGCCCCTGAGATCCCAGGGAGAATCCTCCTGCTCCATGCCAACCCATTGTTTGTGGTGAGAATGACAGCATCAATCTATCAATCTAGTCAGGTGGATGGCTCTGTAGTACTTGAGAATATCGGGAAGACCGATTCCCCCCTTCCCTTTAGTGGTGGAGTGGAGAATTTAATCCTAGCAGCCCTAATCTCCCCAAATGAACTTTCCTATCGCTGAGCGTAGCTGTGAGAAAAATCAGGGTGGAATTTTACTGAGGAGAGCCTGCATGGTGTATAGTAATTGGGGAAGAACCGTCATCTTGATGGCAGGGCATCTCCCAAACCAAGCTAAAGTGACATCCCTCCATTTCTTTAAGTCTGTCTTGATTTTACTCAAGAGAGATGAAAAGTTGATAGCGAACAAAGAGCGGGGGTCTGCTCCAATGTATACACCCAAATATTTAATTCTAGTTTGGGCCCATCGAAATGGGAATGATGGAGCAAGTTTAGCTAAGTGGGTGGGAGTGAGGTTAATAGGCAGAGCCTCTGACTTTGTGATATTGATCTTAAAATTGGAGAATCTACTAAATTCATGTAAAGCGGAAAGGAGATTTGGGATGGAAATCCGTGGGTTTGTTATGAACAATAAAAGATCGTCCGCATAGGCGGCCAGCTTATGTTGACCCGAATTTTTGGATACCCCTTGAATATTAGGGTTTTTCCTGACATTACAGAGGAACGGTTCCAGGGTGAGATAAAGATCAGAGGCGATAACGGACAACCTTGACGTGCACCATTTGAGAGCCTAAAGTATTCAGACCTGGTCTCATTGACCCTAACGGAGGCAGAAGGATTCTTATAAAGAGCTAGTATCCAAGCAAGCATGTGTGGCCCCAAGCCTATATGTCGTAAGGTAGACTCCATCATACTCCACGAAACCCTGTCAAATGCCTTTTTGGCGTCAAGTGAGAGTAAGTTGGTTGGAGTATTCGTGGAGGTGGCGGAGTGTATAATATTCAGTACCCTGGTGGTGTTGTCTCTGGCTTCTCTATTAGGTACAAAGCCAACCTGGTCTGGGTGGACCAGATCAGGGATAAATTTTATTAATCTGTTCGCCACCATTTTTGAGAAGAGCTTGAGGTCTGAATTGAGAAGGGCTATGGGTCTGTAACTACCGCAGACAGTGGGGTCTTTATCCTACTTTGGGATAAGAGAGATGTGGGCCCTAAGGGAGTCTGTCGGAAAGGTCTGACCATCTCTTATGGAATTAAGGGCCAGAAGGAGGTGGGGAGAGAGGAGATCTTTGAATTTTTTGTAGTAGAACACAGTAAAACCATCTGGGCCCGGGGCTTTTCCGCTTTTGGTAGATTGTATCGCGAGTTCAAGCATTTCCATGGAAAACGGAGCTTCCATTTCTGAGCTTGCGGCCTGGTCGAGAACTGGCATTCCTGACTAAATAATTCTTAATGTCCGTTAAGAGGGTGGAATTATTAGGGTTGCTGCTGGACACAGGCAGATTGTATAGTGACTTATAGAAAGTACGGAACTCATTAGCAATGTCTATGGATTTTGTTTTGGTAACCCCTTTGGTGTCTTTTATCTGCGAAATGTATGAGGTAACTTTACGAGCACGTAATGCTTTAGCCAGCATTCGGCCAGGTTTGTTACTAAATTCATAGTATGCTCTACGGCCCCTCAGTAATTTGTTCTTATTCTTGGTAAATAGTAAAGAGTTCAGTTGTGTACGTAGGGCTACCAGTTTAGCACCCAGAGCCGCAGCTAGAGTTTGTTTGTGTGTTTCCTCTTAACTCCTTATTTCGGATAGTAGTGTGTTGACCTGAGAGGATAACTCTTTTTTCCTCCTTGAGCCATGTTTAATGAGAACGCCCCTAATTACACATTTATGGGTCTCCCAATTAGTTAAGGGGGAAGTTTCGGGAGGATGATTAATCCGGAAGAATTTAGTAATTTCTTTGGAAAGATCTTGAAAGGTCTGTGGGTCTGTAAGCAAGGCCTCATTTAAGCGCCATGAGGGGGAGCGGACTGGGAAGTCCGCAAGGTCCATCCAGAGATGGATTGGGGCATGATCTGAAAGTAAAATATTATCTATAGAGGTTTTTTGGATTTTTGGGAGATCTCTCTATTCCACAAAAAAATAGTCTAGTCTAGAATACATGTGGTGAGTCTGGGGGTAATATGTATAATCTATGACATTAGGATGAGCGCATCTCCAACTGTCTACCAGGTGGTGGGAATGTAGATCTTTTTTCAGACGCTTCAACTTGGCGTAGGAGAGATATGAGGTGCCCCTGGAGACATCCACCAGTGGATTTAAAGCAAAGTTAAAATCTCCGCTCAGCATTAGAGTGCCCTCTAGAAATGGCGAGAGTATGGACAGCACCTTCTGTAGGAAAGGCACTTGATCAACATTGGGAAAATACACATTCGCCATGGTGATTTTTTGTGTGCCAATCAAGCCCTTCAGGAAATAGAACCGTCCGTTAGGATCGACACAGGAGTTAATCAGAGACCATGGAACATCTTTGGCCACTAGAACACTGACCCCTTTAGCTTTGGCAATGGGTGAGGGGCAGTGATAGACTGTATTGTAGTGCGTGTTTTGCAGTTTAGGGATCTTGGAAAGTCGGAAATGGGTTTCTTGTAAAAAGATTATGTGTGAGTTCATTTTTTGGAGATCGGAAAGCAGTCTCGATCTCTTCTCAGGGGTGGATAAACCACGTACATTGTACTAGGTTAGTTTTAAAGTGTTAACTTTGATTGTGACATTATGCAGGGCTGCTGATAGGAAGGGGGTCAGGAAGAGATCAGGTAAGAGATAAGAAAAAAGAAGTAACTAGAAGTGAGACGGAGAGGCAAGAATAGTAGGGTTTAATAAGAGATATCAGAAGGGAGCAAGAGAGCAGTAGAAAAGATTGAGAGACACTTAAGGATGTCTATAAATCTAAAGTTGCAATTTTCAACGTAGTTAGGCCAACATACCGAATATATATATAGAAATTTATACTAAAGGTGGGAAGGTTATCCCCACCATTAGTGGAGGTTCCCCCTGAATAAATTCAGAGGCAGGGGGACTTTAACGGCCAACACTGTTAATGGAGGTGAAATAAGAGTATATATATTTATGTAGGTAAAATATTTAGATCATGTTTAATACATAATGATGGTAAAAACATACAGTATGGCATAGCAATTTTGGCCGACAGTCAGTATGTAACAAGAGTAGAATATAAGAGATATCTGTTAATGATTCACCATGTAAAAGCATAAAAAAATCAAAGTTCACAATTACTCAATGTAATAACATGTAAGGATAAGGGATCCTGTAGCACACAGGGTCCACCCCACCCCAACGTGCGTTTCGTGTATGTCCTTCATCAGGGGGTGTCTTGATCCAAGAGAGTTCTGTATTATTTTATATAAATCCAAGCCAGAAGCCAAAAAATAGACAGGAGAGGGTGTTATCAAACATTGTATAAGGTAAATAGGTAATAGAGTATCTCAATCGAGGTTAACTCACTTGTTTGAATATAAGTAAGCCAGGTTAATGGAAAATGTCAGCCAAATGCCCTCATCGGGCTGTACACGGGCCAAAAATGGGGGGCCAAAGAAAGGCAACCCCATAACTGCCAGGACCTATGCACGAGAAGTCGACCCATGTCTGTTTATTATCAATATTGATTAATCAAATAGAGGTGTAGGTGAGGAGGGGAGGCCCACCAAGGAAGTGATAAGTCATTAAAGATCCAGAAGTGGAAAGAAGAAGTGCATTGAGGTGATGTGGATGTGTAGAGTGTTCAAGAGGTGAGTGGTAGTGATAGAAAAGAATATGTGCATACAAACAAACCAAAACAAGTGGAAAAAGGTACAAAGTGAATAAGGTGAGCTACCAGTGACTGTGTGAATTAATGGGGTAGTTAGGCATACATAAGTATGAAGTGAGGTGACGTGACCAAGTTATATTAAGTGGTTGTACTAGCCAGAACATAACCCCCTAATTATACATCGTAGTCAGTGTAAAGAATAAGGAACATAAAGTACTAAAGAGTAAGGTATGGTGCTTGGTTGGAGCTTATGGTGCTTGGTTAGAACGTAACATGGTGCTAAGTTAGAGCTCTGGTGCTAGGTTACAGCTTAATGTGCTACTGGTGTTCAGTGTAGGAAATGAAAATTGGGTACCTGTTGAGGTTGTAGTAAGTAAAGGTAATCTCAGTCACAGATAAGTAGGTCATTCAAGGGTTTGCTAGATAAGGATGTCTCTAAATGTAACTAATGGTAGTAACTATAAGGAACTCAAAGGTTCTGAGTTGCCTATGTGGGAGCGTTGGAAGACAGGCAGGGGGGGTCCGATTCCAACGGGGTCCAGAGTGTCCAGAGTGTAATAGGAAATTGTGAAAGGTTCAACTCGCTAGCAAGTGTGAGGTGACAGGTGAGAATGGCGATATAGAAGCTTTAAAATAATGGTAATATAGAACTGAGGTAGGAAGGGTGAATGTTTGAACTTGGAATTCAACATTACAGTGTCTTAATATCACAACAGGGAAATAGGGGATTACTAAGCATTAATCCATGCTAGGGAGTAAAAACTGGATAACAAGAATAACTGGATCATTACAAGCCGACGAAACCATTTTAGTCAAAAGATAGCAGTCTATGGTAATGACAACATGTGAACGATAACTAAAGAGCCATGAACCCAATAGTACAGGGACGTGGAATTAAGATATGGTTGTCTAGGTCATACAGTACCGACCTAATTAAACTAACTGATAACCCTGCCCCTCCCTACGCCATCAGGAACAATTAATTTATTTATGTCTTTTATAGCTATTCATTTATACGACTCACATCTATGTACAACATAGTTTTTATGTGATAATTCTATACGTCAACTTTTCTATATTATCACTCACCTTATGTAGGCAATAGTGATGGCCGAACATCGGCCAGGACTGTCCGCGAACGGGCGGGTCGGACTTCTAAAGAAGTCCGCCGTCCACCTGTTCGCGGACAGATTCAAATTCCCCGCCTCCAGGCGGGGAATTTGAATCAGAAAAACCGGATGTGACGTCAGTGACGTCACATCCGGTCCCTGGAACGCATACTGGAACGCATAGTTCCTGGTTCCATGAGCCGGATGTGACGTCACTGACGTCACTTCCTGCTCCGACCCGGTTTTTTCACTAGGAGACCAGCTTTATGCACGGTCTTCTAGTGAAAAGATTCTTCCTCCGGCACGATCACACAGGTTGTGATCCTGCCGGGGGAAGAATAGAGATCATCTTCTCGCTTGGGAATGGAGCGGGTCGAACACCCGCACTGCTCGCCGGCGAGAAGATGGGCGAACATCCATGTTCGCCGCCGAACTGTCCGCCTTGCGGACAGTTCGGCCATCACTAGTAGGCAACTACTATACTTGATCTCCCCTAGGTTTGGGTCTCTATATATATGTTGTCGGTATGTCTTTCCCTTTCCTCATACACATATACGCATTAATCACACACATAATCACCTCACCCACCCCTATATAGATACAAATCCAGTTAGTCATCCATTGGTCACTTATTATTATTTTTTTTAATCATTAAAGTTTATTGAGTGAATAAAACATACAAGTTATGCAGACGTCAACAATTTCCAATACAGAAAGCAAGGGTAGATAAAACAAATATACCGTAAGGAAAGACATTCCATTAAGGGTTTTGCAGGTGTAAATAGGTAAGTAAAGCCAATAAACACTTATCCGGTACCAAACGTGTACTAGATGGTGAGCCAATGAACCCCGAAAAATTACCTACTAAATAAAGATTTTACCTACGTCTAGCTGGAGACTTTAACATTAAAAGGATAATGTCTATATTTAGAACAAGAAATAAACGGAAAGAACAGTATATAGCAGAAGGAGAAAAAGAAAGAGATGAAAAGCAGGAAAGTATAAGCAGAGAAAAGGGAGTCAAGGGGTGGGGAAGGGGGGAGGAGTTATGGGGCCAACAGGTCTGCATACGCACTTGAGGAGGTAAAGAGCGTCCATGTCGCCCAGGTTGTAGTAAATTTATCCTCGGTGTTGTGGAGGGAAGCCGTCAGATCTTCCATCGAGTAAATTTCTGATACCTTGGCGAGCCAAAGAGCGGGGGTGGGCGGGTCTGGTGTTTTCCAGAGTAAGGGGATACAATAGCATTGATGAGGTGTTTGAGGAGGGAGTGTTTGTAAGTGGCCAGCGGTAGGTGGTTGAGGTGTAGCAGGTAGGGAACAGGGGACCCGCCCATATCTTGATCAGTAATACGTTTAATGTAGTGGTGGACTGAGTTCCAGAATGGTTTGATCTTAGCGCAGTCCCAAAAGATATGCAGTAAAGTGCCCAGGGCCTCATCACACCTCCAACACCTGTCCGAAATTGTCGGCTGAAATTTATG
>CM070036.1:57005665-57016389 GCA_036250615.1 Ptychadena robeensis | reverse complement strand
GGAATATTTATATTGGGATGTTGGTTGGCTCCATGATGTCTTGAACAGGCTTTGATCCTAATTTTGTTGAAATGTTACCATGTAGCGACCCCTGTGAAATGGTCGTTCGTGTGTAAATTATATTTTCTGTACTCCAGTGCATCCGATGCCTGATATCCCATATCGTACTGTGGTTTCTTGAACAGAGACCCAGATTGTGCAGTGGGAAATATTCCCAGAAGTGTATAGACAGCTAAAGCTTGTCAATCTCCTTTGTCAGCAATGTAGAAAACACAACACTTTGTTGACTAACCTAAACATGAGCTGTTGTTACTTGCCTGAAGTTTAAAAGCAGAAGTAGCAATGGCAACCCTTATATGAGTACATATTATTCATGCATTAGCTGTCTCCTTCTGTGTGATTTTTTTATGGGTAAATGTCCATTCAATTACTGCAATTAAAAATTGACCGCTGCTTAAAATCTGTATACTGTGTCACAGCACTCACGTTATCGCCATGGCTTATGTGAGAGACACACACATAGAAGAAGCCCAACAAACTCTGACTTCTGACAGATGGGTTCACCCATCTTTATCTATCAGTTGGTTACCCTTTGGTCTAGATGTTGTCAGTACAACTGTAATAATGAGTGTAAATACAACCCTTTTACTTTGCTAGCCTTTGTTGCAATCATCCCTTTCATTGATTCTAAAGGCATTTTATATTGGTTCCTAATGCATCCTCCATAGCCAGCAGAGTCTCCAGCGTGATTTACTACAGCATAAATGCTTTCATGCTTTCTTCTATGTAGATTAATTGAGTGAAAATTGTGTACTTTACA
This sequence comes from Ptychadena robeensis, assembly GCA_036250615.1. Lineage (NCBI taxonomy): Eukaryota > Metazoa > Chordata > Amphibia > Anura > Ptychadenidae > Ptychadena > Ptychadena robeensis. Next base: position 57,015,569 of record CM070036.1, on the reverse strand, counting down.
ATGGGGCTTAAATAGATACGTTTTAATGTCACTGAACAACTGCTACAGTTGACGTCCCTGTCTAAAATATTGAAAAGGACCAAACAGTCATGAATACACTCCTAATGTATACTGCATAATAACTAAAAACGAGCGAACAAAATTTGGTATTAAAATAAGGCGGGCTTTGACGTGGCTTATGAAATGCATTCAACCAGCTTTCCTAATGTATTGCTGTACAATAGTATTTATTTTACATAATTAATACTCCAAGGACTTGTAATTGCTAAAAGACCATATAGCTTTCAAAGAGTCTTTTATTCCTTCATGTTTAAATACTGCTTAAAGCAAAATTTAAGACAACACGTTACATTAAAGTTATGAGGTGCAACCAAAACATTAGCGCCTTTTTTATCTTTTGTGTTGCTGTCAACTAAACACACCCTTGGGACATACTCACTTTGCTACTAATTGCTAAGCTAGCACTTTATATGTGTTCTAACTTTAAAAAAAGAATCTTCAGTCAGAGTCAGAAAGAACTTATCTATGATTCCTTTTATAGTCTTGTTTTGTATGTTTTACCCTAGATTTTATCAAAATTTTTGCAGTATTTATATTTTACGTCAAAGTTGTAAACTGTTCCCAAGATGAATATTTTTTAATTGCACAAGTTCCATGAAACTTGTTCATTGTTTTTAGAAGATGAATCCCTATTTTGCTTTGAATTCATCCTAATATTCGCAATAACTTAATATATTTGGGAATTTGTGATGTCCAGTCATTATTACCTTTATTGTGCAAATCGACACTTGTACATGCACATATTGAGAACGCAATGCACGATATTTACAAGTACTGATGTAAAAATTATCGAATATTCATAATTATGAAGATATAGCACTATAGTCAAGATCCACTCCTTATTATAGGTTTTGGATCTTAAAACGTAAAACTGCAAAAAATAACTGTAAAGAATGGAGTAATCATACACTTACCTTCAATAGATGATGAATAAACATCATATTGAAATTTGCCAGAACATGAGTGCATTAAAGACACAAGCCTGTTTTTTTTTTCTAGGTGGGGAGGATGTATACCCATTAGAAATATTTCAACTCATTCCTCTACAGAATTGACATCTACATTATTGACTTTAAAGCACTTAGGCCTAGTCTCCACTGGCTGCAGTCAAGCTTTAAGCTCCAATGCGTCAAAATCCCATGCATGACAGAAAAAGGACCAATACAGTGCTATGGCAAAAAATGACACATGCTAACGCATGCCATCTATCACGTACCAACACTGACATGCGTGTGTACTGCATTGCACTTAATTTTTATTGGAAAGGTTTTTTCAAATTCCTTTAGCTGAGTTCTCTAAGTAACAGCTGAGCTTTAGTTTGGGCATACCTAAAGCAGAGGAACGAAGGTTCTCCTGGTTGTTTGGTGCTGTGTTTAATGAATGTCAGCTCTGAGGCATGAGCGTAGCTAGAAATAACTTGGCCCCTAGCAAATCTTTTTTTGGACCCCCTCGACCTCTCCTAGACCTGCCACACTGACCCCCCCCCTTCCACCCAGACCTCCTTCTGCTGAACCCCATCTGGACCTCACAGTTCCCTAGCAAGTGTCTAAGAATGAACTCCCTTGGCATTCCAATTCAGTCTGGTTTTCTGTGCCAAAAGCAGAACAAAAATCCCCACTGAGATCCATATTTCTGTACCAAAAGAGGTACATAGGTTCATTAGACAAAGTCAAATAGTAGACTTTCCATAATAAGTTCCACCATCTCTCTGGTAAAGGATTACTAATTTCAGTAAGTTTTTTTTCCACCCTGAGCTGGACTCTGGAATACCATCCAGGAGCTAAGCTAAGAGACAAGTATTATATATAAAATAATATGGTTGCATAAGTGTACAGTAAACTTCTTTGTTGAAGCACCTATTGGTTTTATTACAGCACACTTGGGTATGAGTCTATCAGCATGGCACATTTTGGGTATGAGTCTACCAGCATGGCAACATTTTGGGTATTGAGTGTCTATCAGCATGGCGCATTTTGACTTGGTAAAGATTTGCCACATCTCTTTGGCAGAAACACTCCCAAATCTGTCAGATTGGAGGGAATTCTCCTGTGAACAGTCTTTTCAGACCCCCCACCCCACCAGATTTTCAAATTGGATCCAGTCTGGCTAGGTGGGCCATTCATTAAAAATGTCATGCTGAAAGATGAAGTTCATCTAAGCTCTCAAAAGCATGTGGGCAGTAAGGTGATCTGATGAAACCAAGGTTGAACTTTTTGGCCATAATTCCAAAAGATATGTTTAGCGCAAAAAAATACTGCATATCACCAAAGGAACACCATAACCACAATGAAGCATGGTGGTGTCAGTATCATGCTTTGGGGCTGTTTTTCTTCAGCTGGAAGTTAAGATAGAGGGAATTATGAACAGTTCCAAATACAAGTCAATATTGGCACAAAACCTTCAGGCTTCTGAGCTGAACATGAAGAGGAACTTTATCTATCAGCATGACAATCACCCAAAGCATACATCCAAATCAACAAAGGAATGGCTTCACCAGAAGAAGATTCAAGTTTTGGAACGGCACAGCCAGAGCCCAGAACTGAATCCTATTGCAATCTGACATATTTGGAGTGTTTTTGCAAAGAATAGTGGGCAGATCTTGCCAAGTCAAAATGTGCCATGCAAGAGAGGGAGATGGTAGGCATCAAACCCACCACCAGCTCACCTATCTGGAAATGGAGACTGAACTCCAGGACTTTCGTGGCACATTAGTTTACCACAAATTTGTAAAACATAACAGCGTTTTAATTATTTAAAATTCCTATACATGCAAAATGCATGATAACAGCTGTGGTACAAATCATTTTAATAAAACTTTGTGTCAATATTGAATAAAAATTACATGATCTACATAAACATGTGTTTCAAATTGCTGATAGACATCTTCTTGATGCGTTTTGCTATTATAGCTTCCTCAGGAGGTCCCGTCATCAGTGTAGTCTGTAACAGTTGTAAAATATCCAACAATCACCTCACGTGTATATACTGACTTAACAATATAATACTTGCATACACATATACTCACAACAGTTGATCATTCCTCAGGGTACATGGGTCTACAAAATCATGGCCACACTGACCCCCCCCCCCACCAGACAGAAGGAGCAGAAAAGCAGGGGACGAGGTGTCCAAGCTTATCCCCCTGCAATCTCCCAAGACACGGCCGCTGAAATTCAGATGGTTGCCTGCATTAGACTAAGACTCCAATCCAAAAACCTGTGAGTCCTCTCTTGCCTTGTTTTCTATTCACTGTATATGTCAAATTGTCCTGTTCCAGTTCCACTTCCCATATCTTCACTAAACACAAAACAAACAACAGGAAAAGACACTCTGCAAGGTAGTGAATTCTCTAGTAACCACTAGGGTGAGCCCTACTGGGGGGGGGGGGGGGGGGCTTGATTTGTTTAAAGAATATCTTGGTATTTCCTTTCATGAAAAAGCCTGAAAATTCCACACTAGGTTTGGCCTAGTGCTTACTGAAGAATTCACTACCTTGCAGAGTGTCTCCTCCTGTTGTTTGTTTTGTATGTAATGTCTTATTGCCAAGCTAACATGAGCGTTCTAGTAACTTCTATTACAATACAAGGAAATATCCAGAAGCCTGTAGATCACAGAGCAGCCAATTCTAGCGGCACAGTCAAACAATGTCACAAGCAGGGTGAAACCTCTACATCTCTAGCAATTTTGGTGACGATGCCATGTTCTTTCATGGGCTTTGCAATTAACTCAAAAATTCAGCTAGTCAAAATATAAAAAAACCTAGATGAGTTACCCCTTTGAAAAGCCTATAGCAGTAGTCCTTCTGTTACATAACCTTGCCATTATTATATTACCTTGAAATGTAAGTACCGTATTTTTCAGACCATTTAACTCAATGGGAAAGTGTCCCAGCATCTTATAGTCCAAATATTTTTTTTTTAGTCCTAACCATCCTGGGAGCAATAGCTATGCATCCCAGGCAGGAGAAAATCTATCTTATTTGCATTAGCATAGCAGTACCCATTCTCTGAACACACTGACCAATTTATGTAGATAGCATGAGCATGAGATAGCATGAGTTGTGTATTTACATTAATATTCTGCATTGCAATAAATAAATTTTGAGACACAGGCTCATATCTCCTAACATATGTAAATAGCTGCTCATGGGTAAGTTGTTCAGTGCTAGATTGTAAAATGTGTCTCTTCATAAGTTGGCCAGTGTTCAGAGAATGGGTACTGCTAGTGTATAAACACATTCTAAAGTTTCAGCCTTGCAACCTCTGCTGCAGCAAAGACCTCCCTCCTGGCACTGGCCTTTTGGCTGGAGGAATATAGAGTGAATACTACATGGTCCAGTCATGCCTACTTTGCTTAAACATTCTGTATATTCACTTGATATATGAATAGCTGCCTTTTTTCCCCCTAATTTTCTCTTCAAAACTTTGGGTGCGTCTTATGGTCCGGTGTGTCTTATATGGTATTTGTGTCTACAAAAATGACTAGATATATTTTGGTGTGTTTGTTTAAACTTTGGGAGTAGTACATAAAACTCTAATGAGGTCAACAATTTCTCATATACAAACACTACCAATATTTGTGATACCACCAGTCTAATGGAAAGGCATATTTTAATGTAAAAAATATTGAATGAATACTATAACACAATGACATTCCTACATTGTGTATGTTTTTTTTTCCTCCATAAAAGTTGCTCATGTAATGAATAGAACAAATGCTCATAGAAATCTTCCATACACGTAAATCCTGCTTTCGGAGAATCTGAAAATACATCTTACATGTTAACATTAAGTCAGGTATTGATATCCTCTCATAAAAGTAATGTAAGCAAGTGGTTTCTAAAAGGAATCTAATGATTCAGTTTAGCTGTTACGTTCTCATAATGAGAGCTTGAAGATTTATATGCTATGTATGAGTATAATTAGACACCCACAAACCTTTTTGACCCTGATGAGGTGAAGAGCTCTTCAGCGTTTTGTCTCACCAGATGAATCAATACTCACACATTTTACCACTGTAGAGTGAAATTGAGGAAATGAGAATCTGATAATTTTGCTCCCTGTGTAGTCTAGACAAAGTAAAGCAGGTTTAGTCTTTGACAGGAAGATCTATTTCCAGTTTCTAGAAAGCTAATGTGAATTTTGAAACTTCTACTATCATTGATTTTCAGTTTTGTTCAAAAAGACATTGTAACAGAAATATTGGTGCCAGTGAATGAAGCTAGAATTTGTCTGTCTCAGAACTGACTGCAGATGCAATTTATTTTTGATCTCTTTTTTTCCCCACAGGCTGATTCATTAAGAAACGATTAAACAATAAAGCGAAAAAATAATCAAAAAAAAAGTGCATAGGCGGATTTAAAACCTGTAGTCCACATATATTTGATAAGGTAGTAAAAACAGGAGTTGCCAATGTCCAACGTCCAATTTCAAAATAACAATATATTTATAAGAAAAAAGGCTAGGTGTTTTGATACGTTGCACATTTTTGTATGACCATAAGCTGAATGCAGTGATGCTAGCATCTTCGCAGAATAAAAGTAAAGTCAAACCACTACATTTGGTAAAAATAGAGATAGATGTAGCGTAAGAAAAATTCACTGAAATTATCCTGTATATGGAAAGCATAAACACTGGTTATTAATTTAAACTTTAGTATCTAGGACTGCCAACAATAGTTGCCAAAACGGAATAACACTGCAAAAAATCATTACACGTAAGCCCCCCATACACGCCTAAATTTCCACCCAATTTTGCGGCCAAAAAATCAGGTGTGGATCTAAAGCTTAAAGAGCTGAAATCATCCGCCATAATTATTAGATCGGTTTGATACTTTGAATGGGGACAAGAGTCCCCGTCCAAAGTACAGGTATGTCTCCTCAGCTCCTTCTAAGATACGACCGGACTGAGAACACAGAACCTGTCTGCAGCTGTCCATCTAAAGTTGCTGAGCTGTTACAGCGAGCAGAGGCTGCAAGCTCAGCGATTGTGACACATTTTTTCGACTGATTGACTACACGTAATGATGTAATCACGTGTGGTCAATCGACCAAAAATTCCGGTCACAATATGGGGGGCTTTATACTTGCGTTACATGTTGTCCAAACCCTGAACATTGCCCAAGTAAAGAGACATCTTTCTATCTCTGCAAAAACACATAAGCACACCATACACCTTTCAATCTCTCTGTACAATTTCCTTTAGATCTACCAACAACTATGTAGTATAGTGACCTCCCTGATGGAAAACATATTGATTCCGAACTTTCCAATGGTCCTCATACTACATGGTTTTGGTAGAACAGAATTTGAACAGAAACAGTTGTACAGCAATTGTATGGTAATATTATAAGGTGTATGGTGACCTTTATAGTGTTTCCGTTTCTGTCCCCGTGCTGATTTTTCAAATGAAAGGAACCACTTTTTTTTCAGTTCAGGCAACAAAATGTAGCTACAGTTCTCTGTGTCACCCAGCCCAATTAAGCAGATAAGGTCTTATGACTTTACTAATCTGCATAATTGATGTTTATCAGTTGTTAATAAGGTATTAATGCCAATGGCTTAACATAATATTTAGGAAACTAACATTTTCAGAAAAAAGGTTCACTGATGCCAGATATTTCACATTTACTTTGCTTATGATTTCCTTCATATCCAAGGTGGATACTCCTTCAGTTTCTGGGGTAAGATGTGTCTGATGCTTATATCCGCTTATATAGCTTATAGCTTATATGGATTTCTTTGTCTTGGGACACTTTGTCTTTCTTTTTTTGTTTGGTTTTATTGCTTTATTGTTTTGACAATCTTTATTATTTTTTTATTGCTCCCCCACTCCAAGAGAACTCTCAAGCATTAACACATTCCAGCCTGAAGAAGCCCTATTTTGGGGTGAAACATGTTGGCAGCAATAATTAGGAAAACTTGAGTTCAACTGTAGTAATGGCCGAACATCGGTCGAATCTGTCCACGAACAGGTGGATCCGACTTTAAAAAAAGTCCGCAGTCCACCTGTTCGCAGAGAACTTCAAATTCCCCACCTGTTGGCAGTGAATTTTAATGGGAACCATACAGGAAATTATGCTGTGACGTCACGTCCGGCCCATGCACGGTACAATACTAGAGATCGGGTGTCTCTACCCCATCTCTAGTAAAAACAATTCTTCCTCCGGCCGGGCATGGAAAGGTCTAGCCAGAGGAAGAATTATAGACTTCTTCACGCCGCCAGTCCATTTGTTGTGTTTCTTTGCTTATACTACTCGGGATGGGAAACCTAGACAAATCCACTCTTCTGAGAAGCAAGAAACCTTCAGTCTAAAGAACAAATCTATCTAACAAATCTTTGTCTTCTAACAAATGCATGGCATTAGATTTGTGTGCCATTGTTCCAAAAACTACTCCACGAAAAAGAGATGAAAGGCTACATGTTTCACTGGTATATTGTGATTTTGATGCCAACAATGTCTGATGTCTGGTTTTATACTAATTTTATGGTGCTTATTTGGAATATGACTTGACTATATAGGATCTAGTTTTTTAGATATTTAACCTCTCTCGCAGTATGCCTGTACTGCATTTGTTTCTGGGGATGTGAGAAGGACATTCTTGCCTTCTGAAAATCATGCTGCGGTGGGACATGTGCACATCGCAGGAACATGCCTATTTTCATAGATGCTCCATACATATCTTGCAAACCATATGTGGAGCTCAAGACTTATCCTGATCTACAAACTAGGTATATTAGATAATAAGTCAGGTATACTTGATTCACAACGTCTGCAATATTTCTTCCTTATTTTCCAACCATGTACTCTCCACCGATGTAGCAGAATATATCAGGTTTGGTGATGGTCTTTTTTGATGAAGTCATAATGTTTACAATTTGTTTTTTTACTAATTAGGATAGATCTTTTTTGGATATAAACCAATACTGGGTTCAAAAAGCTGTTACATTTGTTATCACACACAGGTCGCATTGGGTGAATGCATTATTTTCATGGATGTAAATTTTTTCAAAAACCAGAACCAATTTAACAAAAGCAATGGCATTTATGAATTCTGCACTCTCAAAATACCCTAAATCCATTCCAAAAACTTTGGCACCTGTAAAAATTTGTAGTTCTGTGTCTGAGGCCAAAGGTAGATGTCTTTGCTGTTCAGCCTTTGTCATAACTATGGCTTAATAGATACATTACAAGTGTAGGACATTTCACCTGGTATAAAAAAAGGGAAAATGTTAAAGAAAAAATTGCTGAAGAATATAACAAATGCCTTTATATTGCTGTGTCTCTGCTCATAGTGATTTACTGTGTCAAATATAATTCTAAGCAAATTTTTCCACTGTGACATTTCTATATATAGGCTGCTATATATATAATAAGAATTTGAAAAAATATACTATACATAAAAACATAATAAGAGAAAGTGGAAAAAAGAAAAAAAGCAACAAGAAGCTCTAGAGGGACTGTACTTTGTGTTCATCGTTATGTTCCCTAGCACAGTAAGGGTATTAAACTACAACCTTTAGTAATGTGCTAGATCACATGTCCAAAGAATTTCTTGATGGATTTATAATGTGTTTGAGAGAAAAAAAAACTGTATTTTTGTAGTGTTTCTGTCCTTGCCTAAGGATTTTAGTTACACCAGGATACAAATATTTGCTATTATTTGCAGTCCTTACATTCAAGGACCTTTTTTAATGAAGGGATAAGAAACACACCATTTTTTAACATAATTACTATATGCACAATAAAAAAGCTTAACATCTTAACATTTAGTAGCATGTAATGAGCACAATTATCATTAAACTTCTATATATGGTTGTCCTCCATCCAGTGGATTTGAGATTGACTGCTGGGTTTAGTGTTTTGTATCTGCAGCTTCCAGACTATGCAAAGTGCAAATATATAATTCGGAGCTACTTTCTCCAAGCACCACAGTCATTTTCCACATTTGACACCTTTTTCTTAACATTTCCAGCAAAATAAAATATCATTATTACAGGTTTAAACTACACTTTAGAGCCTGCTGCATCAACCCATGCAATTCTTTAATATTTCATCATTAAATAGCAAAATAACCTGATATGATCCTAATTTACTGCCAATTACACTGCATTGATCAAAGTGACCTTTTCATACTGGAGCACGAAAATCAATCATGCTGTACAACAAATGTCAGGGGGATGAGAGCAACATATAATCTGTGACAATCAAAACATTACTTACAAATGAAATCACCAATGACCTGCATGCCAAGGCAATTTCTACATGACGTGCTCTGTTTTTGTTTTCATCCTTTGTTGGGATTTTTTTTTGTTCCCCACTGTCTCCTGCCAGACGTAGTTCTGTTATTTCAACATTTCAGTGACAGCTGATAAAAACGGTCAACACTTTGCATTCCGCAAAAACAATTACCCTGGAAAATGACTGCCAAAATGGCTATATTTTTTCTATTTGCGATTTTTATAAGTGACTTTAACTTACCACATTTTATATTCAGTCAACACTCATGAGTTAATCTATCATGATCTTGAAAATAAACTTTATGTTTACAAGTAATATATGTAGTCACAACCCGGACTGCAATTTCCACAGTTAGAGTTAGCATTGTCATTTCCAGCATATGGAGTTTTGCAGTGGTCATCATGGGAAGATGACAGAGCTTTAAGCTGACCACATGGCATAGAACTCAATATAAAAGAATGTGGCAAATGTTATTTGCTTAGTTACTCTACACACAGTTGAAATGTAGGGCCTCTGTAAAAGCTAAGCCTTCACTGCCTTGTTAGTCTATACTTGCGCAGACAGTTTGTAAAAAGAAACACCTTGGCCAAACAGCATAGACAAT
>CM070036.1:56989493-57005565 GCA_036250615.1 Ptychadena robeensis | reverse complement strand
GTTTTTTAAAATTCGCCTCCCATTGAAGTCAATGGCGGGTTCGCGTGTTCGCATGTTCGCCGTTCGCGAACCCGAAAATTTGGGTTCGCGACATCACTAATAGACAAGTCCTGACTATTTAATGTTAACTACTGTAATCAAAGCAGTACAGTCTGGTCACAGTTGTAAATTGACATTTGAGTTGTAAATGGACAAATGACATAGCTGAAAGTTATTGTGATTATCACATCAGATATCTGATAATCAGAAAATGTAATTGTAAATGTAAGAATAATGATTGTATTATTGCTTGTCAACAATGCTTATAGCTAGTATTTACTGTTTAAGTTGCAACACATCTAAAGGCCATCCATCCATCCAAAATGAAGAGGCTGTAATACACCAATACCCAAAAGTTTCAGTCCTGATGAATGTTTGCAATGGTGCAACACAATAAAGTTGAAGGGGTAAAAAATGTATGATATTGCTCCAGCAGCAGTAATTTTAACTCAGAGAATTGATGTCAGTGACTGCAATAATAACTTCCAGTAATGGGGTAAGCAACTGCAATAATTAGTGTCGCATTAGGGTCAGCAACAGCAATGATAACAAGCAACGTTTGGGTCAGCAACAGCAATTATAAATGCCAGTATTAGGGTCAGCATCACCCATTATAAACGCCAGTGTAAGGGTCAGTAAAAGTAATAAAAAAATGCTGATATTAGGGTCAACGGCAGCTATAATACCGGCCGATGTTAGGTTCAGCAACAACGAAATGATCCAACATTGCTGGTGGTTGCAATAATTATATTAATCAGGAATTTTAATCACTTCTCTCACAAATTAAAATATTTCCATTAATTCCTGGCACGTAGTCAATTTGGGAGGGATAAGAACATATGGAGAAACTTATAATAACTTAGATTACACCAAACAGTGCAGAAATAGTTCAGCAGGAGGAATTTTAGGTAATTGCTCTTCAGCCAACCCCTGGAATATTTTCTCCTCCTAGTGCTACAGGAAATTGACAGAACACTGACAAGATTCAGTTTAAAAGATCAGCACATTTGCTTTTCTCAAGACCAGTGAAAGTAATATTGCTGGTAAACTAATGCAGTACACACTCAGACCTGGCGGGCCACATGCAACCCACCACAGGCATGTTAGACACAATACAGTGCATCTGGAAAGCTCATGACTTTTTCCAATTTTTTTTATCAATTTTAATCCAAAATTTATTTATCCATTTTTTACTCAGAATTCTACACACAACACCATATAATGACAACGTGAAAAAATGTTTACTTGAGCTTTTTAAAAAATAGTTAAGAATACAAAACACTGAGATATCACAATATACATAAGTATTCACAGCTTTTTGTTTCTCATGGTTTGATAGTCATTCAAGTGCCTTTTGGAAAACTCCAGGCAGGCTGCCATGTGCTTTTTACTAAGGAGTGGCTTCCATCTGGCCACTCTACCGAAAAAGCCTGCTTGGTGAAGTGCTACAGAGATGGTCGTCCTTTTGGACGACTTAGGCCCTTCACCCATGATTCAGTGGGATCCAGTTGCTGGCACTTAATTATTCATAGTGACCATGCTTTGTAGGCTGATATTGCCTCTGTAAGGTTGCCACCGATCAGATCATGTTCAGAGCTCACACACAACCTTGAATGGTATGTTCTAAGTTCCTCTTTTTTTGGGCTTAGTAATATCAAATGATTGCAAGTGGGCCAATCTCAAATACATCATGAGTCCTTTAACCTTCTAATTCTAAGGTCCGTCCATTACCATTATGCTAAAAAGTAGCTCATTAAAACTTTGTCCTAGGTAATGTGTTGCCATTATGGTAAAACAAACAAAGGAGTATTGTACACTATGGCACTTCAATGTCGTTAGCCCCTGAACTTTTCTCTGGTCTTCCCATAAATCTTTCAGCTTCTTCTTGGTTCCAGAAGATCCTGAAGTATCTTTACCGCAGGATCACAGGTGTCACATTGTTCTGGATACCTAATTTAATTAGACTTTTGTAAATTGCCTAGACCTAAACTCCAGCCTTACCTCCTGCCTTGCACTGTTGCACATGACCCCTTAATATACCCATGCTTACTTTGATATCACTGCACAAGCCTTTTATAGTGTACATCAGTAGTTACTTGGCTCAATCTTTTTCATTTATTGCATTTTATTTATTTGAATAATGAACATGCAGCATCACATGTGGGTGTTAAAAAAGGGCACCTTCCTAAGTATGGCAACTTCATAAGATTAAAAGTCTAATTATTATGTAACTTTTATAATTGAAAAACCCTTTACACAAGGACACACTTATGCTTCTGGACACAAGGCTAAAGCCAGCCACAGACGGCTTATTTTTCGGAAGATCGACCATGACGTCATCAACAATGGCCAGTCGTGTCTGGAACTGGCTGCGCACCTTTTGTGTGCCGACATTTACTCTGGATGCCGGCAATGCAGTAATGCAATCGTTCTTAAATTAACTTACATGTCTGTAAATTCTTAGATTAATTTCCCGGCAAAATCATGACTGAATTTACCTTTTAAACATTAGATTTGCACCCGATTTCGTGGCAGATCGACCGCTGTGCGAACCGTCTATGGCCAGCTTAAGGAAGCTATGTACAGCATTCTTCTGGGCCCACCTACCAGCCATGATTTACCTACATGATATAGAGAAGGACAAATTCCCAGTGATAGTAACACTAGATCTAAAATAAATTATTTCATGTTACGGAAAATTTTTTATTTTAAAAGATATAAATGACACAGTGAATACAACAACATCACAGAATGACATCTTTCTAATATTCAGCAGTTGCTTTTCATATAAAATTTGCTATAAGGTAAAAACTTTAGCTTTCCATAGCCTTTTACTAGGGGAAAAAACATAACTTGTTTGGATAAAAATTTAATATAAAATTGTTCATAATGGTAAATATATTCTCAAAGGATGCTGTAAATAGAAGGTTTAATGCATTTTGTGATATGTCATTATTGTGCCTGGAATGATAGATTTAGGCGTATGTAACACTGACAAATTTTCAAGAGATGTCACAAGATGTCAGGCTAGTATACATAAGGAAAATGATTTTTTAAAGTGCTTTACAACAATCAGCATACTAGTGGATGATTTGTTCTTTCACAGTATGCATGTAAATCACAAAAGGCCACATTTTTCAGTTCAGAGCTATAAATGTTGCTTTCAGATTTCCATATTTCTTTGACATTGACATTAAACTGACAAATAAAAATGAGATTGAGAATACAGATTTACCCGGTTCAGTGCTTATTAATCTAAATGCTTGGTGAAATATGGCAAAACTTTTTTGCCCCTATTTAGTAGCCTCTGCTACATTTCTTTAGAGCTTTCCTTCTTGCACATGTGCCTTTTTTACCTGTCCTTAATCCAGCGCACAGCAAGATAATGACCTTTAGTTTCCCAATAAAAAATAAATAAAACACACATATCACACTCCTTGTTGTGTACAATCCTCAGAACCAGGACAATTTGTTGTGTATGTGAAGGTGTAGCTGAGTAGCCTGTGTATGGTACGGCATAAATTGTGTGGAGGGTTAATGAATACAATTATGAATATGTAATATTGATATTAGGATGATATGACCATGACTAAGCTATATGGGAGTGCCCTGCCTGGGAGTAGGTGATATAAGGCCCACCTATTATGGTCTGAAGTGTTGTGCTTGAAACTAGTACTCATAGGTAACATACACCGTCAGTCCGTGGGGTTAAAGGCCTGGTAGCTGATGACATGTCCCTGTTTAGGGGCAAGGGCACCATAACCCTCAGGAGTGGTTATTGGGTGGAGTCAGGGCTAGGCTACTCCCACATGGCTGGCATGGAACTGATTACTATACTGAGAAGCCATAAATAAAGATACCAGTTCTTACACCAACTGGCAGCATGTGCCTAGACTTTATTTGAGACGTCTACAAGGGGCTGCATTAGGACACTGCCTCTAGCAGGTAGAGTACCAGACCCTGACCCATGGTTAACCCTGATACATGTTTGTGCACTCATCCCAGACTGAGGCGGTGCACCGGTTACAAAAGCAACACTTTATTCATTCAGATCTAGGATGTCATATTTTAGTGTTCCCTTTGTTTTTTTGAGCAGTGTATATAATGTACAAGGTTGGAGATGTAGAGATATGCAGAGAGGTGCAGCAGATAGGAGAGCTTAGAGGAGTAAATTAATCTAGCAGCATCATTTACCACATATAAGCATATTGATTAAATCAAATTGCTGTTGGTAGCATATATACTCAATGAAAGGCTCCTTAGATGAATGACAGGAGATGGTGTTTGGTACCATATGTAGGCTGGCTTCCTTACTGTCTCCCTCAGTATCCTTTGCATCAGCTTCCTGCATGGTAGATTCTGCTGCAGATGGACCTCCCTGTTGTTTATTTAGCCTCAGATTAGCTGTCTCCAATCACAGGTCAACAGCTGGCTTTGGGTCAAATGTGACTCCCACAGTCCAGCACGTTTGAACTCCCAGATCTCATACCTCAGTAGTACAACCCTGAAACTTTCTCATTTAGTAACTAACCCCTGAGATTACCAGCAGTCCAAATGTCATCCTTTCATAATCACATTCCAGCTGTCACACAGTGCTTTTCTCTTGTCCGATTTTACTCTTACATATGCCTACTTTGACTGACATATTTCCCTGCAGTTATCTAAGTGAAATAAATTGTGTACATTTAACATTTAGCTGCAGCTGCCCAGACATGGAGTGCGCATATGAGCTTTGTAACAATAATGCAGGTATGCATAGCTAGTTTTTGGCCTCTTTTGAGTACCAGAGTACTACTTATGTGCGCCCCTGTGTATAAGAGACAGTAAGGCTGGGTCTACACTATATCGCCCCAGCAACCGCAGGGGGCATTATGGGCACGTCAGCGCGGACCTGCTGTTTGGGCACTGTTTAGGGCGTGGTATTGCCGGCTTGGCAATACCATGTCCTATACATCTCTATTAGCAAATCGCTCATGGAAACACATCAGGCACAGTTTGCACACGTCGAGGCCGTGGGATGCCCCCATATTTCAACTCCCAGATGGGTGTTGTGAATCTACTCCTGCTACACTGCATGGTTTTCCCCACAGTCTACACGCAGGAAAACCTCACAGTTTTCCATAGTATAAATGCCTTAAATATCGGTGATATATTATTGCTCTTAAGCTTTGCCCCTAGGAAGACTTTTGGAGGTGAAATTAGTTCTGAAGCATCAACAGCTTATTATAAGCAATACATCACTGTTCAACTATTTCTTCAATTTGCTTCGGGGGCAAGAAACACAACTATTTAAAAAATGTATCTCTTTGTAAGTTTTAGCAATCTGTTTTATTGTTTCTGTGTGATCTTAGATCTGTGTGAGATTGGTCGCCCATTCGGCCGCGACATGCGATCTAATCATCGATGGTTGATCATTCCCAGATTGATGATAAATAGGCATCAGAGAACAGGCAGAAGGCCTTGGAGGATGAGGTGGAGGTAGGAAAGAGAACAAAAGAGAAGAAATCACTATGATTTCTAGTCTAGATTTTCCATGATTGTGATAGAGTTTGCCAACCTGATTATCACCAATACTTTAGTTATCCAAATGACTACAAATATGCACCACTTTATTTTTTATTCAGTAAAAAGTATTAGCATTGATGGTAGTGCTAATGGAAGTGTCACCCAAAAAGTAACCAAAGAATTTATCCTTATATCGAGCCCCATTGTCGTTATACTCCTGTGTGTAATTTGGAAGGATAAGTGTTTTGGATCCTACATTTGTGAGTGTCAATTGATAAGTATACAAACAAAAAAACACTATGTACATTTTTCATACTACTCCCCTTAAAGACAAATGCTTTCTATTCAGTCATCCATCCATGAAAAGGCGCATTGGCCATCTAGCCCTACCAAGGGTCATGATAGTCCTTGGTGCCCAGTGCTCTGACTTCTGACAGCTATATTTTTCCTGAGCTTAAAATTTTTCAGTTTTTAAGGAGTTGTTTACATTGCCCTGTGAGGACCCCGGCTGTACCGGTCACCGCCTGCTGGTGGCCCAGTGATTGCCCATCCATGGGTTGGTCCCACAGTCACCAGCAGGTGGCTCCCTGCAAGCGTGGGCTGGGTGGAGCTCACACCTTCCTCGTTAGCTTTAGGGCTATTTAGGTGTGCTTCATCCAGACCACGTTTGCTGTTTATTGTTTTCCTGTCTTAATGTCATGTCCTGTCTCCATGGCTAAACCATTTCCTGAACCTGAACCCTGGACACTCCTTTTCCCTGGACTTTCCCACCTGTTTTGTTCCTGACTGTGAGCGCTTCATTAAATTGGTTTTTGTTCCCCCATAACTCTGTCAGTGTGTGCCGTCGGTCTGGTCGCCCCCATCTATACCTGATCCTGACATGCCCCTGATAGAACACTTTGGCTTCGGCTGTTGATTAGACGCCACTCCTTGGCTTCAGAGTCTTGACCAAACCACACCTTAGACCAGTGGTTCCCAAACTTTTCTTGCAGGGCCCCCCTTTTCTGTTTAGGGAAATTTTCAAGCCCCCCTCCCCATTGAAACACAGGTTAAGAATGAGGGCCAGCGCCCCCCCGCAATACCTCCCCAGGGGGGCTGCCCCCAGTTTGGGAACCACTGCCTTAGACTGACCTGTAGGTAATGCAGACAAGTCATACACTGCAGTTTCTCCCCCATCCACAGATAATGCAAACCATAATGAAGGATGGGTATTGTACGATCAGTTTTAAAAATTTACTCTTGATAGCTAAACTACATTTGACATATGCACCCAAAGCTACAAATCTATCCATCTATCTAACCACAGCTTTGAATTCATCCTTCCTGTTTGTAATAGCCTACTTGAATGGAAAACACTTAGTTGCCTTAAAACTCTAGCATGATTTCTTTACTTCAGTAAATTATGCTTACAACTGTATTCCCCAGACTCTTTGGAGAATCATTATTTATCTCAACAAGCCATCAATCATACCTCATTAATGAAAATCACATTTACTGATCTGAAAATGCATTAAGTTAATTATCTTCAAATTATCCTAGAAATAATATCTAATAATCCATTAAGAACGTGTAGTCTTGGTTCAAAAAAGATACATTAGCAACGTATCTGGTATTATATGCTGAAACACTATATTGTGTGTAATGATGACATGTAACTGCTTGTAATTCATATGTTACTGAAGAAGAAAATAAGCTGAAAATCATTTGCAAATAAGGTGTAAGTACTACGCTGTCTAATGACTCAAAATATCAACCATAACAGCTCTCAATTTTTTAATATTTACTGCATATCAAAAGAAAAAGATTACTATTTTCCAATGAATACAAAAAATTGACATTATTTGTAAATTCAAGAAGGGATGAAAATAGTATCAAGCAAAAGTAAAGTCTGACTTAGGGGTCCACTACCTTTTGCCGCATTTTCTGTACACTTCCCATTCATTTTAAATGAATATGCCCACATCCCATTGCAAGCAATTTTTAGAATGTGGTTAACAGCACTCTGAAAATCGCGCAGCAGATCGTGGCCATGTGCCCATTTAAAGTGAATATGCCCTCAGCTATAAAGTTTTACTTTGGCAAGGGTCACAGTCAGATCATTGCTGGAGGAAAGAAACCCTTCTGCATAGGACACTTGACCCTTCATTGAAAGTAATGGATTACTATGTTGGAGAACACAACTTTGCAGTAAAGTGTGTGGAATGGTAGAAAGTTAAATATTTCTCTATCTATTACCATTCCTTGTGAATGGGTAAGTGGTCCAGGAGCCCTTTCTACTCATTAAATAGGGTGGGGTTGGGATACGAGGAAGACACCCCCTCAACTTTACGAGGGGTCATCCCCTTGATGAGTTATGGTATGGGGCCTGGCTGGACAGGGATGGGGGTGCCCCCTTTCCTGTCCTTCCAGATCTGCCAAAAGGGGGCTGGTACATTCTGGAGAGAGGGACCCCTATGCTGTTTCAGGAATAACCCCACGGTTTTCGTAGTCCCCCTTTTCTAGGAGTGGCAGACTCTATGCCACTAGGGGCTCTGGAATGCTCTGGATGGGGGCCCATGCTTCTTCATGAGTCTTCTGACAGCTATAAAAACTTATTATCATATACAGACATTTTCTAAAACTAGGTTTCTCCCTGTGATGGTAAAGATTTTTTTTCACAATTAAACTTTTTACTCTTTAGGCAAAACTTCTACTCACATACCAGGTGCTATGGTATGACAACATGCCAGGTTTGAAACAGGTTTGTAAACTACTATTGTAAGTGTACGGTAAGATGCGCCCTATCATTTTGAAAAAAAAAAATGATATATATCTTCATCAGTTCCACTCATCTACTTACCTGGCTATTTACATATGGTATAAGTCAAAATATATACAGTATTTACAAAAACAGAATGAGCTAATTCAGCTACTACAACAGTAATAGCTGAGGAAGTAAATCCTATTAGACAGTATGAGTTATTTTTACATTTACATTTTACATTTTACATTTTGCATTGTAGTAAAAAAAAAATATGTGCCACAGATGTAACCCTCCTCACATATGAAACTAGCTACTCATTAAGCTGTATGTGCCAGATTATATAATGTGACTTTCCAGAAGTTGGTCAGTGAGTTCAGAGAATGAATACTACTAGTAAGTGTGGATTGCGAATATTCTAATTGCCAATTTTTATTGCGAATATCGCCACTTTGAGAATTCACAAAGGTATTGTATATAATGCTATATCTTCATAATTGTAAATATTTGAAAATTTTTACATCAGTACCCGGAACTACCGCGACTTGCGTTGCAATGTGTGAATGTACAAGTGCCAATTCGCGCAATGAAGGTAATGATGACTGAAGATCAAAAATTCTTACATTTATTGTGAATATTAGGCAAAGATTTGCATTATTTTGTAAATATGAATATTGCCAACCCTGCTCCTTACTACTGTTAGTGTATGCACATGCTAAAGTTTCAGCCCCACACTCTGTGCTGAAGCTGATCCCTGTCTCCTGCCACTGACCTTGTGGCTTGGCTGGAGGGAGTGGAATACAGCTTCCTGGAAAGCTGTGTTATTGGTCACAGGAAGTTCAGAATTGAAAAAAAAAAATTTTTCTACATATACACTGCTCAAAAAATAGGGGGAACACAAAAATAAGACATCTTAGATCTAAATGAATAAAATATTCATATTCAATACTTTGTTCTTTACATAGTTGAATGTGCTGACAGGAAAATCACATACAAATTATCAATGGAAATCAAATTTATCAACCCAAGGTGGTCTGGATTTGGAGTCACACTCAAAATCCCCAGACCTGAATCCATTTGAGCACATCTGGCACATCATTTCTCACTCCATCCACAAATACCACATTGCACCACAGACTGTCCAGGAGTTGGGGGATGCTTTAGTCTAGGTGTGGGAGAAGATCCCTCAGAAGACCATCCGCCACCTCATCAGGAGCATGCCCAGGCATTGTAGGGAGGTCATACAGGCACGTGGAGGCCACACACACTACTGAGCCTCATTTTGACTTGTTTTAAGGACACTACATCAAAGTTGGATCAGCCTTTAATTTTAAGTATGACTATCAAATCCAGACCTCCATGGGTTGATAAATATTTCATTCATTCAGATCTACAGTTTTTATTTTGAGCAGTGTACTTGCTTGTTAAGACGCCCAGACTAATGGAGTGAAAAAAGGTAACTTTAATAGTTTGAAAAGACAGATTCTCTGTAAGAACCCCCTCACAGAGCTTCCCCTTTTGGTCTATTGTTATATTACTGAAAATACTGAATACTTCTAAGTATAGGTAAGGCCACTCACTAGTGGAAAGGTATGTATTTTTGTGTTGGGGATGGCTTAGAAGGAGCCAATTATCCCCAAATAAGCAAAGTGGTAGTCTGGTCGCAGTATGTTTTTAAAAATTATCTGAATGTATTAAGTAATGTTTAACTATTTTTTTAAATAGAGACAATACATAGCTGCTGCTTAAATGCAGTGCAGTCCACATGTCTCCCTGCTTTTGTAAACTTAGACTAATGATTTTGGAGTGCATGTATATGTTTTACTCTAATTTATCATTGGAAAGAGAGAATAATAAATTCTTGAAGAAAGCCAATCAATAAACAAACTGTCCCTAATCAGCTAAAGAACTGGCAGAATGACATTCCATTATCCTGTCAAGCATTTCGCAGTCAAAGGCAGAAGCCACAAACAGCTGGGCCCCACCTACTTCTTGCAAATGCACCGCTACACTTGTTTCCTTTGCAGAATGTTCAAATGCATGATAAACATCATGTTTCTTCATTAAAAAGAACAAGCCAACAGACAGAACAAACTCCTAGTCATGCATCTGTGTGTCATTTTATTCCATAACATGGTGTAATTTTGTCTGTTGGGTGGGTAGGTTTCCTGCTGCGATGGCATTGTGACACTCCGGCACAGTGACAGCTGATTCTCAGTAGACATAGCTGTCAGAGGATCAGAGACTTCCACATGTACAAGTGAAATGAACCTCTGTTAGTCTGACATTTTCTGCAATCAATACTCACAGGACTCTTGTCTCTAGGATCAAAATTCATAAATCAAAAGCAGAAAGCATGAAATAAGGTGTTTGATAAATCCATTAACTGAGGTGAGAAGTATTATCGCACTTTAGTATTTAAACACTGCAGTGCTGCAAGTAAGGTTGCTGTTCAGATGGAAGTTATAGAGCCTGGGATTTTACTAGGAATTTTAAAGGGTATTCATGTCTGAGCTGTACAATACAAACTGGAACTTTCTTTGTTCATGTGACACCTGTAGCCAAAAAAATCATTACAAACATTATAATTACTATTTAAATATACAATATGCTAACACATCCTCTACATTACATTTGTCTAAAATGTATTACATGTTCAGTTTAAATCTACTTCCACAATACATTCCAGGTGCAGCATAACAAAAGCTTTGCCACACTGTAGAATACATTTTCTGTAAAAAATATGAATAGAAAGAAACTGACCTCTGCCAGCATGTTGATGAGTAGGACCCTTCCTCTATGTGTGAAAAGTGGTCTCTCTGCACAGGTCCAATACGCACCCCTGCTGAGTCAGACTTTGCAATTATCAAATCAAATGTTCCCTATGATTGAAGAGCTTCAGCTTCTTCACAGAGAGCTTTATCTATAAGGAGGTATAGCCTTGTCAAAAACGACTAAAGGTCCCCACACACATAACAAGCGGCGGCCCATTTTGCCGCTGACCGATGTTCAGGGAAGCTTGGGTCCGTCAGTCAGCAGCAGCCAGCGATCGCCCCAAAGCTCGGTCGGCCAGAGAACTGACATTTCCATAAGTCTCTGATCGATGCTATTCGTTTCAATGGGGCCGGCGTCCACATTGAAACTAACGGTTGGCACACAAAGGGTGCGCGCCGATGCAGTGAGCGATGGAAAGCAGCGGGATGACCTTAAGTGCGAATAGGACCATGCAAGGCATTGCAGTGTGGCTCCCGAGCATGTGAAGTTGACCTTCATGAAATCTATGCTTTCATTCTGTGGTAGGATGTCCCTGTACATGGGTTGTCACTTGAAATAGAATGGTGGACACTGTTATTGACGAGGATTTATTCTTAAGCCTATGTTAGTAACAAAAACAAAAAGATTAACAGTAACAAAAAGATAAGGCTATGTTAGTAACAAAAGTTTAAGCGAACCTACCACCAGAAGTACATCATAAAATTAATGACACTAGAAGTCCAGATTATAGTGAGGAAAGCATAAAAAAATTAAGAAAAAACTTAAGAATAAACATGGAATCGCTTATACAATTCTGCTGAACAGCAGGTAAGTATATTATTTTAGGATCCTGGAGCCCTAAGCCACCATCATACCAGCTCAGAGGTAAGTCAAACTATAACTTTCTTGCAATAAAAAGATTTTTTACCATGGTAGCATCTTTATTTTTTTAAAACAAGTGCAAATTCTGGCCCATAGACCCCAAAAACACTGGAGAGACAATGTTTTATTGATATGTCTGTGTAGTCTTCCCCACTGTATGGCTGAGGTTGCTGTTTGCAGATGATCGACTGAGTTGGCACTCTAAAACATTAGATGCCAGTGCATGCTGTTCAGCTGCCATTCTAAAACATTAGATGTGAGTACCTGCAGTTGAGCTGATGCTCTAAACATAATATGTAAGTTTAATGTGACCTATAACCCGTACCACTCAATTAAAAAACACACTGAAATCTATTGGGTAGAGGGAAAAAATATATTTAAATTATAAATAATATGGTTGTATGAGAGTGCACACCCTTAAACTAATACTTTGTTAAAGCACCTTTTGATATTATTACAGCACTCAGTCTTTTTGGGTATGAGTCTATCAGCATGGCACATTTTTGGTATGAGTCTATCAGCATGGCACATTTTGACTTTGCAAGATTTGCCCACTCTGTCAAATCTGTTAGATTTGACATCTGACAGATTTGACATCTGACAAATCTGGCATCTCCTGTGCACAGCCATCTTCAGATCACCCCACAGATTTTCAATCTTGGGATGACCGACACTTTAACACATTATGTGGATTGGAGCTATACCCCATCCACCCTCCCTCCCTTTTTTCGGTTTTGGTTCTATGCTGTTTTCTGTTATTTTGTATTTGGGTTTTGTTTTCTGTCACAGCGGGGCGGGTCCTCGTCAGTGCCGAGAGAGGTTTTAAGGGAGAAATAATAGGATGACATGCTTATTTTGTCATCAAACGGGGAAAATTGGATTCGTTTATAGAGGGCTCAGGCCCAGTATTATTTTCCTGGCTTAACAGGCGGTTTACTTTAATTGAAAGTACCCACCGTGCTGGATTAAAAAGGGCAGGTGGCTGGTACAGACGGTGTTACAACGTTATTTAAAGTTATTTAAATTTATTTAAGTTGAATATTTAAGGTTAATGTATATTAATAATATCAGCACTGTCGAGGGAATCATTTCTGTATATTGATAAGCTGTGGCCTTTCTGTAACTTCCATACTCAATACATTCAATCTTTCAAAGATATTTGAGTCTCTGAGTCTTATTATATAAAAGGAATTTTGGGTTTATTGAATGAGATCTGTGTGATTGTTGTGCACACTAATCTCTCCCTGCCTAACAGCGTCTCTCCCTGACTTTGTCTAAACTGAACACACGCCAAGAGGTGCTATATAGCACCCGATGACGTGTTACGGCCAACCAATAACTGTAATGCCATAACCTGACATGGCTACTGGCATTACAGCTGGCTCCCTCCAACCTGCAAAATATGCAGGGCGGAGACTCGAGCATGGCACACAAGCACATGTAGTGCTCGTTCAAGTAGCACCAGTGCTCTGAGCATAGCAATTCTTCAGCCGAACACATGTTGGGCCGAGCATGCTCGCTCTGCACTAATTGACATTCAAAAGTAAGGCTAAGTTTACACTTATCACTCATCACGTTTAAAGCTTCCTAGACGCTCTCCAGTGGCAGAAAGGCTTTAAAGAAGCTTTAAAGCAAAGACCTTTGTACAAAATGTACTCTAGCTTTTAAGACTGAAAAACATCCAGGAGGGCAGGGAGTGAGCTTCAAGCAGCCACAGGAGGTCATCTGACCCTGCAGGTTCCTGGAAAGAAGGGATAGACACTCCCAGGTCGTTTTTTTAAAGACTGAAAAAAGAGTGAAAAAAGCTCTGCAAACTTGCTGCAGTCGCTTTCAGAGCTTCACCATTGAAGTCAATGGGGTCATCACACAACCCTCTGAACGTGACAGAAGGCATTCAAAAAATTTACAGAAAACGTACTGCTTGATTATCGACAGTACATTTTCTGTTCTTTAGACAACCTCATTGACTTCCATTTTAAACCTAAAGCAAGGTGATTTTCTGATCATTTAAAAGACCAGAAAACGACCTTACAAGAGACAGTGTAAACTTAGCTTAAATGTTAACAATTTAAACAGAACATACGTTAAAGTGCACTCATAACTTAGAATGCGGCCTTTACAATCCTCTATGGAACAAGCTTTGGTGACATCTAAATATTTAAGATTTGTTTACATGACAACTATATTTAGGACAAAACTAATTTGTTTCTATGACTTTTAAAATGATCGACAGGACAAATGCTACTCTATCTAATCCAAACAAGGAGGTTAGATTTTTGTATGTGGGAATATATTTATAAATCTATCCAATGCTACTGCTGCTTCAAACTTTTAAAGTACATGTGTCATATGTTTCAACATTTTGTGGCTATTAACCTCCTGGGCGGTTTGCCCGAACTCAGTTCGGGTGCAGTTTGATCGCTGATCAAACTGCGCCCGTGCCGGGATCAGCCGGGATCAGCACATCCGCCGCCTCTCCGTGTGCCTGTGGCTCTGTAGAAGAGCGGCAGACACACTGAGCCTTTCCAGCCCCGTGGCTTCGGTGTCACCTGTGAGGCCGAACGGGCGGCACCATAGACCTCCATGTTATTGGAGGGGGCACCGCTCTCCTCCCCACACACTGCCGGCATCTATATGACACCGGCGGTGTATAGAGGGCTGGGCGGAGTACAGTGTACGATTGCAGGGGAAACGGCTTTTTGTGCCATTAAAAATGGCGTGAAAAGCCAGTAACGCCCAGAGGGTTAAGACTCTGCTCAACATTACTAACATTTTATGGTCTATATTTACAAATTGCTTTCCTGGCAAATTACAATGCAAATTGATCTTTTAAATTGACCAAATGTCTGAAATTATTATAAAGTAGAACACAATTGGTAATTTCAACTGCATCAATCAATCGATCAATCAATGAATCAATCAAACAAGCAATTTAAAGTCAAAAGTGTAATGGAAATGGTAAACACAAATTGAACGTGATTGCTTCACAATTGATTGATTGCTAAATATACCAGAAGATAATCTTAAAAACAGTTGACTCCATTCTTATAAAAAAATATATTGCCAAAGGTATTGGGACACCCCTTCAGCATTGTACTGTATGTAATAGGATAGGTCTTGTAAAGAAAATGTAATTCATGAAATTTCCTTGCTGCAAAAAATTGTGCAGTCAAGTGCACCACAGATAGAGTAGTGCCAGGAATCGGCCACGCACCCTTTGTGTGCAGGTATTTATTTAGTAATAGGATTGATCTAAAGTTTATGGACGGATTTAAGTTTTGTTTTTTTTGTATTATAACATTCACAACATTCAAAATAAAACAGTGAAATAACAGTGCAGTACTGCGCTTAATAGATGGGTGCTCGGCTTGCCACCTTGCAATAAAGCAACTGTTCGAGAATTGTTTCCCAGGTCGGAGTCCCAGTGCTTCACTATGTATGAGTAAGATAAAGTTACTAGAGGAAGGTAAGAAAGGATAGCACTTGCTAGGAGGGAGGGGAGAGTAAGGAGAGTAAGGAAAGAAAGGATATAAGGCCGGAGAGTGGGGGGGGGGGGGGGGGGGGGGGGGGGGGTTACAGTGCTCAAAGTGCATTTGCAGCTTGAGTTGGGGAGTTCGTGAAGAGTTGACAAAAATCGTCAGAGGACATGAATTGTACCCAGGGGTGCCATGTGGTGTAGAACCTTGATGCGGTCTCCTGTAGTGGGCTGGTGAGGTCCTTCATTCTGTATATATTGGCTACTCTTTGGAGTCAATATGACATTAGGGATGGGGACTTTGATCTCCATAAGGCTGGTATGTAGGCCCTTGCTGCGTTGAAGAGGTGAATTAGTAATGAGTCTTTGTAACTTTTCAGGGGTAAGGTAGACTGGTGAAGAAGAAAAAAGCCAGTATCAGGAGCATCACATCGCCACCAAAGGGGAAATTGAGTAGAGAAGGTCCAGGGTGCGTTACCATCTCAATAAGATCTTGTACCCCGATTCTTGATATTTATTAGAAATTTAGGATTCATCGAGAGGGAGTAGAGTATAGTGATCTCTGCTGGAGTGAATTGCATATCTAAGTCTCTTTCCCATCTCAGAATTAGTGATGGCCGAACTGTTCGCCAGAGAACTATTCGCGGCGAACATCGCATGTTCGCGTTCGCCCATGT
>CM070036.1:56972957-56989393 GCA_036250615.1 Ptychadena robeensis | reverse complement strand
TGACATTTGCGGAGGTTCACATTCGCCGTTCGCGAACATCAAATTCCGGGTTTGCGCCATCACTACTCAGAATGTGAGATGTAGCCTGTAAAAGAAGGCCATAAGTGTTGGGTTACCCCCACTCTACTACACTCCTGTTACAGAGGTGTGAGTGGCCAGTGTCCCTTGCGAAATGGCATCGTCAGATTTTCCCTGTGGCACCTAGGTTTAAGAAGACAGGGTCCATATGGGAAGAGGGCAAAAGGATGGGGGTGAGGGAGAGAGAGGTATTGTGAAATATTGCCCGGCATATAGAGGTGGTAGTGCAGATTAGCGGGTGCTGTGAAGCCTTGAGAGGTAGGGGGTACTCACCGATGACAGATGAGGGAGTGTCACAGTAAGGAGTGTCACAGAGTTTGTGGTCATGGTTTTTTATGCCAGTCCAGGAGCCAGGCTAGTTGGGTGGCCCAATAATATAATTTAATGTTAGGAAGACCTAGAGCTCAGTATTGGTAAGGGGGTCTAAGAGTCGTGTGTTTTATGCTAGTTTTGCCCGCCCACACAAATGATTTGATGGTGGACAGATGGATCAGTAGAATACTTTGGGGTATGGGTATTGGAAGGGCTTGAAGCAGGTAAAGTATACGAGGGAGAATATTTTTCCAGGAGAAGTTTAGGAGTCAGAGTTTCATCAGTAAGTATGGGAGACATCCTTAGGGATTTATGCCTCTAAATACTTTGAAAGGGAAGTTGGATTGTAGGTGGGAAACTGCGGTTTGCGAGAATGTCAGGTTTAAGGCTTCAGATTTTTGGCAGTTTATGTGGAAATTTAAGGGCACCATAACGTTGAAAACCTTTCTTCAGGTTTGGGAGGGAGATATGGGGTGAGCTCAGCAGGAAAATAATGTCATCTGCATATGCAGAGACTTTGTGTTGGAATAGTTATAAAATGAGAGGGGAAAGGGGGCATCCCTTTTGGGTGCCATTTGTGACGGGGAAGGGTTCTGAGAAATTACCATTTACCAAGACTCTGGCCAATGGTTTTAAATAAAGTGATATAATACACAAGAGCATATTGGGTCCTTGAATTTAAGTTTTAAGCATTAGATTTGCAGCTGATTTCTGCCGTGAGCACGCACAGCGGTTGATATGCGACGAAATCGGCTGCAAATCGAACCATCTATGTCTTAAGGAATGGGATATCATTAACCAGGAACTGCCACTCCCTATATGGAAACAAATATGAGAACCATAGCTGTCAAGTTTTACCTTTTATCACAAGGGAAAACATACAGGAAGTGACATTGCGGAATGCTACTTCTGGTATTTGGAACTTGGAAGGGCTAAGTTAGAGTGCCACTTCTGTGTTCCAAATACAGGAAGTGATGTCACTTTCTGCATTGGGAAGTTTACCATCCCCTCCCTCCTATTTTCAAGCTTAGGAGGGGGTTTTACTCTCCCTCCTAACTTCCCACCCTACACATCACCTGCACAAGCAGGGTGGGAACTTAAGAGGGAGAGTGACTGTAAAAGAGACAATTTGCATTTGCAATTTGGTTTTGGGTGTCCTGAGCAACTTGTAAAGTAAGAAATACTGTATTTTCCCGCGTATAAGACAAACCCCAAATTTTCCAGTTAAAATATAGAGTTTGGGAAATACTCACCGTATAACACTACCCCTCTTCCAACGCACACCCCAAAAAATTTAAAAAACATCAGATTTGATTTCAATATGGTAATTTCAATTTAAATGCTTATACGGCAGAAAATACAGTAGATATTTAATTTTGTCAATATGTAATTGGAAATGTATTCTCCTGAACATGCCGAATATGTGAAAATGTTACTGATCCTTGTCAGAGAATGTCAGGATGATAATTTTATTATTGACAGATCAAATCTTCATCTACAGCTTGAGATATTTAGGAAAAAAAGTGATGTGATTTTCTAGATGTAAGTATCCTTAAAAATAAATATAGGTACACTCTGGTCCCTCAACGCCACTTTAACTGACTACTCATAGCAATTCTACCTCACTTGACACAGGATAAATATCAGTCTCTAAATACTAGGTGGGTATTCTAAGGCTTGCGGTTGTTAACCTCCTGGGCGGTTTGCCCGAACTCAGTTTGGGCGCAGTTTGATTGCTGATCAAACTGCGCCCGTGCCGAGATCATGCACAAACGGAGCCTCTCCGTCGGTAGAAAAGCTGCAGACAGACTGAGCCTTTCCGGCCCCGTAGGGGGGGGGGGGGGGGGGGGGGGGGGGACGGCACCATAGACCTCCATGTTAATGGAGGGGGCGCTGCTCTCCTCTCCACACACCGCCGGCACCTATTTGACACCGGCGGTGTGTAGAGGGCTGGGCAGAGAGCCGGCAATCGCGATTGCGGGGGAAATGGCTTTTTGTGCCATTAAAAATGACGCAAAAAGCCCGTTACGCCCAGAGGGTTAAGGATGAGAGCACTCATAGCGTACTCCACTATCCGTGCTTAACAATGGAAAAATATGTGAGTGCTGACATCTTTATACTTGTGATGTGATGTGATGTGTATTGGTAAACTCAGTAAATGCTTAGAGGAGATTGAGTGGGATGCTGGTTTTGGTGTGTAGATGGGATAGTATTACGGTATATTCAAATTTTTTTATTGCATACTGGGTGCCTTCGTATATTTGTTTACGATGATTGATGAAGGAGGATAACTGATATATCTACTATATATATGCACTCTTAAACTACCCATACACGCTGTGATCCTCAAACGGACAATAGCAATGTGATGACCGCTGCGGTCGGTCGTTCAGTGAATTGAATCGCACCATTTGTATGCCAGCGGTTACTGTGGTTATGAGTCCACAAAATCGCCTGCCTTACTCTTCCATATATCTACATGAAGTTCTGATGATTTATAAAATGCATCATACTACATAATTAATTAAATTAATAAAATTGATGCATGTGAATTCAATGTGAATCTGTAAATAAATATCAACTAGAATCATGTCCTTAAAGTCTTTTGGTTAGTGTGTTGTGGTGCCATTAACAATGAATAGCACCATGGTGCACAAACACACATAGCTTACATTTTTGCAATATGTGGTGTACTGTGTGTATGTATTTTGGAGGAATGCCAGTTGAGTAATATTTTTAATGATGTACCCAAGACAAGTGTATATTCACTAATGTGACAAGTCCCCTTTGGCGAAATATCAGGAATCTAATGAGACCTCTGATTATTTCCATTGACGTGGAGAAAAAGATTGGTGACACAAGTTTTTTTTCCCCAGCTACTTCAGCTAGACACACATTTTGTAAAAAATTTTGTAAAACGATTCGAGTACAATCAATCAACGTGCGTGGTCAATCTGCTTACAATCCTACCTGTGTGTGCTTTCCTTTGATGCTTTCCTTCCCATGTGGTGCCCATTGATTTCCATTCAATTGATCCCCAATCAATCACAGTGTGGTGACGTCAGAAGACGCCGGTCTTCATTGAAACTAACGGTATCGGCCAGAGAATATTGGACATGTCTGTTCTCTGGCCGGCCGAGCTGTGGGGCGACAGGAATCTATCGCCCCATGTGGGCACCCCAGATCTGGAGTGTTTTAACAGTGGCAGGCTGAGCAGTTACTGCTTAAAAGAATCTGGTTGATTGGGGGAGCCCTTTATAGAGGAGTCTAATGCCTGGAGAGGTTTTGGGTAAGACAAGCACCTGCTAACAAACACATCTGGTGACTTCAGGGTTTCACCAGTCAATGCTACATGGCAATTATGTCAAAGATGCAATTGACTGTTGGTGTGCTCACTGTGCACTTTAACTACTGTTGTTTTTAGGTTTAAACGCTGACTTGATAATGATCTTGACTTTCTCTCTTGAGTATTTAACTTTACCTCATTCATATAAAAAAATTTAAGAATTTCATCTTGATTATGGTTCCTTTATTAATACACATCAATAAAGTAGTATAAGAAGTATAGTAGACATTACATTTTAAAGATAAAAGAGCATTTCCACTAAAACTATTTTTTACAATTAATAGTCACAAAATTGTTATATTGTATGTCAATTAGTTACAAAATGGAAACTATCATAGGGAACTGATCATATTTCATTATCGGTTTTCTAACAGTTATATACAGGCTGTTATGAATCTTTATTTATTGATTAGTTTAAGTGCACTTTTAAGAGCATAATAGCAGAATATGATAATATCTTTCTCAGATGCAGTGTAAGTAGATGCCTACAATTAAATCTACCTTTATTATTTATGCAATTAAGCATTAAGCTGTTTAATATAAGAGCAGTAATTCTAAACCTTTGTGGGGTGGATTTAACATACTTAAAAAAAAATGATGCTCATCTTAAATGTATTAAGATTACAACCCCATTAGCACTGATGGTTCTTAGGTACTAAATGCTTCATAAATGTACTTTAGTTTCGTTCAAATATTTCAGTATTCTTAACGGGTGAAATATGAAACACTCTGCTCAACACATCATATATGATGCAACGTGATAGGGCATTGCCCTTTAAGCTGCTCACAGACACTTTCAAATGGTGAGCCTGTTGGATCTACTAAAGCTAGATTTATAAAAGTGTGATTTGGAGTGGGCAAATTATTTATCTGGGTCATTTTAAGGCAGGGGAGTCAAATTGAGATTAAAATCTTAAGCCCCCCATACACCTTGAGATTCCTCCATACAATTTCCATCAGATCTACCAACAGCTATGTAGTATAGTGACCTCCCTGATAGAATACATAGTGATTGGAAGGTGTAGAAAGGTCCTCATATTACATGGTTTTGGTAGAAGAAAAGTTGATTGTACAGAAATTGCATGGTAATTGTATGTGGTGTATGGGGGGGGGGGCTTTAGACAAAGTCTTGGCCCAACCTTGATTGGATGGAAGAAAATTAAACATTTATTGCCATCTTTAGAGACTTTTTTATATTTTTTTTACTTACAGGATTAGCGAGGGGGTGTTCTTCTAATTATCCCAGGAGGGAAAAGGAATATGGAGTAAGAGTATGGAGGAGTGGAGGAGGCAGGGAGGCTACATGGATCTAGATGATCTGCCAGATCTACTGTTGTCCAAGACATTTTGGTCCACAGGTCAGAGTTTGACACGTAGGTTTTAAGTTCTCTGTAAGCTGGCATTTGTAATTAATTTGTAATTATGTATATAACAGCCAGCCATAACATAGCCATACCTGTTTTCTCATCACTGAATAAGTCACGTAATTTCCCGTATTTGGTCCATGGAACTCGTGTGTCCAAATGCAGGAAATGACATCATGCCAAATAAGTGACATCTGCCTCCTAACTTTCCACCCCACACATAATCTGCACAAGCGGGGTGGGAACTTATAAAGGAGAGTAACGTCCCCTCCCTCCTAAGTTATCCTGATTTCAAACTCCCACAGAAAATTTATTGAAATTGTGTTTTGACTGAAAAAGTTGCCTAAAAACGTGACTTTCCTGGCCAAAACAGGAGAACATCTGCAATAGGTGACAATACAAAAAAATAAGCAACCCAGTAACATTACAGATCTTCCAGATGTTTGCGTAAGGACATGAGCAAGAATGTTTTATATAAACAAACTAATTCAATGAAACAAAAATACAAAAACTTTAGGAAATTTTTGGAAGCCCTGTGCCAATGAAACAAGAAGCTGGGAGAGAAATGAAGGGAAAAGGGAGGAGAAGAAGATAGGTGAAGGTGAGAGAAGTAAAGAGAGAAAAGTAAAGGAGGCAAAAGGGGAAGGAGGAGAGGATTAGAGGAGAGTTAAGTCAGAGTGAGCCCAGTTATGTGGGGGAAGGAGAGGGAGAAGAGTGAGTGTGTAGGGGTCGGAGTTCCATCTCCAGGAGGTTGTGGAAAGCTGCCAAGTCATGATACTGAGCCCACCCCACTAACGCATTAGAGAATGCGTTAGGCCTCCTAGGGTCCAGAGGTAGCAAGCTTTCCATATGCATTATATCATTTAGGATAGTGGGCAGACCCTGGAGATGGCAGTCCGAGCCGCCAATAAAAAATGGCAAAGTACATTGCATTTAACAGACCTGTAGGTACCCAGTATTATAGATAGGATGGCTATCTTAGGGGTGCTCGTGAATTGTTGTTTTTTGCTTGGACTTTGTTTTAAATGGAGAAGATTTGCAGCCAAAAGGGTTGGAGGAAGGGGCATTCCCACCAAATGTGGTGGGGAGTACTTGGTGGGAGTTACATCTCCAACAAGTAGGTGAAAGAGTGGGAAAGATGTGATGAAGCATTGAAGGGCAGATAGACCATCTACTCAATATCTTGCTTCTCTTAATAAAAAGAGGCTCTAGATAAAAAAATAACATTTAGACCATTGATCCTTGGAGAAGGTCTGCTGTAGCTCGGCTTCCCCCTTGGGCACAAACGGAACCTTAGTATTGTAAGTCGACTTTCTGAGCATCTCAAAAATCCCAGATAGGGTGTGAGGACGTTTCTCATCCCCCATGCAAAGATATTCGAAGGGGGTTAATGGTCACTGGAGATCAGGCAAATGGGCCAGAGTGTTAAGAAAGGTCTAGGTTTGGAGGAGAGGAAGCCAGTCGTTAGATGAGGGTTGGGAGGGGGTGGAGAGAAAAGACAGCAGTGGCAGAACCTGGTGTACCCTCTGGTTGTCTGAAGAGCGGTGAGTCAGAACAGTGGACAGCTGCCTGGGGGAAAACGCTAGGTTGAAGAAAAGAGGGGGCATGGGGCCTGGTCTACAGGAGCGAGGGAGTGTGCCCAGCAGCAGAGTAGAGGATGGGCAAGCAAGGGGAGGAGGTACGCGGCGGGTGGTGAGGAGGGATGAGCCAGGGAAGTTAGGAGGAGGGACTGGGCAGATGTAATCATAATCCAGGGAAACTCCAATTTTCGTGGTTTTAAAATTGAACCAGTCTAATAAGTGGGGTAGTAAAGCTGGCTTATGGGAAAGCGCAAAATTGGGGAGTCCGAGCCTCCCAGCATACTTGGAGTGGAACAACACAAAGCAACTGATTCTGGATGGTTTCTGGGCCCACGCGAATTTTAGGATGGCAGGTTGCAAGGCAGAGAAGAAGGATTTAGGGAGAAAGATGGGAACCGCCTGTAACTTGTACAGAAGGAGGAGAGAATGTTAACTTTTAGCACGTTTATGCGACCTAACCAGGAAAGCGGGAGAGGGTGCCATTTCTGAAGGCCCAAGAGGATAAGAGGGTCACTGAAGTTACAAGAATAGAGGGTGGGATGGAATGCTACTATTTATTCAAAATAGAAAAAATGAGAAAGCATGTGTCCATAAGTATTCACAGCCTTTGCCATGAAGTTCAAAATTGAGCGCAGGTGCATCCAGTTTCCCCTGATCAATCTTGAAAGGTTTCTGTAGCTAAATTCTAGCTGTGGTAAGTTCAGTTGATTGGACATGATTTGGAAAGGCACACACCTATCTACATAAGGTCCCACAAATGACAGTTTATGTCAGAGCACAAACCTAACATGAAGTCAAAGCAATTGTCTATAAATCTCCAAGACAGGACTGTTTCGAGGCACAAACCTAGGGAAGGTTACAGAAAGATTTCTGCTGCATTGAACGTGCCAAGGTACACAGCGGCTTCCATCACATCTCCTCTTTTTCTGTAAAAAAAAAAAATTATAAAAAAAAAAAAAAAAAAAAGGTAAACTCCAGGGTAGTGTGAAAACTAATGACATGCATTAATTTATTCCATTACATTAACGCAATTGATGTGAAAACGTATTCAATTTGTACTTGTACCATGAATCAAGTTTTAGGTTAGACCAATAATATATACAGTATATATATATATATATATATAGATATATATTGTGAACACCACACCAGAATTCAACTTCAACAAGGCTTTATTGAGGCCCAAATTAACAGTTTGGCTTCGCTTCAACCATTCAAAAACAACAGTCCTCCAGCAAAACAGCAAAAGCAAGGAAGTAAAGATAATTCTCACATGGGGACAGGGTTTCCCAAAACCACCGGACATCCTCTCTCAGAGGGAAGCAGTCCAGCTGTGTCTGTCCTCCAAAAGTGTCCATTACTCTTTCACCGATTAGGTCAGGTGACCCAGTTATAAGACTGCTGTGCAGCCAACACACACCCACACAGATGCTGGGTGGGGTGAATAGGAGGCCCTCCCAACCATCATGCCTATTCACAGTCCAAGCCCTGTAATCAATCTAACAAAGTTGCAGTCCACAGACTGCTATTCAAATCCTGGACTGTGTCCATCCAGCACGCTAGGGGTTGCCTAAAAGGGGACACAGACCAAAAATGGGCGACACATATACCCCCGTTCAGGACCCATCCCTGGCGTTCTGTAATATATATATATATTAAATATAACCAGCAACTAAATACTAAACAACTATAGGTTTTTCGACCCCATTCCCATATATTAATTGAACTTGGGCAATGCATGTTATAGTATGGGCTAATTTACATATGTGTTATTTAAACTTATTTAAATTATAAGTAATAATAATAAAACTTATAATTTAAATAAAAAGATCGTATATATATATATATATATATATATATATATATATATATATATATAGGATCTAATGGTGTTTATTAAATAAATGTTTACTAAACATTTATATACCAATTATCTTAGCCAAGTAAAATGTTTCTATGGTTTTTACAGTAATTTTTTTTTATCTTGAAATTATAAATAACCCCATTTAAACTGGCAGCATTTATTTTTATTATTTTTTTTAATAAATCTCTCTGTAGGGAGTATTCCTAACAACACTTCCCTAACTGTCACACTTGCTCACGGTCTGCATCAGCCAATACACTGAAGGCCACAATTCATTTCAGTCATGGTTGAAAGCCATCCTGAAATAATCACAAAGTGACACTGTGAAATTACTGTAAAAGATTTTGCAGCAGTGTCATGGCATTTTACAATTGAGACCTCAGGTACTCATAGCTCTATCAAAACCTATAAGAAAGAGGAAAAACACCATTTTGACAGATGAAGCGACTAAGAGATGTTGCTTGCATTGAGTAAATTCAGCCAAGTAGAAAGTTAAAGGATGCTCCCATGAAATTGGCACAAATCATCTAAATCTGACTCCAGCTGGTGGTTAGAGTTAACACAGCGGTGACATGAAAAATAAACTAAAGACATAAATGGCCACCAATAGCTTAACCTTTGTCTTGATAGCAGTATACTAGCACATATCATCATAATAATGGATAAAAAAAGCTTTAAAATTACACCTTTTTTCTTGATCTCTATGAAATTCAGATTCATATTTACAATATATATATATATAGGAAGAAAGATGTGGAGGAAAGATGTATGTATACAAATATATATATATATATATATATATATATATATATACATACACATACAGTGGATATAAAAATGTCAGGTTTCTGTGCTGTACAAAAATGACAAAGAAAAATCTTTTCAGAACTTTTTCCACCTTTAATGTGACCTATTAACTGTACTTCTCAAATAAAAGACAAAAGAAAAAAAAGAAAGAAAAAAGGAAGAAAAGATATAAAGATTAAATAATGTGGTTTCATAAGTGTGGACACCCTTATACTTTGTTTACTTTGTTATTACAGCACTCCGTCTTTTTGGGAATGAGTCTTTTAGCATGGAACATTTTCACTTGGCAAGACTTGCCCACTTTTCTTTGCATAAACATTCCAAATCTGTCAGATTGCAAGGGCATCTCCTGTGCACAGCTCTCTTCAGATCACCCCACAGATTTTCAATTGGATTCAAGTCTGGGCCCTGGCTGATTGATTTGGATGTATGTTTTGGGTCGTTGTCATGCAGACGCCTGAAGGTTTTTTTTACAATATTGACTGGTATTTGTATCATAATTCCCACTATCTTAACTAAGGCCCCAGTTCCAGCTGAAGAAAAACGGCCCCAATGCATGATGTTGCAACCCCCCATGCTTTACTGTGGGTAGGGTGTTCTTTTGGTGATGTCCAGTATTGTTTTTGCGACAAAAATATCTTTTGAAATTATTACCAAAAAGGTCAACCTTGGGTTCATCAGACCATAAGACCTTTTCCCACATAATTTTGGGAGACTTCAGATGTGTTTTTGCAAAATGTAGCTTGGCTTGGATGTTTTTCTTTGTTAGTAAAGGCTTTCGTCTTGCCAGTATACTATACAACAGTGCACATCACCAAAAAAACACCATACCCACAGTGAAGCATAGTGGTGGCAGTATCGTGCTTTTGGGGCTGTTTTTCTTCAGCTGGAACTGGGGCCTTAGTTAAGAAAGAGGGAATTATGAACAGTTCCAAATATCAGTAAATATTAGAACAAACCCTTCAGGTTTCTGCTAAAAAGCTTAACATGAAGAGGAACTTCTTCTTATGCATGACAACGACCCAAAGCATACATCCAAATCAACAAAGGAATGGCTTCACCAGAACAAGATTAAAGTTTTGGAATGGCCCAGCCAGAGCCCAGACCTGAATCCCATTGAAAATCTGAGGGGTGGTCTGAACAGATTTGGAGTGTTTCTGCAATGGAGAATGGGCAAATCTTACCAAGTCAAAATGCGCCATGCTGAAGTAAGTGAACCCCCAGCTGCATTGGTTAAGTCGAGCAGGTTAAAGACGCAGGTTGAAAAACCATTGGTGCCTAACAATCATTAAGCAGACCAATGAAATGAGGACAATCCTTGGAAAATGTTTTGGCCTGCACTAATAAAAGAGAGAGGAAAAACCAACTGAACACTGTGGTCCCATACAAAATCAACAATGACAAGAGCAAAGGAGATATCCGAGGACATGAAGAAGAGGGTGGTAAGTGACAGCCCATCAGTCTGGGGAAAAGCTATAAGACCCATCTCCAAAAGATTTCAGCTCCAATCAATCCACTGTACGACAGATAATTTTACAAATGGAGGGCCTTCACATGACAGCAACTTTGCTAGAAGTGGACGCCCATCAAAAAAATCTCACCCAGAGCACCAGAAAAATAATAAACCAGGTAAAGGCCAACCCAACCCATCACCCTCTAGAGAGTGCAGGCCTCTCTGGCAGAATCTGGGACAAATGTGCATGCGTCTCCAATCAGACCCCCCCCGAATTGAATAGCCATGAAATTCATGGGAGGGTTGCTAGAAGAAGGCCCTCGACTCGCAAACACGCACAAAAAAACTGCCAGTTTCCAACTTTGCCAAAGCGGCATTGGACAAACCAGAGCCTTCTGGAAGGCCATTCTCTGGACAGGACGAGGTCTAAACTAGAATTATTTGGTCACAATCAAAACCGACATGTTTGGAGAAGGGAGAAAAATCAACACGGATATGAAGAAAAGAACCTCCTCCCCAACCGTGAAGATGGCGGTGGAATGTGAAAGTCTGGGGGTGCTTTTCTGCTGCTGGGCCTGGACGACTCCATATTCGGCCAAGGAATCATGCAATTCTCGGGTTATCAACAGATTCTCGACAGAATCTCCTGCCATTCAGTCAGGGAGTTTGAAGCTGGGACGAAGATGGATTATGCAACAAGGGACAATGACCCAAAGCCATTCCAGCAAGAGTACAAAGGAATGGCTTAAGAGAAAGAGGATTCGCACTCTGGATTGGCAAAGTCAAAGCCGGAACCTAACCCAATTGAAATGTTGTCGGGGAACCTGAGAAAAAGTTGGTACATGCCAGATGTCCCTCCAACGTCTCTCAACTGGATGAGTGCTGCAAGGAGGATGTGGGCAAAAATCCCCATAAGAGATGTGTGTGAAGAGACGGTTAGTGGTGACAGGGAGACGTTTAGTTGGAATAATGGCTGCAAAGGAGGAGCCACAAGCTACTAATACAAGGGTTCACATACTAGCACATGTTAAGATTTTCAGTTGTTGGGACAAATCGCAACCCCTTTTGTTTACTGAAATATGAAAATAGAATCTCTTTTTGTGTGTGGGTCTACTATTGGAAGGTGTGCTTACAAATTGAGGATTTAGATGTATGTTCTAATAAGGTTCTTTAAATGTTTTTGCACAAACAGTACCAGGTATGGAGTGGGGTTCACATACTTTCAAGCAGCCACTGTTATATATATATACTATATATCTAGATATATATATATATATATATATATACTGATCAAAAAATAAATAAAGGCACAAACAAAAACTAAGCCATCCTAGATCTGACGGAATGAATATTCTTATTAAAAACTTCTTCACATAGTTGAATGTGCTGACAACAAAATCACACAAAATGATCAATGGAAATCAAATTTATCAACCCATGGAGGTCTGGATTTGGAGTCACACTAAAAATGAAAGTGGAAAAAAACACCACAGGCTGATCCAACTTTGATATAATGTCCTTAAAACAAGTCAAAATGAGTAGTGTTGAGCTCGAATATTCGATTTTCGAATATTTAGCTCGAATATCGCTATTTCGCCATTTCGCGAATATTCGCGAATATATCATCGGATATCCGACGTGATCGCGATTTTTCGCGATTTATTGCGCTTTTATCATCGCGATTCATTGCCATGAATGGGATCACGATTATATAATCGCAATGCGATTTTTTAAAACGGAAATGACGGATATTTTCCCAGTCGAATATCCGAGCTCCATTGACTTGCATGCATATTTGGTCGCATTGCGCTTTCTCGGGTAATCGCAATTTCGGATTTCGCCATTCTCCATTGACTTCAATGTATTGCGCATATGTGGTCGCATTGCGCTTTCTCGGATAATCGCGATTTCAGATTCCGCCATTCTCCATTGACTTGCATGCATTGCGCATATTGGGTCGCAATTGCGATTGTTAGATCGCAATTCATGTCGTAAGTGCGGATATTCGAGATTACGAATATGGAATTGAATATTATGGCGGATATTCGCGAAATTACGCGAATTCGAATATTGCCTAGTCGCTCATCACTAAAAATGAGGCTCAGTAGTGTGTGTGGCCTCCACATGCCTGTTTGACCTCCCTAATATGCCAAGGCATTCTCCTGATGAGGTGGTGGATGGTCTACTGAGGGATCTCCTCCCAAACCTTGACTAAAGCATACCCCAACTCTTGGACAGTCTGTGGTGCAATGTGGTGTTGGTGGATGGAGTGAGACATGATTTCCCATATGTGCTCAATTAGATTCAAGTCTGGGGAACAGGCAGGTCAGCCCATAGCATCAATGCCTTTGTCTTGCAAGAACACTCCAGCCACATGAGGTCTAGCATTGTCTTGCATTAGGAGGAACCCAACCGCACCAGCATATGGTTTAACAAGGGGTCTGAGGATCTCAGTACCTAATGGCAGTCAGACTGCCTCTGGCGAGCACATAGAGGGCTGTGCGGCCCCCAAAGAAATGCCACCCCACACCATAACTGGCCCACTGCCGAACCAGTCATGCTGGAGGATGTTGCAGGCAGCAGAGCGTTCTCCAAGGCATCTCCAGACTCAGTGTTCTCTGGCAAATGCCAAACATCCTGCACGCTATTGGGCTGTAAGCACAACCCCCACCTTATGGAGTCTGTTTCTGACCGTTTGAACAGACACATGCACATTTGTGGGCCACTTTAGGTCATTTTGCAAGGCTCTGGCAGTGCTCCTTAATTTACTCCTTGCACATAAGCGGAGGTAGCGGTCCTGATGCTGGGTTGTTGCCCTTCTATGACCTCCTCCACGTCTCCTGATTGACTGGCCTGGTAGTGCCTCCATGCTCTGGACACTACACTGACAGACACAGCAAACCTTTTTTGCTTTAGTCCAGGTTTGGGGGGAGATCCCTCAGGAGACCATCCACCACCTCATCAGGAGCATGCCCAGGCATTGTAGCGAGGTCATACAGGCATGTGGAGGCCACACACTACTGAGCCTCATTTTGACTTGTTTTAGGGACATTACATCAAAGTTGGATCAGCCTGTAATGTTTATTTTTAGTGTGGCTCCAAATCTAGACCTCCATGGGCTGATTATTTAGATTTCCATTGATAATGTTTGTGTGAGTTTGTTGTCAGCACATTCAACTATGTAAAGAACAAAGTATTTAATAAGAATATTTCTTTCATTCAGATATAGGATGTCTGATTTTTGTGTTTCATTATTTTTTTTTCGATTGGTGTCACTATAAACACCACAAGGTAAATATCATCACAGCGATTGTATAATGTCATTGCATTGCATGTTGCTTTTAAAATGAAAGAAATTTAACAATTTATGTGGAATGCCTACCGAGGTTTTGACAGAATATTGTACAGAGGTATGTACCAAATTGCTATTAGGCGTCAGATAATTTGTTAGCTTCATGACAGATGTCAATAGAAGCAAAAAAAAAAGTGGCATAACAAAATAATCCAATAATCCAGCTCCTTGTGATAACAACTCTTTTGGAACAGCCTCAAGTGTTTAACATATTGAAACAGTTCATCTTCTCACAATGAGTGCAATAACTCTGCCAGGTAAAGAACAATTGTCTATACTTCTTAATGTTGTCTTTTTCCGTCATCCTATTTATGCTGATCTCTTCATCTGGACATCTTTAAATGGTCTGAGTTTAGAGGCCAGAGAATGTGGTTATTACAATCATCAATTACAGTCCTTTTCCCACTATATTAAGATTCTTTGTTTTTTTTATCCTTTGGTATATACAGTAAATCACTGCCATTGACCAAGGATTATTTTCTATTTCTCACTAACTGATAAAGATAGGAAAATTGTATTTACGCTGGAACATTGTTCTCTTTTTTTTTTTTGCGTGAGTCACCCGGGGGAAATGGAGACTCTTGTGATTAGGGGCACCTTTTTATGTCTAATGGCTGGAAAGCTTGGCATTGCAATATCGAACCTGAAAATAATGAGAAACAAAAACGTTAAAACTCACCATACAGAAGGGATAGGAGCATATTTTTTCATTTAAACTCCTGGGTGGTCAGCCCCCCCCCCCCCCCCAAAAAAAAGTTACACTGCATGCAGCTGTCAATAGGGAAGGGCAGAAAATTTATTTAAAAGTTAACACTTTTTTACAGGAATGTACTAGGGAAAAGTATACATGTATGTGTTTTACTACAAATAGCATGAGGCTCCAGATTGAGGCATTAATGGCTTAAAAATGTGTATGATTGAGTCATCCATCACCAAAGTTGAAGTCTAGTGGTCATTTGATTTTGACTGACAGTTAAGCTGTACCAAAATCCACCTTATTAGCCTTTGAAGTCTGTTGTCCATAGTGCAAAGGCCATGCAGTTCAACATACCCTATGTGCACATAAATTCACCCAAATCACAAATGCAAACCTGCGGAATTCACTGTAGCTGCTGTTGACTGGCATTTGAGCTGCTCTAGTCACTTCTTTTCCCCCACAGACTTAAATATTCTGAAGTAAACCAAAGCTTATCAATATTTACTGTTCTTGTAAGGTTCTAAAAACAGAAGGGCAGTCAACAGTTTGAGAACTACAGAGTCCATTACTCCCTGAAAACAGAAGACCACAAATATTTGAAACCACAACAAGCTCCTCTTAGGCTAGTCTGTAAAAATGAACCTGGTAATTGCAGTCACAATGCTGATGATTTATTTGAGATTGGTGTAAGTAATAGCCATTGAGGCATCTTAAACAGATATCATCCCAAAGCATTAACTGGTTCATCCAATCCTTATACTCACTGAAAACAAAATAAGTAAATTTTGCTGTATTTTTGTCAGAAAGTGTCATGGCTGCATTGGATAGGCCTTGGGTAGGAACTCATAGGTCCAGTAGATTCTCAGCAACCTTGATAAACATGGTTTGTGTATGACATATTATCCAATCATCACCAACATGTATGAATAGGGTTTTTTGTTTCTTACATTTGATTTAAAATGCCTGTCAATGACTATATCTCCATATTTACACAATGGGCGACCTATACAAACATACTTTTTCTGTCTGAAATTTACAATACAAAAAAGTCACAGATTATGTTCCATCTAGATTTGCTGACATGGTTGAACTATCTGTGCCCCATTGAGTTTATTCCTTGTTTATAGTTTTATGCATACAAATCCTACTAATAATGGTGCTGTGTGATCACACTGCTGTTATTTAACCTCCTGAGCATTTTTTTAAATAGCACACCACGAGCGAACCCCGCAGAGCATATTGAATGCCGCCGCGATTTACACTATTCAGGACGTGGCCAGCACGAATCATGCTGAGAAAAAGCGATGTCCCTCCATTAACATGGAGGTCTATGGTGGTGGTATGCCAATCCAGAGAATCGCCAGGGAAATCCGGTGAACAGGTAAGTCTGCCCACAGTTATCTTGGGTTGAGTTTCATGATCAGTGAAACTCAACCCGAGATATCTCAGGCAGAAAGTTTGGGAGGTTAAAACATCACATAAATGTCTTTCATTTAAACCCATTGTTTTTTTTTTTTTTTAATAACATCTTTATTAAGCATTTTTTTTCATATACAAACATAGATACGGTCCATATGTACAGC
>CM070036.1:56939493-56963070 GCA_036250615.1 Ptychadena robeensis | reverse complement strand
TAAAGGATATATGTACTTATTCCAGGGCCGTGTATGCCGTGCCTGTTGTTCCCTTTCTATGGCAATGGTGGGTGGGGCAATGTGATGGGGTGGTGTATGCTGATGGGATGTTATTGTTGGCTGTATGTGCAG
This sequence comes from Ptychadena robeensis, assembly GCA_036250615.1. Lineage (NCBI taxonomy): Eukaryota > Metazoa > Chordata > Amphibia > Anura > Ptychadenidae > Ptychadena > Ptychadena robeensis. The sequence continues at coordinate 56,962,938 of CM070036.1, read as the reverse complement.
CCTTTTGTTTTTCTGTAACTGAAAATTTTTCAATAAAAAGTTTATATAAAAAAAAAAAAATCCTTGCTGATTGTGTTAAGGCCAAGATTCAAACCTGAAAACCCAGCACTGCATGACTAGTGCATACCACCAAACCACCATGCTGCCATGCTGCCTGTTTTGTGTCATGCCCCACATGTGATATCCCGACTGCAAAGCAATGTTATGTTTTATGACATAATTTGCAATTGATAATTAATTTTGACAGGTAAAGTTTACTAAAGTGCTGAAATTTCTGTTCTGGTATCACTAGCTGTCAGTGTTAGATAGGATAAAGAGTTGAGCATTTAATTATCTTCTTGATACCAATTCTACAATGCTTTATGGATAGCTTTAGGGATGGTAGAAAAATTCACAGTGCAAATTATTAATTAGAAATAGTCTAATTTTGATGGGGTCATTTTGACTTTTCGCCGAAAAAGTTGAAAATCAGCCTGATATTTCGACTGAAATTTTCACATGCGGGAGTGATTGGAAAATTTACATTGGCGAAAATTCGCATGGTGCTAGCTAACTTTGTCAGCTTATTGCAAAGCCCCTGAAAATGGTATCCTCACAAAAATTGCTGGAGTTGTAGAGAAGGGTTGGGGAAACATTTGAAAACAATAAGTTTTGCTCTAACATGTCAAGTTGTGTATAAATTGGGTTTAAATCTCAGCTCTGATTGTAAAGCTCTGCTACTATGTACACTGATTCTTCTAGTATAGCTCAAGCTCATACAGCAAATCGAAATTTTCCACCTTATGTGAATTTTTTACCTTATGCAAATTTTAGGCTTTATGCGAATTTGTGAGTGTTTTATGCGAATTTTCAACTTTAGAAATTTTGACTCGAAAATTTTGCAGTTGAATCGAAATTCGATTGGGAAACTCGAAATTTAATTAGAATCGAATTTTATTCATTTCGACCCTCTCTAGATAGCTTAGGAAATCATGAGTATATCTCATATATAATCTCTTATAAAACACAACTGAAAGTATGTACAATATCATTCGGAATCATTCCACACAATAAACTCTACATACTGTAATTCGTACGGGTTACTTGAGACAGTCGGTAGAAAGCAAATAATTTTCATTGAGCGTCCACTTTCAAACCACGAGTTTAAAGAGATTCAAAGATACCCTAAATTCAATGTCAAATTTACATCTTGAGCTTTACCACATGATACTACTATGCATATATATAAGTCCCACATGGTATTCTTTTGGCCAGTTAAATTTTGGGTTAAATACCTACAGTGAGGAACATAGGTATTTGAACATCCTGCAGGTGCATTCAAAATAAATTCAGGAAATTACATTGCATGATTTTTAAAGAATTTATTTGAATTGCACTGCTGCACATAAGTGTTTTGTTTGTAATTACAGAGGTCAGACATTTCCTGTAGTTCTTGACCAGGTTTGCACACACAGGATTTTGGCTCACTACTCCACACAGATCTCCTTTAGATCTCAGGTTTCTGGGCTGTTGCTGAGCAACACGTTTGAGCTCCCTCCAAAGATTTTCTTTTGGATTTTTGGAGACTGGTTAGGCCACTCCAGAACATTGAAATGCTTCTTACAGAGTCACTCATTGGTTATCCTGGCTGTGTGCTTATTGTTATGTTGGAAGACCCAGCCACAACCCCATCTTTAATGGTCTGACTGAGGGAGGTTGTTTCTCAAAATATCACAATACATGGCCCCATTCACCCCATATTTAATTAATTGAAGTTGTCCTGACCCTTTCGCAGAAAAGCACCCCCAAATGCATGATGTTACTGCCCCCATGCTTTAAAGTAGGGATGTGTTTTTGGGATGAAATTCATCCTTCTTTTTCCTCCAAACACAGCAAGTAAAATTTAGACCAAAAAGTTCTACTTTGGTCTCATCTGACACATGACTTTCTCCCATGCTTCCTTTGGATCATCCAGATGGTCTTTGGCAAACTTCAGACAAGCCTGGACATGTGATGAGCAGGGTAACCTTCCATGCAATGCATGATTTGAAACCATGATGGTGTAGTGTTCTACCAACCGTGACCTTTGAAACTGTGGTCCTAGCTCTCATAACATGTTTGCTTTTCTTCCCCTGGCGAACAGTACAGGTGTTTGACCCACCCTGTTCACCGGTGGGAAGAAGGTTGCTATTCTTCTGCTGGCCGGATCAGGAGCAGAAAGATCCAGTCAGTGGAAGAATTCTTTGACCAGAGAACGCAGAGAGAAGCCGGTCTCTCATGAAAGAAAAACGTCTCAAACCGGATATCAAAACCAGGAACTGTGCGTTCCTGGTATCGTCAGTGACACCACGTCCCTTTTTAAATTAAAATTCTCAGCGAACAAGCGGAGAATTTGAATCTTCATGCGAACAGGCAGACATCTGACTTTAAAAATCTGATCCGTCTGTTCGCGGATGGACCTAGCCGAAGTTCGGCCATTACTAATCATCAGTGATACCCCACAAGGTGAGATCTTGCATTAAGCCACAGACCAAGGGAGACTGACAGTCATCTTTAGTCTTTTCCATTTTATATTAATTGCTCCAACAGTTGATATATTTTTACCAAGCTGCTTGGCAATTGCCCCATAGCCCTTTCCAGCCTTGTGAGGTCCACAATTTAGTCTCAGGTGTCTTTTGACAGTTCTTTGGTCCTACCCATGGTAGTAGTTGGAGTCTGACTAACTGTGGGGTGGACAGGTGTCTTTAAAAAGTTTACACAGGTGCTACTAAGATGAATGAGTAGCGTAGAGGTGAACTTGATTAAATTCTTTAACCTCCTTAGTGTTCATGACGAGTCCTTCTAGTCCACAGTTTGTGTGAAGAACAAACTCTGGATGAGCTGGGCTCCCATGAAAGCCGCATCACGGTGATCGCGTCACGGTGACGTGGAAGGGGGCAAGGGTGAACAGTGCCATAGACCTCCATGTTAATGGAGGGGCCTCTGCTTTCCAGCCCTCACAGCCATGAATGACTCATGAATGACACCGGCTGTGTGGAGAGGGGAGGGGGATAGGGGAGGAACGAAATGGCAGGCAGTGTACCTTGTACACTGCTGCCATTGCCTGTACCGCACTGTTAAAAACAGTGCGGTACAGGCGGTGTGCTAGGGAGGTTAAAAATCATACAATGTGATTTCCTGAATTTTCTTTTAAATGCTGTCTCTCACAGTGGGAATGCATCTACAATGTGAATTTCAGACCTCTCCAAGATTTCTAAGTGGGAGAACATAATCACAGGGTGTTCAAATATGTAGGTCCCTACTGCAGGTTTAAAAAGAGTTGAAGATGCAGTGGCAATAGTCACAGAATTTTTACATTTGTACCCCTACATTACTCTGATACACAGTATCACAGTGATGTAGGAATTGATGAGAGGAATCAATGAACAAACAGAGTGGTAGAATTTGAGAAGGGAGTTGTCCATTCGCGAACAGGTGGATCAGACTTTTAGAAAAGTCTGACGTACACCTGTTCTAATTCCTGCCTAAAACCAGAAGTGACATCACTTTCAGTACATGGAGTGTATAGTGCAGTGTTCCATATACCGGAAGTGATGTCAATGACGTGTTTTGCCAGTAAATATACATAGAAAGCAATAGACTTTCTGGCTACATGCATGACCTTCATAGTAATGTATTTTTCAGACCATAAAATGCACTTTTTTCCCTTGAGAAATCGGGGGGAAAAAATGCCTGTTTCTTATGGTTCAAGGGGCCGAGTGGCTGCGAGTGGTCACGCCTTGGCTTCCTGCTAACGTCTTTGCTCTCCTGGCAAGAAGATTAGCTGGGAAAGTGGAGAAGCTGTCAAATGGGAGATCCAGTCATGGGCCTGTACTGTGTTGTTTATATCAGCAGAGCCACACTGATATAACCAATGAAGAGCAGAGAAAAATAGATGAAAGAGCTTCCCGCAGGCATCTCTCCCATCTATCTCTTAATGTGAGTGAAAGCTTAACTGACGCTGCAGCTTTCCCACACACACAGCCAAAGAGGGTAGATGTTGGCACGCAGCTCTGCTCCCCCCTCTTTCCCGATGTGTGAGAAAGATAGCGTCATGTGCCATGATGTGCTATTAATCACATCTTGTGGCGGAAATCTGGTATTGCATGTGGATCTTTTCTCTAATTGATTTGAACACTTCAAATATGTTTTTTCTTGTTTTCCTGCTCTAAAAACTGTGTGTGTCTTATGCCGGGTGCATGTTATGGTCTGAAAAATATGGTATATCACAAGAAACCCTTGTATTGGTAAATGATTGGCCAACAAAATATTTAACATAAACTATCAATTGGTAAAAAAAAATTGACAATGCCAAAAATAAATATAAATAGATCACACCCAGAATAAATCTAGAATAGAAGGATAGGTTTGGCACGTTTTTGGCTGCAAGGGCAATCTATTTATTTTAAATAGATTGCCTTATAGCGATGGTGGAATTTTTTGACTAGCTGACTTTGTGAGCTTATTGCACAGCCCCTGAACATAGTATCAACAAAAAAAATTGCTGGAGATGCAGAGAAGGGTTGTGGGAACATTGAAAAAAAAGCACATGTAGTTTTTGCATAAATTAAGTTCAAAGTCAAAGTTTAAATTTTGACTTTCGAAATTTTGACTTGACTTTGAACTTAATTTATTATACTTTTAATAATATATCATACTTTTTTGTAGTATACCCCCTATCTTCTATACATCTTCAGCAAGTTTGGTGATGATGCCATGCTCAGATGCTTTGCAATTAAGTCAAAATGGTCAAATTTGTTTTAAAATGTGCAGTAATCATTGGGTAAGTAACGTTATGACATCACCCACTAACTGTCCGGCTTGGAGGCTTCTTATCCCGATACAACGGCTAGAATTCTAGCAAGAATCACCCAATTTACAGCAATTAATATGATACACACATCTTTTTTATGAATCAGTAATGTGGTGTATGATGTCATCTTGTGGTCTGGGGAGAACTTTATGATATTTCATAAAAAAGATAATTGAATTTTATGATGACCGATACCTTTAACCAGAGCTTTTTTTCTCAGCCCCTGGACCAGGGCTCTGACGGGCTGTGGAGCACATAGACTTTACCTACTCGGCGGATGCTGTGTTCAGACATCTGCCGATGCAGAGGTTCAACGTACTCCACTATGTTCAGCCCTGCATCAGCGGAATGGCTCAGTGCTGTGAGAACACAGCAGCTGCCGAGCAGGTAAGTGAATGTGCTCCGCAATACGCTTAGCGGAGGGGTCCCGATGGAAGTGGAACCCCCCCCCCCATTGCCCCATCGCCGTTGAGCATTGCAGCTAAATTTCTGTGTTGAACACATGGACATGGAGCCAGGGCTTTACATATGCCTACTCCCTGACTTTCACCCCCAGCTGCTCCAACACCCTTTTTTGGATTAGTAATTTACAATGTGACATCACTATCTGCAACAATTTACAGCTATTAATGTTTCCCTGCGGTTATCCAAGTGACATAAATTGTATGCAATAACAACTGAAAAAACTTGGCAATCTAAAAATCGAGACTACATCCAAGCAATATCTGATAGGGGGCTTTTTAGTAGGAAGAATTTTGCTCAGGGGCCTCAAAATTTGCATGGATGTAGTCTCAGGGGTTAACTGGTAACCCCCAAAATGTCAGGTTCAAATTCTATGTGTTGAAATTAGGATAAGTGAAAGCCTGTAGATACAGGCTGAAAGCAGTAACCCCGAGCTGGACTAATTGTATGTGAGAAGGGCATAGTATGGCATAGTATGATTTAAATAAAAGTGTATTTCACCCAAATATAGCAGTTCAGCAGCTTACAAACTCTTACGTTGCAGTCATCAAGGGACCATATGACACAATGACACTCATTGTTTGCACACATTGGACACACACAAGCGCACTGCCCGTGGGGAACTGGTGGTCATATATAAGCTTCTGCCCTCTGGCTTCCAGGCACTCACTGGACCTGTAGATATTTTTCACAGAGTAATCCCAGATGTTTATGAGCCCCCACCTGAACCTTACCCTGGCCAACCAGGTCTGTCAAGTAGACTGGTATAGCTAAAAGGGCAGCTGTTCGTGATGCTCTCTCTCCAAACATTCCATACCCTATGCCAAACTGGGGCCTGGTTAGTGGTTTTGGCAAGAAAAAAAATTTAAATACCAAAAATAAAGCCCCCTGTTTTCATAAAGCTTCATATGCATGAGCTACAGGTTAAACATGAAAAATGTGTCATGAGCTGTGCCTTTTCTTGGAAGATAGGTTCTGTTACCATGTAAATGATGCCCTGGTCTGTTTGCAGACATTGTAAAGACGCTGTATGTATCCTAATGTATCCTAAAGTCAATGGCATTGTTTTACTCAAATCAGGGTAAAATTATGCGACATTCATTTAAACACAATCACAAAACCGCCTGTAAATGTCTGCAAATAGTGTCAAATGCCCTAATAGGTTTGCACATTCAAAAATTATTTTTCATTTTTAAAGTTGGCTTTTTTTTGCACTTAAAACAGCAAAAACGCTTGTCAGTCCCATCAACCCCAATATCCGTTTGTGGACATTACAAGAAAAACTGAAGATCTTTTAAGTCAACCCAGTGGAGGACATTAACCAAGGCTTCTGAAAACATTCTATAGTCTAATTAGGGGAAATGTCTGTTCAAACAAATGATCAAACAAGGCTGACTTCTGCTAGTCAATTAGAAGTGTAAAAGGCATTAAATTGAGTAACATGTGCTAGAGGAGTCCCAGCATGATGATACATTTTCTTGATTGGTAAGGCTTGTTGCCAACAGCACGTAGGCCCTTCCCCTAGCATTAAGCTATCTTAGGTTTATCAAAACATACATGTATATATTCATTAAGACAAAAAAAGCTATTTATTAGATTGTTACTTTGCCTTTCTTCTGGTGAAATACACCAGAATGTTATGACTTATAGAGCTGAACAAATACACCTCATATTTGATACAGGATGTGGAGCAGCACCATTTGCTACCTTAAACCACACTCTAAACACATCCATAGTTTATTAAGGGATTTACAGATGCCCAACTTCAGGTATATTTATCCTGATGGTGAGGGGGTATCTACTCTTGTATGGCTCCCTGATGCTCCCCATTTCCAACATTCAGCTTTGTGGCCTTGCAATAAAGTGTTTCAGTTTTCTAAATGGCCAGGGAGAAACAAAGAAATAAAGGTGGAGTGTGCTCCATTTATCTGCCTCCTGTGAAATTCCATGTTTTTGCACCATTCATTAGTTGGAAAAATATAACTTAAATAAACAGTCTACATTAATCTTGGTGATAATATACAGTTTGGCATTTTTAATGTTTTCATTTACCTATTATGTTATGTAAGGGGCATTTTTAATTTGTTTGCCACGGTCATTTTGGGAAATCATAATATACAAAAAATTTAATTTGTTGGCCTTATGTGCATTTTTAATTTAGATGGCTCATCTCATGGGTTGTGACAATGGTACATTGTAATGTCTCATTGTCCCAGTAGCACTTTTATTTTTGACTGTTGGGCTCTGCTGGAGGTTGAGATTCCTTACTCCATAGAGGTGAACATTTTTACAGATTTTATCAAGGAACCATACTGTGTAATTGTAATTCTGTATGTGTTTCAATGTATTTCAAGTATATTCGAAATATATAGTAACATTCAAACGTGCTTTCTAGTTTTGCCTACCTGAAGAAGTAAATCAATTGTGAAGTGCATAGAGAATACATATTCAGAAAATATGGATGCATGTTCATAATTGTAAACAAAATTGTTGTGCAAAGGTTAAAATGTTTTATTTTAGGTTTTTTAATAAATTTTTATACAATGCATAAGAATCTGTTTTTGGGGCTAGAACATGCTCAAGCACAGTGATGGTGAACCTTATAGAGACCGAGTGCCCAAACTCAAACCCAATTTATTTATCGCAAAGTGCTGGCATGGCAATTGAACCTGATGCACACATAAATCATGTAAGCGTGTACTCTTATTTCTTTTAAGATATAAAACCTCCCTTAATTATCTCTAATATAAATATTAAAACGGTAATATAGTAAAATAGTAATATAAATATAATCTATGATTCGTTTCAGTTATTTGTATCATTATATTTGTATTTGTATCATCATAAAAGTACCATTTGCCCTCATTCCATCCCTAAAGGTAGCCACACATGAGGAGGCTACCACGATAGATGAGGGATCGGACGAGAATTTGTCAGAGAGATTCCTGGTCTATCTCACCAGGTGGGGCCACTCGATTTTCGGCTGAGCGACCGTAGATGATCAGCCGAAAAATCAGGTGCATATTGGGCCGTGTATGGCTGAGTATGCACAGAATTGCCGCTTGTAATCTTCATTAGGATCCTTGTGTGACACAGGAGGAGAAGAATAACTAGGAAACAAGGACAGAGTGTTGTCACCCTATGAAAATAAGTTGCTGAAGGGTGGATGAAGCATCTGAGGTTACACGGCTCTGGTCAGTTACACTAACTTTCACCACTGTTGTCTTGTATAACATGATTTAATAATGACATTTTTCCTATTCCGTGCCCTCCATCTAGAATAGTTGTAATTACATTAGGTTATAACTTGAGGTTCAGTTGTTTAGGGGGGTCATGGTAGTTACAGGCTTCATGTAAATCCTAGGGCTGCTGAAAGACTTCAGATCCCAGCATGCGTGTTCTGTCCAGACTTGCTATCAAGCTACAACTGCAAGCATTCCCTTCTGTCAGTTGCAAAAGAACTACACTACTCAGCACACCCAGTTGCCCTTTCTAGCTATTGTAGAGCTACAACCTCTAATCTGCTCTGCTACAATTTCTTCTACCTTCTACTCTCATTCTGTATTCTACTCATTCATACATATTGCATGCACTCTCTCTATCTGTCTCTCTCATTACACTACATACCTTTCCCTCTGCCTGCTGCTTGTTCCTTCCCCAGCTTCTGATTGGCTGGAATTACTAGGGGAGGTTATGGGTTGTTGAGTGCAATGCAAAAAGAAGGGAAGAAAACTGACAGCATTAAGAGCAAATAGGCTGCAGTTCTTTCCTCTCTCCAGGCAGACAGCCCATGCCCAGACTGAGACCTGCCAGTGCCAATCTCTGCACACATGCCATAGGTTCATAGGTGCCATCACGGGTATAAACCTTGAAGATTTACAAAGACCCTGGTAAGAGGGAATGACAATTTCTCTTTTCTGGATCTGCATTTGAGTGAATACATTAAAACTATTCAAATGTGATTAATAAATATACCTGTCAAGTTTTCCGTTTTGGACGGGAAAGTCACGCTATTTATGTGTCTTTCCCTGCCAAATCCTGATTTCAATAAATCCCAGGATTTCAATAATTCCCAAGATTTTAAAATCAATGTAACATAGTTACTCTCTCTCGCCACTTCCTGTATCTGGAACGCGGAAATGTCAGTCCAGATACCGGAAGTGACATCAGTGACATAGCTTCCTGTAATTTTTCCCTTTATGGATAATATTCATTTTATTCAGACCGCTTATTCAGCACTCTGCTAGAGCTACAATAGAACTTGGCTTCTTAGAACTAATTTTATTTTTCAGAACAAATACTTATTTTCTTACATTTGGTCATGTGTACCACAAAGTCAGTAACAGGAAGTGACGTCAGTGGATGGCTTAGCAGAAGTGTAAACTTGAAAATGTTTACTGTGGCAAAGGTCTGAAAATTCAGAATTGCCCATTGGTTGCTAGACCAGTGTTTTGGTGAAGGACCCCCCAAAGCATACCTGCCAACGTTAATGTGAAAGAATTAGGGGAAAATTCAGGAAGTGGCCAAAACAGGATAGTTGACAGGTATGCCCCAATGCTAGCCTTTCTCTAATTTTCCAGGGCTTTTTAAGGACTTGGCAGCTTAATATTGACTTTTAGTAGACCTTAGCTAGACAATAGAAAGAGAAATATGGGATGGGATATATGGAAGTATGTTGAATTTTGTTGAAACTTTGCCTTTTTAATCTGATGAAAATGCAAAAAATGTGTTTCAGGCACACAAACATTATTATATACTTCAAAGCCACTTTTATCTTCTTGTATGTATCTCTGCATCACAGATTTTCTAAATAGCAATGATCTCTATTAACCTAACACCACATTAAATAACTCAATAAATAAAGCAATAACCCATTTTCCACACGAGAAATAAATTTCAAGGCATACCACCGATCAATTTAAATGTATACACTAATGCAGGCACAATCAATTAGAACTTCTTATGACAATTAAGAGTGCATTTGTTACATCACTAAAGCGTGTACTCACATCAATTATGGTTTGCATCAAATGAATGTTAATGGCACCTCCTCTTCCTGGGACAAAGAGTGACCCACCTGATAGGTCTGCTCTTATGCTGTAAATCAATAGTACATATTAGGCATGCACCAAAAGATGGGTTAATATCATAAGTTCATTAAATTAATTGTGTTTGATCAAATTAGAGGCTTTCATTAGCCTGTGTATTTATGATCCCTACATTAATCATCATAATCCTTTTACAAGCTTAGTTGCACGTTCTTTGCTCTGACACTGAGAATGTATTCAAATTACAAACCGCAGTCATGCAGACCTCCTTGTGTAATTAACAGCTAAATGAGCTGCAGACACTTAAGCCAAAAAATATCAAAGTCTGTGGTGTTAAAAGGAAGGTGTCATAGACAAATCAAAGGTGAGTACATAAATGTAATTAAATATTGAACAAGAAAGAGATTTTACAAGTGGATACGCAAGAACCATAGGTATAAATAGTTATTTCATTAATATCTGTGAGTAGAAACAAACAGTACAAAGGCTTTAAAAAAATACAGTCTATAGGTCCAAAATGCTTCAGTGATGTTTATAATCACACAATAAACTTCTAAAAGCTACAGTAGTTTTATAAAGGACAGGCTACCAGTCCAGAGTCATTAAAACTTTAAATCCAGTGCTGCACAATGTGTATGTTTAGCTCACACAGAATGCAGATAATGTAGCTTTGTTCTGTTGGGGTTTCTGATCATTGATAGACTATTCATGGTGAATCACTTCCGAACAGTATACTTCAAAAAGATTAACGTTCTAAACTAAAAATTCTTGACTGAGGGATCTATTGTTAATTTTGTCCCTCCTGTACAAGATCCCCATAAAACAGCAGCCACAACAGCACTTTTTTAACAAGTGATATACAAGAGAAAAGGGGTCTTTGGTGTCCATTAGCCAAAAGGCTTCACTATGCATAACCATCGTATAGTGACTCTCATCCCCAACTGCACCCTAACCAGCTTGCACCACACTCGGGGAGCATTATACCACTAGATGGGCCCCTTACCCTGCAACCATAAATGTTCTTTGAACAGACCTCCAAATACACCTTTTACCACCATGGCTGCTATTAAAAATTATTTACAACAGAAATGAAAGAACAAAAATAATAAAAAGTCACTAACCTTTTGTTATCAACAAAATACATTTATTTATTTTGCTTTTGGCTATACAGTTTAACATAATGCAATGCTAACTGCACCAAAAAACTAACTCACTATGGATAGAGACAATTATTATATTAGAAAAGACTCAGTGCATACATAACCAAATTCAATTGCATATTTTCATTCCAATATAATATAGTAATGTATTGTTTAATCTCCCTAGCGGTAACCCTGAGTCCAGTTAACAATACTTGCATAATTTGGCAACCCCGAGCTGGACTTGGGGTAGCAGAAACACTGCATCAAGCGCTATCCCCTGATGCTCTTCGGTTGATCTCCAGTATCTCCCGGCTTCTTCCTCCTTTGGCGCGGGTAAGTGATGACGTCGTAGGGCAGGGCAGGAAATTTTAAATTTGAAAACTCTGCATTTACATTATATATTATAATGAGTTTTCTTTGCATTTGTATTGAATAGAATTATTTATCCAGTCCAATACAAAAGAAAAAAATCACATTCCAAGTAAATATAGAGTTACAATTTAGAAAATTACCAGTTATTAAATTGCTACTGTGTAATACTGTGCTTATTGCTTTTGCTAATTTTGAATGTTTTCTGCATGCCTGACCTCGGTCTGTATATGGACTATGGCTATACCTGCCTGATTCTGCCTGGATTACGACTATGTCTACCGCCTGTCCGACTTCTGCCTGGACTGCGACTATGCTTGCCACCCGCTCTAAATTTTTTGATACCGACTAGTGATAAGCAGCATAGGCAAAATTTGAAATTGTGATATTCTACTAATATTCGATTCGATATTCATGAATATTCGCAATTGCGAGCACATTGCGAAAATGTATGCGTAATCGCCTCTCGACTACCTTTAAAATGAATGGTCACATGCTATTTATTTTCGCACTGCGAATATATATTTGCAATCCATTCCCATGAGCATCCTAATGGCGATTATTGCGAATATTCAAATTTGCGAATTTTTGAATAGCCGATATTCGCCGAATATATTCGCAATTCGAATATTCAAGCTCAACACTAATACTGACTACTCTAACAGCTTTTACGCTGATATGGCTTCAAGTTCCAGAAGGCGTCCATCTGCCCAAGATGTGCTTGAACACTTATCAGACACCGATATGGATTCCACTGTGACAAAGAACCTGATCCCTCGTAGGATTTTTTGACTGCAAGTGACAGAAACTCTATGGAGGTCAGTAATGTGCACACCTGGTGTGTGGGTGGCAGTCAGCCCTAGCCTGAGCCCCCTAGATTTTTCTTTTATTGGGGAACCTAGTCTAAAGATGCTATGTGAACACCACCAACTGGCCTACTTGGAGCAGAACCATTAAGTGGAAACTAATGACCCAAATTTACAGGTGGCTTTTTCTCTGCCATGTGATCCCCAGGGGTTGGTGGGGAAACCCCTGCAGAAGTGGTACTGCTCCACAAACAAACTGATCACTTTTTTTCAGAACAGTAATGACTGGATATCTTTTTAGTCTCTAGTTTTTACACTTCACCAATAATGATGGTTTTGATGAGGCCATCCATCATGCACCCAAGCTGAAAATAAATCATGTGCCAGAAAGGGACATTACAGTTAGAGATGGTCGAATTTTATTGAGTTAATTGCAAATCCCCTAAACATGGTATCATCACCAAATTTGCTGGAGATGTACAGAAGGGGGGTATACCACAAAAAAAGAAAATATGTCTCTAACACAAATAGTTTTTGAACAAATAAAGTTCAAAGTCAAGTCAAAATGTCAAATATTGTAATTTTGACTTTATTTTTAACTTAATTAATGCAAAAACTCCATGTGCTAGAGCAAAACTTTTTTATTTCAGATGTTCCCACAACCCTTATCTACATCTCCAGCAATTTTGGTGACAGCATGTCCAGGGGCTTTGCAATCAACTCACAAATTTAGCCAGTCAAAAAATTCGACCATCTCTAATTAAAGTGGATGAAAGCCTGATGGCATATAAAGGAAGGCTGAGCTGAGTCTAGTTTATAGCCTCAAAACAAGCATGCTTTGGGATCAAATTCTTTCTGATGTTTGAGTCCAAATCTGTGTATATTTCGAACTCACTCATACACACGACATAAACAAAATAGAATTGGTTCTTTTGAAGTGGCCACATTTGCTGTCCTGACTCTCATTAAGCATTTGCTCAACCAGGGATATTGCCTTACCACAGACAATATCTCCTCCCCTGAACTGTACATGCTCCCAATCCAGAACAGGACAGATGGCTAAAGAACTGTAAGCGCTAACCGTCGTGTCATCTAATTTTTGTGCCCAAAAGCTCAACCCAGGGGATATAGTTCTCTGGTAGAAGAGCAAGATGATGGCACTTAGATGGTGTGACAAAAAGATGTTTGTATGTTGAGCACTTTCCACAACACCACCACCATTCAGTGCAGAACAAGGAGGGGAAATGATGTTCAAAGGCCTCAGGTTGTGGTCGACAGACAATGGGAGGTGTCGACAGAGCTGATCAGGCCATGACCTTTTATTATAACTTCATATGGCAAATTTGTGATGCCATATGTGCCAAACACCAGACATCAAAACAGCATCAACTACAACCTGGATGACACTCTTCTTACACAGCGAGCCCATTGCACTTAAAGGCTTCTCATTTTCCTGACTCCAACGCCTAGAAAGCAAGCACCCACAAGAATATGTGTGGCATGCTGCTCCATAGGAGGCAAAATGGGGAAAATGTTTGTAAGGAAACCTGCTACTTCCGCCCTGACTGTGGTGCTGGACCTTGTACTGTCCCTTGTTTTAAAATATATCATACAAGGGAAATATTTTAAAATAATTCCTTTGAGCTAATTTTATGATCCAGCCATGTGCTCACTAAAAGTATTTTTAAACTTTTTTGACATTTGTCAATTAGAGAACTATTTCCCAAATTTCCATAATGTTGCAATACTTAATAAACAGTACATCTGCACTAACTTTTCTGAAACATATAGGCTTTACCTGATCAGATTCACAAAATATTGCAAGAGGAGAGGCTTTCAACAGTGCTCCTTCAAATTCACATACCTAGTTAGCTGGCCAAACTATGTACTGCCTTTACAACACTGTAATCCTTATGAATTTGTCCTTTACTTTATCAGGCGTATACATCACACAATATGATTTGTTTTTTTCCTAATTGATTTGCACTCAGTACCCCATAAGTACCCCTTGACCAAGTGGGGAGGGCATAAATTATTAAAACAATTGAAATATTACATAAGAATTTAGACCCTTACTTTTTTTTTTTTCAATAAACATTTTATTAAAGATGAAAAGCAAATACATAGACCCTTACTTATGACTACAAGGCAAGTCTCTGGTTGGGCTATTCTTAGATATTTACTGAGTCATCCCTAATCCACTCCTGTGTTTTGTTCACTGTGTGCTTTGGGGTTCTAGAACAGTGAAAATCTGTTCAATCACAATAAAATATCTGATTGCTGGAGTACTGCAGATTTGACCTTGTCCTTCTGGAACAGCCCCTCTCCTTCAATTGCTAGGTTTGGCCAGCCACTTGGCATTTCTTACACCTGAAAACCAAAGAGGCCACTATGCACTTGTGAACTTTCAGTAAAACATTTTTCTAGCCTTGCCAAGATCTAAGCTTTGCAACAATCCTGTCACTGTGCTCTAGGTGACTCAGGTGGCTAGCACTCTGGCAATGCAGTGCTAGGATCCCAGGTTGAAATCCTGGCCTGGGCACTATCTGCAAGGAATTTGCACGTTTTCCACGGGTCTGTGTGGGTTTCCTCTGGGTACTCCAGTTTCCTCCCACACTCCAAAGACATGCTGATAGGTTAACTGGCTTCCCCAAAAATATATCTTATATTAGTTATACATGACTTGTGACTGTGACTGTTAGTTACATAAGATAATAATAAGATGATAATAATAATCATCATAATAATAATAATTTCATTGAACACAGGGCTTGGCTTTTGCTCTGATGCATTTTCAGGAAATTATGGGTTTTCACCTTTCTAAATCATGTCCATTCACTTTAATTTACCCTCATGTCCATTTACTTTAATTTAATCAGAATCACCAGACCTGCTCCTCCATGGCTAGTCCACAGTTTTGCCCAAGGGTCTCACTTGACATATGTGATGTCCAGCTCCAGTAGTGATTACCAAAGTAGTGAGTATCCACTATTACTCTTAGGTCCATAAGAGTTGATCATATTATCCACCTAGAATTAGTCAACTAGTAGAATATTCACACCAGATTGTTGCAAACACTTTTACAAACAATTGGGATTACAAATCTGTAGATGTTTTCAATGACTTAGTCAACAGGTACAAAAGAAGAAAGAACATTTCTTTAGACACAACAACATCCTAAAGCCATGTGTCAACTGCTTTCAGTGCAGGGAAAAATGACACTTATCTGCTGATTTGTGGGAAAATTGCTTGCAACTTTGTAATGCTGTTATTTGGCATTACAAAGACATGTAAAAGCTGAAACCAATGCTTTTCAGGCGCAGCTTTTCTGCATCTAGGCCAGGTCCATCTGCGAAAAAAACTACGTCCACCTGTTCACGGGAAGATTCAAATTCCCTGCCTATTTGAATTTGAGAATTTGAATTGACACTGGTGACACTTCCGGTACCTGGAATGCACAGTTCCCAGTTTCACTATCTGGACGTCACTTCTGGTTTGAGCCGGTTTTCTTTCACTGTAGACCAGGTTCTCTACCTGATCTCTGGGCAAAAAATTCTTCCACTGGTCGGATCTTTCTGCTCCTGATCCGGCCAGCGGAAGAAAAGTACCCTTCTTCCCGCCGGGGAAAAGGGTGGGTCGAACACCCGTGCTGTTTCCCCGGGGGAACATGTTATGTTCACGGCCATCACTATTCTTACACTATCTGCATTTCTGTAGTTTAAAAGAAGGGAGGAAAGACAACTCACAGACTTCACATCATGACACTATTTATACTTTCCCTCTATTGTGGACGTCAGGGACGTCACTTCCTTGATTTGTCCCTTATTCTGCCACAATGATACCATCTTTTATGCAGCACTATAGGTCTAGCTATCAACTAATGATCATCTTCTCTGCACCAGCCCTCTCTTCTAGTCTAGGGTAGTGAAAACTGTTTTCTTTTAAAAAGAAGTATCGCTCTAGGACATTTTACTTTCACAAAAAGAAATTCAAAGTCAAGTTAAAATTTTTGCAATTACATTTTCCTTTTGACCTTGAACTTCATTTATGCAAAATACTACATGTGCGTGAGCAAAAAGCCTTTTTATAAGGTTTACCAGGTTAGTACTAGTACTAGTAGATAATAAATAAAAATATATATATAATGAAAATCAAACTACATATTTGAATATTAAAGTTATATAAAAAAAAATAAAAAAAACAGCGGTTGCGATTTCATATATAGAGACTGCAAGAGCAACCAGTTACTAAATAACTATCTTATTTAAAGCTCTTGATGTAGTGTGCTTGCTTGGTATTTGTAAAGCTAAACAGGCACACAGCGCTCTCAGTGTGGAGAAAGTAAGCCACCAGGAAGACAAGTGAAAAACAATGATATCCATTTCTATTAGGCAAATAAGCTCTGAAAATCATTCACATAATCTAAATACTCAGTACATCTTATCTAGCAGGAAGCAGAGATTATCAGACATCTACATTTCCAAGAACATATTTTAATCGCTGAACCTGACAGTAGTTTTTCCACTTAATTTGCATACCAGGCTTTGTAAAATACACCAATTCAAAACTTAGAAAAACCTGAATCACTGATTACAAGACCAATAAAAGTCTGTAGAATTTACATACACATTTACTGGTACCTTGTCACATCGTCTTAACCTCTAAATTTCCAAACAACGGGTAAATGAACTTGTCTGCAACAGTTTTTTTTTTTTGTACTTTTTTCCTCTTTTGCTTTTCAAATTACAGTGTATATTTCTAGAGCCCTGATGCAATTATGCCACCTCAATTGCCTCTCAATGGAAAAAGCACCAGGCTAGACTTGGATATCAAAAGGCAGAAATTGCCTGAGAAAACCAACAACACAAAGACAGCTACGTTTCTGTCGAAAGTAGACAGAATAAAAGTCGACAGTTTCTATTAGCAGTAACAAGACAAAATACAGAGGCCCTTTATCTCTTAAAATGTAAATTTATACAAGGATTCATGCTGCCTTGCTGTAAATATCAAATACCCCTTAAGACCGTAGAACAAGAGTGAATTGATTTTCCTCTTGGTCTCCACCATCTGCAGATTCTCATAGCTTGGCATTATATCAGTGCTAAATTAAAAATCCTGCACTCTAAAACCATAAGGGAGATTTGTGAAGTTCAAGCTGTTTATTCTTTAAATTATATGATTGATTTTCTATGTTCATATCTACTCCATCTGAATCATTTTTCAAGTTTATTCAATTGATTTCTTAGTGTTATGTGTTGCTCTCTCAATAACCTTTCTTTAGTGTATATCAGCTTTATATCTGTTCTCATTTACATTTATAGGCCTAAAGCAGCTGAAACTATATTGATTTTCTTCAAGCACTTTAGTATACAATCCCTAGTTATTTGTGATGAATGCTCTTTCTCATTTATGGTATTAAAGTCTCAGAGAGGAAACCTAATTCGATTTGCATTCATTTGAGTCATCTGCCCTTCAGAGATACATGATTGTATGGCCTGTTTTGTAAGACAATTCATAATATACTGCAGTCAGAGAGAATGATAAAGTGCCTATGAAAAGTACAGGGTCATTCATTGAAATATTCTCATTATTGATGGCTGGAATATTTCATTTGATAATTCAGTAAAATGTAGAGATATGACAAGGTGACCATTCAATCAAACTACTTCACTAACTTCTGTTTAACACTGAATAAAATTAAAACTATCAAATATGATAATTAGTTCTGAATTTATGGGAAGATTATCATATGAATAGTGAAAACACAAATAAAACACCTTTTATGTTGCTCACCCTAAATATGGATTTCAAGAAAATGTAACTCAAATCTATGGTAAATTGCAATAAGGGTGTTGGGTGGCAAATTCTGTAGCTTTTTGCCATATGCTCAAATCTACTTTGTATGTAATACGGAACTTTGCTACAAATGTAAATATATCTAAAAGTAATACACAGATAGAAGGAAACTATAAAAGGGGAAATGCAACCTTTATTTTTGTCCTGATGTCCATTTTTACCAGGAGAGAAGGTAAGAAAAGAATATACCTGTCCTGATGGAAACTTTCAAAGTTTAGATATGCTTTAAAGTGAAAAAAAAGTGTTTTTCATGCCAAAAGCTGGGCATAGACACTTAGATGGGTGGACGATTTTGAAGCAGATCGGCCACGCCTGAGTATATCATCACGCACAGTCGGTCCTTCAGAGAATCACCCGCACACCATTGGTGTGCCGCTATATTATTTGGGTGGGCCCCATCCAAAGTTATGAGATTGGCCTAAAAAATATGGACATGTCCGTTCTTTTGCCGATCAATTTATGGGCAGATTTGTGGGCTGATTTATGGTGGGTGCGTTAGATTTGCGGCTAATTTTGTGGAAGATTGATCGCTGTGAGCACGCACACTGGTCTATCTGCAGCAAAATCAAATGCAAATCTAACCATCTATGCCCAGATTTAGTAGTATCCAAAAATTTCACTTTTGTCTTCCACTTGTCCCAAGAGTAACAATTCACTTTTGTTTATGTAAAGGTATCTGGTCACTTAGGTGCCTATTAGTGATGGCCGAACTTCGTTCGCGGACAGATTCAAATTCCCCGCCTCTAGGCTCGGAATTGACATCACATCCGGCACCTGGAACGCATAGTTTCTGATTGTGCTAACCGGATGTGACGTCACTGACGTCCCATCCGGGTTTCACAAGCCGGTTTTTCACTGAAAGACCGGGTTCTCTACCCGGTCTTCAGTGAAATATTCTTCCTGCGGCGGGATCTCACTGCTAATGATCCCACCGGAGGAAGAATAGAGGGCTGCTTCATGCCGGCGGACAGGGCGGGTCGAACACACATACTGTCCGCCGGCGAGAAGGAGGGCGAACATGCTTGTTCGCGGCCAAACTGTCCGCCTTGCGGGCAGTTCGGCCATCACTAGTGACTATAGATTCATAGTTACCAACATGTAATTTTTCCATTGAAACCTAAGCTTCAGTGTTCAAACATTTCTTAATACTTGTTATAGCAAGTGGGTAACTATAAAGTTATACTAACATTAGTATTTTTGGTATGGAAAAGATAACTAAAACAAAATAAAGCTTAACATTTGCAACAGCCTAAAAATATTTCTTTTGTTATTAAAGAAATTCCCCGATTTGCATGACTTATATGAAGGTGTTAGAGGTGTCTATGTGTGCCCCTTGTATATATGCCCAGGCTTCTCTGCCAGCATCTCAGGTTCACAATGTAATCTCTGGTAGAATGGAGGAGGAAACAATTCAAGCAAATAGAATGATTACCTCAGAAGGCGTTATCCCCTTCCAGAGAAATGTCTAGAAAATGGAAATAAAAAATTTCCAAATTGTGCCCAAAGAGTCATTATTTTCTAGCACCATTTTAACTCTCTTGGACATTGAGTTTACTAGAGATTCACAAGTTTCCACTAGAATTGGAAGAAACTAGGTCTAAAGCTGGACACATGGGTAGATCTGTAAAAATATTCTACCTGTATGTGCTTTCCTTTGAGCAGGTTCAATAGAGCTAGCTTGAAGAAACTCGATTCATGCAAAGTAATCAAGATTGAATGGGGTATTCCAACATGTTGGAACCCCGTTCAATCTTGATTACTTTGCATGGAGAAGAATCTTCATGCAAAATATAGTAACAGCTTCGGCTCTGCCTTCTTCTTCCGGCACAGCTGTCAGGCTCAGTATGAAGGGGGCGGAGTCAACACACCTCATACTAAATCTGGCTGCCATACGGGGAAAAGCAGGCTTGGTGGATTTCTTCCCAGCTTCTAGCGTGTTCAGATTCACATGCTACACTCTGTGGAAAACGGCTACCTGGAGGTCCCCATTGAACGAGAATTGACGTGCCCATGTGGTGCACATTGATTTCCGTTCAATTGATCCCCGATCAATCACAGCGTAGTGACGTCACCACGCTGTGATTGATCAGGGGCCAATTGCACGGGAATTTACCCGTGTATGGCTAGCTTAAGGGTAGTGAACACACACCAAGAACGATTAACAGGTTAACTTTACTGAAACTTTGAAAGAATACAGCAGGGCAACTTGATGATTATTAATTGCCATAATCAATCCTTATAAGGTAAGTTCTGTGTGCTCTGGAAGCACCCACTCACCATGCTGTCCGTCTGGCCTTCCATGCAGCTAGAAGGTATGCTGGTAATCGCCTGGAATTGGGTGTCAGACACTAGAGATGCTAGAATTTTCGACTTGCTAACTTTCAGAGCTGATTGCAAAGCCCCTGAACATGGTATCATCACCAAACTTTCTGGAGATGTAGAAAGGGTTGGGGGAACATTTGACAGAAAAAGTATGTCTCTAACACAAATAGTTTCGGTCCTCCACACTTAGGCTTACAGAGAACACACGCTTACCGCGATGACACAGGCTGTTCTGCCTAGGAGCCACATGCACACTGTGCACGCCTTCCTCGCAAGGCCGGGGTATCTCACTCCCCTCAAGAGAAGCCAAGGGATAACAAATTTACACTCTTATACAAACTGCGCACTATGTATATTGTATCAAAATTTTATATCTTTAGTGTTTCCCAATGATAAGAAATTATAAACTATTTACTACAACATAAGGGTATAAGGGGAGTATTCACTTTTGTGAGACACTCTACATGTTCGATTGCTCAGCTGAAGCATATACCACACACTAGAGATATTGAATCTATTAACCTGTTGCTTGATTACACAAAAGCATGGATGTCTTATGGGATGATATGAATGTGTTCTTTCAAATAGTGCTTGGGCTGCTGTGAATAAACATTAGCTTAAGGCAGAGGGGAGAGTGAATACATGAAAAGAGAGGTTGTTATCTGTACTGGTGGGAATTGTGGAAGTCTGTATTGGGGGATTTGGGGAGGATTAGAAGAGATATGTACTAGCAATAGCAGGATTTTGGAGAAATTGAACTTCTTATGGCTACATATTGAAAGTGATAGCAGATATCGAGTAGAGACAACAAACTATTTTGTATTGAGGCATTTGGGATGGTAATGAGCCAAATTTTTTTGCAAATTAGCATCTGTCAACTTGTCAAAAATACATCGTCTTACCTTTGCTTAAGCTTAGATTGACAGAAATCCACATGCTTTTTAATGTTTTTACATATGACTCATCCCACAAGCACTTACAACATTTTTGATTAAGATTTAGTTATGCACTGAATTTTTAAAATTACACCTTTTCTTTAAATATATGAAATGGATGGGCTCCTAAATCATGTGTTTGGCTTGTCTCCTAATCAAACACACGAAAAACTTTCTTTCAGTGTCTGCACCAAAATCGAAATGTTCTAATATTTGGTTTGTCTACAAATGTCCTACTTATTGCTCCCATGCTGTCTTGCTTCATTAGTCTTTCCTTTGTTTGCAGGATATTTCAGCATCATTTCAGTCTAGTGATATATGAAAGAAAGCAGGTTAACCCTCCATTGGTCTTCTTGGAGAATCAAATTAATTCTTGTTTAGCATTATAGTCCTGTGGGAGATGAATCTTCTTCTGCAAATCTTTAGGACCGAGGGAATAGCACACTTCTGGAGAATAGAGTGATACTTCATTTTGGACAATATGTTGTTGATCCTGTACAAGGCACCATCTCAAGATTAGGCAAAACATCTCAACATTGGAAAATTTCTGCTAGTTTGTTTCACCACGCTTATTATTGATTGCTGTCTCAAACATTTATTTAACCCATTCTTGATCACAGTTTTTTTATGTTTAGGTGGTGAGTCTATGTTGTGGCTGTGTTCTCAGGGTAATTTTCCAATAGCTCTTTGAAAATGTATTCAGGGTTGTCATCATGCCTCAGAACTAGGACGTCACACAGATTGATCGGCCAGAAAAATTGCCCATGGATCTATGCATGCATAAGGGGCTTAAGTAATACAGCAGCAGATGTTCAGACACTAGAAGGAAAATCGTATAATTTATGACTAGTTTATCTAGATCAGTGGTTCCCAAACTTTCCTTGCAAGGCCCTCCTTCTCTTTTTAGGAACATTATTGAGCCCCCCCCCCTCTCCATGAGGAGGGCCAGCGCCCCCCCAGTTTGGGAACAACTGATCTAGATTATATGTTTCTCTGTCTTTGGTATTTACTTATTTACATTTGTGTTCAAAATTATTCAACCCCCACTGAAATTGAGTATTTTGTCCATTTTGACATTGATTTGATTTTGATCATTTCAGTCATCTTGTTTACAATTAAATCAAAGAGGAACTTGTAAGTCAGACAAATATAATATAACATAACATTAATAATGAAATAATCACAAATGTATTTTCTCTGCTCACATCATTATCAGTTTTATTCAACCACCAAGTGACATTCATTCTTACTTACTACAACATCCTTTTCCAGTAATAACAGCTTTTAAATGTGAAGCATAGCTTGACACAAGTGTCTTGCAGCGATCTACAGGTATCTTAAGGCCCCCATACACGTGTCGGATTCGCACAGGATTCCGGCACGATCGATTCCGGGCGCGTGCACGCGAAACGATCGTGCCGGAATCGCATGCAGCCCACCTTGTCCGTGCCGGAATCCGTGGGACAAGATGGTATGCAGCGATGGATTCTCTTGATTGGCGGATTGATCACACCTGCGATTCCCAGCAGAATCGCCGGAATCGATCGGATGATGAATCGATCGGACATGGAATCCGACACGTGTATGGCTAGCTTTAGCCCATTCTTCATGGGTAAAAGCCTCCAGTTCAGTCACATTTTTAGGCTTGCGCGCTGCAACTGCTTTCTTCAAGTC
>CM070036.1:56910901-56922465 GCA_036250615.1 Ptychadena robeensis | reverse complement strand
AACAAATACTATTTTACAAGTATGGATTGTCTGTTTTTGTTGGTATTGCCTGGGTTTTGTATTTACTAGGGCACTGTTTGCAGACAATACAGTGTCCATAAGCAATTTTAGTGTTTGATATTGATACTCTGGTAATCACTTGTAACCTATGTCTTTGAAATTTCATAAAAACTATTGTAACCCAGTAAGCCAAAAGTGACGCCAGTGACATCACATCCGGCAACAGCAACAAGGAACTATGCATTAAAGGGACCGGATGTGACATCACTTCCGGTTTTACCAATTTAAATAAGGCGGAGAATTTGAATCTGTCCGCGAACTGGCGGACGGCGGACTATTTTAAAAGTCCCATCCACCTGTTCGTGGATGGACATTTGAGAAGTTTGGCCATCACCATTGACTAGTCTACTGGCGCTTTGACGACCTAAAACAGCCCTTAAAGCTATAGGAGAATGTGATTATTTGTCTCATTTAGCAAAGTTTTAATTTCTGGCAGATTTTGGCCCTCACTGGTCAAGATGGAAAAGCCTCCATATACCATATTTGATTAAAATGGCATCCAGGATCCAAGGAAAAGGACCAGCTACTAATATGTGGTTAGAAAAGTGGCATGAACGGAAAAGGGAGGGGATGGTGGGAGTAGAGGAAGAAAAAGAAGTAGAAAAAGAAACCAAAGGGGAAAAGGAAACCAAGACTATACCCTGTGTGTGTGTGGGTGTGTGTGTTGTGAACCCTATGTGACATGTATGAGTATGTACCTACATGTGTCTTATGTGAAGTGGTGTCATGTTAACTACTACGGTGTGACTATGACTTCTATGCTGTGTGTGTTTGTGTTATGAGTAGGGATGGTTGAAAAATTTGCAGTGCAAATTTTTAAGTAGAGAAGTTTATGGGGTCATTTCGACTTTTCGATGAAAAAGTCGAAAATCAGCCTGATATTTCGACTGAAATCAAAATTTCAACTTAATAAAGAACTTTGGTTTTGAATTGCCATGCCGCTATTTCGCGTGTGAATATCGCCATTTTATTTGAAATTTTTGCATGCGGGAGAGATTTGTATATTCGCATTGGAAAATTTGCATGGTGCTAGCTTACTTTGTCAGCTTATTGCAAAGCCCCTGAAAATGGTATCCTGACAAAAATTGCTGGAGATGTAGAGAAGGGTTGAGGAAACATTTGAAAACAATACGTTTTGCTCTAACATGTCAAGTTTGTGTATAAATGGGTTCAAATTGAACCTCAAAATGTTTGACTTTTAATATTGTTACTTAAACTTAATTTATGTAGAAACTTTTTGTGTTAGAGCAATAATTTCTTTTTGTAGTATATCCTGAACCCTTATCTACATGTCCAGCAAGTTTGGTAAAGATATCTTGCTCAGGGGCTTTACAATCAACTCACAAATTTTAACTGGTAAAATTTTCAAAAACAAATCCACCATCTCTACTAGTGTTGAGCAGCATAGGGTATATTCGAATTTGCGTAATTTCGCAACATACAAAGAAACATTCTAAATTCATAAAATTAGATTCGCCTGTATTCTATTGCCTTCCATTGTGCACGCCCGTTCACAATGATTCGCAAAGATTCACAATGCAGCTTTACAGCCTCTCTTCATTCTGTGATCTTAGCCAGTACGAGCACTGTGTGTATTGCGTGTATTCGCAATGCGCACAAATATGTGCAATGTGTACGAGCCTTTTTGGCCATTCGGTTGCCATTCCTTTTCACAGTGAGTGACAACATTGCCATTCCTTCTGACAGTGAGTGACAACATTGCCAATTCGAAATTCGAAACTCGAAATTTAAGTAAAATCAAATCTTATTCATTTCGACCATCTCTAGTTATGAGTTGTGTGCAATGTCCATGTGATAACTAAATGGTGTGTAATTAATTTGTCTGTGTGTGTGGTTGTGATTGTTCAGGTGTGACACCTGAACCTATTGTGGTCCTACTTAACCCTATGTGATATGACTATCCTTGTGTGTATAGAGTATACAGTTTGGAGGGAGAGGGCATTACAATGCATGTACATAAATACATTTAACATCAATAATTCATCAGTCTAGCTCTGATTTTTTATTCCAGTTAAATGTGAACCAGTTTAATGTTCACAACATATCTATATGTATTGATATGGCTTTGCAATATTAAATTTTATTTATGTTCTTTTTCTATGCAACTACAAATTTTAGTTTGCACTGAAAAACATTGTGTGGCTAAAATGTCAAAAGAAGGATGTGCTTCCAATATCTTTAAAAATATAAGGTGATAAGTTAGAAATGTCAGGTAATTGGCAGGCAGATAGAAAGTTACACTATGTCCTCGGTGAAGAAAATTAACCAGCAGCTGCTAGCTGAGGCCCCAAGGTCATCTGAATGTCAGAATCAACTAAGAGCCAATCATTCAGAAGGATACTCTGCTGATATTTCCCTCACTGGTCATTTTCAGATCTCCCTGGAACTGCCCTACTACCACTTCCAACATGTGTTCATTTCTAAAAATTACACAGATTGTGATTTATTACCCATCACACCACAAAAATCCATTGTGAATTAAATCACCTCTTTGTTTAAACTGCTACTCTGTAATACGTATCATATCATCATAAATGACATTGAAGTTATAATCTACAGTACCCTGGTTGCGACGCTGATAAGACTCCACCAAGGGACGATCAATACTTACTATTCATTTTTGAAATTATCTTCACATTGATCCCTGAACAAGCGCCAGAAACACAGAGGCACAGTGGCTTTAATACTATAATTATATAAAGGTTTACAGGCTCATCCTCCCAGCCAATAAAAGCTGTCAGCTGGCAGGGACAGTTACAATCCCATAATCCATCAAAATGCTGTTCTCTGACCTATGTGCTTCTGGGCTTTTGGTAGACCTCGATAAACGTGCTTACAGAGAAGAGAATAGCAACAAATGCTAGGAAAACAAAGCAGGAGATTCATATTACAGATTAGGGAAACATGTCCCCTGTACCTCACTAGCTTTATCGCAGCATTAGGAAGGACATTTTCATGTTAGCAACTCAAGGGACCGGCATGAGGAAAAAAAAAATCTACCAACTTTGTAACAGCTTTGCTTTGAACAGCAGTATGACTTTGAGGAGAATAATATAGTGTTTAATCTCATAGGGGCAGTCAGTGAATGCTGGAGTGCTTGGGACAGCACAGAGATCACATCAAGTGGAAAAAGACTAATGTGCATCAAATATCAAGTTTGGGATATTTTTATATATCAAATGTTTCCTTTTAATTATGACAATTTATTATATTTAAAATGACCATATGAAACTGTAGCTGTAACCATAGTATTTATTTGTACAAAATAACTTTTATGAGGAGTTGAACTTGATTCCATGTAAAATACAAAAATAAAGGTAGCATTATTAATACATCATTAAATTTATGTTATGAAATGTAAGCAGTAAGTGTTAGAATTAAACAAGAAAAGGAGTTGAGGAATGAGGGCCAGATGCTTTGCGCACCAGCCCCTGACTATCTGAACTGTAGGTTAGGGACGTTAAAGGCACCAAAAATATAAAATTATATTATGATATAAAAAAATTATTATGATATAAAAAATAATAATTTTAGTCTATGAGATATAGATTATTTATTAGGCAGTGTTAATAGTTTGACAAATTAGAAAACAACATATACATTATTGTTTCTTCCAATATTATCATTGTCATTGTTACATTTCAAGGTATTGAACAAGATAAAAGCAATGTTAATCAAAATATCCTACATCAGGGTTCACAATGTACATAACAGATGATTAGTGCAAAAATAGAAACAACATTATCTCATAGTCAGAATTTGACCATGTGTCAGCTTGTTGAAGTGTCTTTACAGCAGAACTTAAAATGGGAGATGGTGAAGCAGCACAGTGAGCCAATCTATTTTTTTTATCACTAATAAGGAGTATGCTTATTGAAGAGGTATGAAATATTAGCTCATCAGTCCACTTATTGATGAGATAGAGACAGAAATTAGCTTGGGCTGCGATGAGCTGCAGATTTCTATAGGTAGCTATACACTGGTCTATTACTTTTCAATTTGATCATCTTGCATGATTTAAAATTACTTTTCAGTTGGACATCAATTGATTGTACTACCACACAGTGTGATTGATTCAAAACTGTTTGATTCCTTTACTTTAAA
The DNA here is from genome assembly GCA_036250615.1 of Ptychadena robeensis. Classification (NCBI taxonomy): domain Eukaryota; kingdom Metazoa; phylum Chordata; class Amphibia; order Anura; family Ptychadenidae; genus Ptychadena; species Ptychadena robeensis. The sequence continues at coordinate 56,918,280 of CM070036.1, read as the reverse complement.
GGGTCATTACCATGGAAATGTAAACATTTTACAAAAATGTACTAATATGTCCGATCACTTTTCTGCTCAGGCTAGATCACTGTTGGTCAATGGTACCAGATGGGCTGGAATCAATTCCTGTAAACAGATTGATTTTTTGGTTGATCAAATGGAAATATCGAGCCGTGTATACCTTTAAGCTGACCAATTTTTTTCTTGATAAACTTAAAAAAGCAACTGTTTGATTCAGTAGTAAATATGTTTAGAATGCATCAGTTTACCCAAAAGTTATCACAATTGAGCATAAAACCATAAGCACTGTAATTGGTCAGGTAACAAAATTTAATATATCCATGTTAGGGACACACCAGTTTATAAAATCTATGCCAACATCCCAATTTACATTGTATTTCCCCTGGGACTTTTAATGCAATAAAATAGAGTAATTGGGATATTCATCAGTAAAATCATACATTATATTAGTACATAAAAAGTTTTTCAGTAAAGTTAGTAAAGTTAGTCAGTAAACAACACAGTTTACACTCCAAACCACAAAATGTGTGCAATTATTGCCTTGTATAATCACAGTCCAAATGTTTAGTAGTTTTCAATGCGTTTCACCCTATTTGCCATGGCTTCATCACAAGAACATGAACTCAATATCAATGATCAAAATTAAGGCGTAAAAAGCACTTTGTGCATAATCACTGCCCTTCAGAGATCATCATATGGTGTTTGGTATGTATGGGAGAGTCGGTTCATTTCTATTCCAAATGAGATCGGTACTGTCTGTTGGAGTGTGATCCCATAGATGATGATAAGGGATTCAGCACTAAGGGTTATAATAACACAGTAACCGCAGTAACCAATTGACACAGGGGATAGTGAAAAGAAAACCTCTTTTCTCTCCCTGTGGGTCAAGGAATGTCCCCCCAGTCCCTAAAAGTAATAGTAAAAGTGTGTGGTTGTGTTCAGTTCTCCATACATTTAGCCATCACAGCAGACAGCTGTTTATTTAAAACAGGTTACATAATAAAATTTTATGCATCTGAATTCATAACTGGGGAGGAATCAAATTTAGGGAATTGGTTTTGTATCAATTACACTGTGTGGTGGGACAATCAATCAAATGGATTGACAGTCAATTTTGTAATTGCACAAGTCAATCAAATTTTAAATCAATAGAGCAAAATATGGAAGAAATGGTTTGGGAGTGTCTTGTACACAGTTGCCCTTAGATAAAAAATGGGATCAATGATTGGCAGAGGACTTTGGACTTTAATTGAAAGAGAACTTTGAACCTTTGCCAAGCAGCAGCAGTTAGGGCTTGTTTCCATTGTAGCGTTCCCGTGCGGTTGCAGCCGCGCGGCCGCCGCACGGCCGCCCCCACACACAACCGCATCCATTGGAAACTTCAATATAGTTTCCACTGGTGCGGTTGTGGGCGTTCGGGTGCGGATGCGGTTAAGGGCGCGTTTCTGAACGCTAGCTGCAGCGTTTTGAAACGCATCCGCACCCCAACCGCATCCACATCTGCAATACAAAAAAAAATTGCGTCGCAACTTTAGGCATGCGTTCAGGATTTACAAGTCACCGTCATCTTCAGTAATCATCCTAGTGTAGGATGTAGATAATGATTATAGATAATGCCATAACAAAATTGGTGCCATCTTTCTGATGAGAAGAGCCATTAAGGACATTGTTTGTGAGTTTGTGAGTATTGTGAATTCTCTTAGTGGTAGGTCATCTTTGTATCTGTAATGCGAACTTATGCTTATTGCAGGGCAAAGCAGCAGATTCATGAGTATCTGCAGTTGAGTAGTAGGATAAGTTAGGTGTACTTTGCTGTATTTAACTAAGACGAGAACATAACTTTTATATGATATCCGTTCTAGCTATTCTGTCTTATATTTAATAATTCATGTTTTCATGTTAATTATTTCCAACTATCTTTAACCTTCGAATTCCTATAAAACTGTCATGTCCCTAAGCCCATTACATCATAGTGATAACCAATAGAAATATTGACATTTTGGAAACAAATCAGTTTGTTTTATATTTACAAGCATTTACAAGGTGTTTTATCAAGTTATATTTCCGTAACCATATAAAATACTGTTTTAAAGTTGGTGTTGTTTCATCAAGTTTTCATTTAATTGCTTTCAAAATTCAACAATGGAGAAGTACTGGACTGTGGAAGAACACCGCCAACCCAAATAACAGACGGTGTATCTATTATCTCACTTCCATGAAGGTCAATGACCTATGACAGTTGGAGCAGAAAAAGCACTGTGAGGGATGTGCAATTTAATCTTTACACAAATAAAAGAGAAGTATCACAATGCCAGCATAATGAAGAATCTCTGAGTGAAAAAGAAAAGTCTGTCCCGGAGGAAATTCTTTATTCCATTTCTTAAACTGTTCAAATGCATTCACACTATGAAGTTCACTCATTGTGTTGACACACGTATTACCAGTATTTTGGTTGGACTGCTACCTATTCTATAAAGTGAATATAGAGCCTAGGTCTATTCCAGATTCCTTTTCCTTCATTCATTACTATTCAACATCCACTGTTGTGTACCATTGTGCGCCAAAATGTTTGCATGATTAGATGTTCCTGTTTTTCTTATATGCTTAATCCAAACTTCTATTTATTCAACTCCTTTAGTTAGTTGTTATGCTGTTTACTACTGTTTAATGTACAATATACATGTATGCTTTTTTTTATATTCTAACACATATAACCAGTGTAGTAAAATAGTGTCTATTCTCTATATTTACAAAAGGTATTAATATCACCCTATTTGTTTTAAGTAGAAAAAGACACACAAGATTAAGATCTTTTGGTAAAGGTTTTATGAGGTAACCCCTCATAAAACAAGTTTTTCGGTACCCAATTTTTGTTCGATCGAACAAAAAATCGTTAGTTCCACTTGATTGAACGAAAACATTGAACCATGTGTGGCCACCATAAGTCCACAACAATAAAAGTAAAAGTGTATTCACATGTTTTTTTATTTTAACATGATAGTTTAACCTCCCTGGCGGTTACAAAACAAACTCACCCCGAGTCACACTCAGGCATATTCATCTATCCTTAAGGTAGCCATACACGGGTCGATTCCGCACACGATTCCTGGCCGGATCGCGATTATAAAATTGCGATTATAAAAGCGCAATAAATCGCGTAAAATCGCAATCGCGACGGATATCCGATGATATATTTGTGAATATTCGCAAAATGGCGAAATAGCGATATTCGAAAATCGAATATTCGAGCTTAACACTAGTCCTAAGTTGCAGGAGTGGACTGATAGTGTTGTGTCATTATTTAAATTTGTAGAAAAAGTTGTATGTAGCGATGTCATTATAAAATGTTAGAAAATGTGGGGTTGTTGGGATGATGCTGTAGGGATTGAAGTGTATCTTTAAGAAGTTTTTATTAAATTCTTGTTTTTTTTCTGTGTATTTTGTGTGCGATATGATGCTTTTCTTTTCTCCATTTATATATAAATGTTTAACCCCCCTGGCGAACCCAGCCCGTCTCGCGCTGGCCTGTTAGAATTGCATTAGACAAGCTGGATTTGTCCGGTAGATATTGGAGCCCTAGCAGTTCAAACTTACAGATCTGCGCTGCTCCGGTGGCTCCAATCTACTTAACAGGCTTCTGCACAGGAGCTGATCCCCCCTTGGTGGACTGATATGATGACGTCACATCAGGGCGGCGGGAAATTTTAAAGTAAATTGCACAAAACTGTTTTCTATGGAGAAAGCTTCCCCAGATGTGTCACTTAGAAGTTAACCCTTTCTCCCCTGGTGTGATGTCACCAGGTCCATCACACCAGATAGAGGGTGCCAAAGGGAATTGTACTGGATACAGTTCAAAGTAAAAAAAACACAAAACACATTTCCAAATGAATTTAAATTTTATTATAAACAAAACATAAATATAAATTCATACTGAAATCTATCATACAAAATAAGTATTTTAGATTATCATTCAAATTATACCTTTAATTAAATTTTTTTAATGTAATTTTTATTGCTACATAATTGCACCCGTGTACGGACATATTTTGGGAAGTTACAGGCCTACAACATAAAAAAATCCATTAAAGTCTATGGTGCGGTTTTTGGTACAGAAATCTGAACCTCACAAGAGCGCTAGGAAGGTTAATAAAGATTGGTAAAAAAATTTACAAAACTTTCCAGCACTTCTGCTGCACATTTTTACTAGAGACAGACAATTTCGAGTTAATTGCAAAGCCTCTGAACATGGTATCATCATCAAAAGTGCTGAAGATTAAGGGCTTGTTTCCATTACGTCGGGAGCCCTCCGCTAAGCGTACACGCTTAGCGGGGGTCCCCGACGTAGCAGATAGACTTACCTGCTCGGCGGACGGGTCTGTCTTCATTGCGCTGACCCGATCCGCCGGTGTCAGGCTGAACGTAGTCGAGTACGTTCAGCCTGTACACCGGCGGATGTCTAAACATCCGCCGGCAGGCTGAGTCTATGGGATACGTCAGGACCCCTGCTTAGCGTATACGCTTAGCGGAGGGCTCCCGACGTACAATGGAAACAAAGCCGTAGAGAAGGGTTGGGGTATACTACAAAGAAATTGTAGTATTGTTGTAACACAAATAGTTTTTGCAAAAATTAAGTTCAAAGTCAAGTAAAAAATTTGAAAATTTTAATTTCGAACTTAATTCATGCTAAACCTTTTTTTTTTCAAATGTTACCACAACCCTTCTCTACATCTCCAGCATTTTCAGAGGTTTTGCAATAGGCTCACACAGTTAGCAAGTCGAAAAATTTATTTGACTATCTCTAATTTTCACATCAAGCAGTCTAAACATATAGAACAACATAACAGTAACTTAGGGTCCCCATACTCCTTTAGATTTCTCTGTAAGATTTCCCTTAGATCTCATGTTGTTTTACCAAAACCATGTGATTTGAGAACCATCAAGTTTACCTGTGTTCAATCACAGAGGACCCTATACTACATAGGTATTGGTAGATCTAAAGGATATCTGACAGAAGGATCTAAATGTGTATGCCCAGCTTTAATCATTTAAATCTGATATTTCTGCATTTGCACTTTACTTTCCAAAACAAATATGGTGTTAGGGTATATCTCCACAGCGCTGTGTGATCCTTTGGGACCCCTACGTTAAGCAAAGTGCTTGCCGGGGGTCCCGGTGGATCACATACCCTTTCCCTGCTCGGCGGATGTCTGAACAGAGCACACAGCGCTGGGGAGACATACCCAAACAGTGTTCTGTTCAAAAATGTAATCGCCTACATTTTAAACCTTTACTTTCTTCAAGATGATATCTACCCAGAATTGATCCCATTGCCACCCTTCCCTCTCCATCTTCCTCTAATACATCCTTTCCATGAATATATACAATAATACGATTTCTGCTTGTCCTATATTTCTGTCATGTGACACTTTAATTCTCATTCTTCAGGTGCTGCTGTCTGTGTGGCATACTATTGGCCATTCAGTAGCAGGGTACATTCAAGATACTGAGAAATAGTGATAAAACTCACAGGGTAGTCAATGATCTGCCAGCAAGGAATCAGCAATATAATGGGAACTGGGGTGTAGGATCGAAGTATGTTTATCTTTCTTCACAACGTAAGAAAAAACCATACAGAATGTATTGGGAGGTGGGGGGTTATAAGACAAATTTGTGTTGCCCAAACGAAGGCTTTGATCTCCAAATTTAGTAATTTTGTACTCATTACAGTTGATTAACTTTCCTCCATTTCAGAGAACATGTGGTAACTTGGAAAAATTGGTCTGGATCTGGGTTCTAAAAGCATGAACTATAAATGTACTTTGTCATTATTCATTACAATGGAATATTGAACAACCATAGTATTGTTTGGATGCAGGGATATGCTTACTTAAACCGGCATTCCTATTTACAAAAGGTTTGTAGTAAGCTTAAGATTGGCAATGATATTGTAAATATAAAACTACACAATAAATATATTTTATAATTATCTATTTTGGTTTTATTACTTCCCAAATTTAAAGTTCAGAAGTTATAATCAAAGTAAAATAAATATATCAAGACCTATACATGACTGTTCTGAGCCACCGTATCATGTTGCGTCTAAAGTTGATGTTAACGACCTTGAAAATAGTAGGTGACTTCAAAATTTAGCATCGTTTTCAATTACCCTTTCCCACCAGTGGTCAATGTTTCATCCAGGGCATCATTCTTTGAGGAGAAGGTGACCTCAACAATGTAATGCTGAATGTATCCATTTCTGGCATGATGTTTCACGTAACGCAATACATCACTCCCACAGTAAATTTCTTCCAGTGGCTGGTTTAGCACATTTTTAGACACCTTAAAATGGCTTTCACATTTATAATTCTCAAAGTTTACAAAGAAAACTTTGTAAAACCATTAATAGTGGGCTTAACATGTATATTAGTACAACAATTATTTGATTAACAGTTTATCAGTATTATTCTTAATTATCTTTACATATTCTATTTGGTGCAATTAGTGATAAATCATACATTTTAAAGCTGATTTGTGTGCCATGCTAATTCAAGATCATCCCTTCTCCTTGTACATTGTCTACATAATACATAAGATTACAGAATGCTTTACAACTGATATTAGATTAAAACTAATCCCTTTGCTAATATTTACTCAAGACAAATTATATCTATCATTCTTGTCTATAAACCTTACTAAAAGATATAATGCATAGTGACATACTTTACACTGATAAACATATTATAATGTCATGCAGATATGGCAAGCTTTCATTGCAGTAACTGGTATAATTTAATAAGAAACGGCTTGTCACTTGTCATAATAATCTTCTTAAATAGGAGACATATATTTGTGCAACACAGATTTATTTATTTTCTTCCCCAAAAAGTTTATTTCACTGCATTTTTTTTATGTATTAATAATATATTTACTATCATACAAAAAAAAATTTAATGAATGGACATATACACACTAAACCTAGAAAGTACAGTACACCATACACATGCTTGTTTTTCTGTATGCATTCAGAGACATTAAATATCATAATACTATTGTTAGTAATTATATATACTTAATTTACTCTCTCCCTTAATGAACCAGCCTAGCACCCCAGACATGAAGGATGTAGCAATAGCAGGAATACCATCCAACATGCACTTTAACAATGGCAAGCAGTTACTTGCATGGATGATGGGATTCTTCCGTTTTTAATTATAAAAGGACACCTTCCTACCTTTTTCTTACAACAAAGTTTCAGCACAATTGTATGCTAGGGATGTGTTTTGGGTCCAAAGGATGACGCCAAATTACACCGAGGGCGCCAATTTTAGAAAAACATGCCATGGGCAAACCACCCAGGAGGTTAAGCA
>CM070036.1:56865017-56901283 GCA_036250615.1 Ptychadena robeensis | reverse complement strand
GACTGATTTGCCAAATGAGTTCAGAAAAACAGGTGAATTTTAAGTATATTCCTGTTCTATAAGAAAAGTTAGGGTTTTTGAGGAAAGAATCGCAGCTATCTTAGCTTAGTTTTCACTAACATTTGAACGAAACATTTTAAGCACTGTGGAATAGTGATGGCCGAACTGGCCGTAAGGTGGACAGTTCAGCGGCGACGGGTGTTCAACCCGCCCCGTTCGCCGGCGAGAAGGAGATCTCTATTCTTCCTCCGGCAGGATCAGAAACAGCGAAATCGTGCTGGAGGAAGAATCTTGAAGCATGAAGCCAGTCTCCTAGAGAAAACCGGCTCGAGAACAGGAAGTGACATCCAGCTCCCTTAACCAGGAACTATGTGTTCCAGGTACCGGATGTAACGTCACTGACATCACATCTGTTTTTTGAGATTTAAATTCCGCTCCTGGAGGCGGGGAATTTGAATCTGTCCGTGAACAGGCGGTCCGATCCGCCCGTTCGCGCACAGATCTGGCCGATGTTCAGCCATCACTACTGTGGATTGATGCTTTTGATTTCTGTATCTCCTTTACAACAAACACTAACAGTTCCACCAAGAACTTTAGGACTTGAAGCCCAAGCATTTTAGATGTAGTTTCAAAGTGCAGATGGTAAGATAGAGGTCTAGCTTTAGGGGTTCAACCCCAGTGTCCATTCTCTTTTCATGACGCTCTTAAAAGACACAGAGATAGGGTCCAGAAAAGCACACACAACGATAAAAATCCCCCCCCCCCAAAAAATTTTTTGTCATAAATCTACTCCTACACTTAAATACTTGTTTTTCTTTGGTTGGTGGGGTTTCTATTAAGGCATGCAGGGCCTCAGAGTAGGGGTCTGGGTACTTTCCTTGCTCCCTTCTCTAACTCAAAAGTAACCGCTCTGGAACTTTCCTCCTTAAGTTCAACAGACTCTATGTGCACTCCTCATGACCACCTCACTCTCTGGGCCGTACGGTATTACAGGTCCAGAAGTGCATAGTTCGGAACTCACAATTAATTCAATGGTTTGTTGCTTGCCCACACTCATCTATTGGCCCTTGTAGGTGACAGTGCCAGGGTCTATCGGTTACCCTCTCCCCTAGTATGCTGCCTCTGGTTCTCCAGACCTGTAGGCAAGCCTGTTTGCCTTCCAAAGGACAGACTCTCCTTACATAGTGCCTTGACATGCCTGCTCTCGAGCAGATCAACAGACAAAAACAAGGGGGAATTCACCACTAGGCTATTTTTTAACTCTGATTGCAACTTAGGCCCTCCGCACACAGCACACACACTATTTTTTGAACTTATACTATTAAAGGAACATTAATTCTCTCTTAAACAAGGGTGTTACCTTACAGGGTAACCCATTCTCATCAACAGTACCACCCCTCTAAATATCTTCATCTAAGAGATATTTCACAACAATTTGGACATTGTTTTGGAAGTGCTGGGAGGATGTAATTGAAAAAAAACTTCCCATCGACTTGTACTATGCTATATAAAATATCTGTTTTTTTTCCAACCATCTCTAGTTCTTCTTCTTAGTTGTCATTATAGTGGGTATATCAGCAGTCTGCTGTAGTAGAAGCTATAATATGTTTTTGTTTCACATTTTGTCATTTTTTCCAGGTCTTTTGATATCCGCTGACAGAGAATTAATTGTTAGTTCCAGCTGTCTTGACAGTTTTTATTGACTGACATGTCTTGACCATTGTAACACACAAATGAAAGGAATTGTAGCCCAGGTCAGCTTTTGGTTTTCATGATTCTGTTGATTACCAAAGGGCTGAGGTGAATGTATGAGGAGAAGGTTAGGCAGTCGTGTCCTACTTGTACTTCTTGCTTATGTTTGCTTTTAGAAACAGGATTTCTTAGGACGAAATTAAATTGTTGAAAAGTGACCTGAATGCATATAATTTAAATTTTTCTTATGTCCCAGACTTTTTGTAACCCATTTAGTGTTTGCTGCAGTGTATCCAGAAACATAACATTTAATATATTTCAAGGAAGCAAAAAAAATGGAAAAAAGACAATTGCTAAATAATTTCTACTGAAAAAGAAATAATGTATTAGAACACCCTATCATGGACTACATTAGTGCATAATGTTTTTTAGGCACTGGGACAATCTTAAGTTTTGAATAAAATGGTCTATATTTACACAAAACCCTATATGCAACATGGTATCACATAAAAAAAATACAATGATACAACATTGTGTATAGGTGATTGTATGAATGAAGACCATTTTATTAAGAACTCAAGGTTGACCCAGTGCCTAAAAACCCCTTTCCACTAGGTTTATGGACTATTGTAGTCCACAATAATGTGTTCTAATAACTGTTTTCAGGGGCATGACACGTCCTTGTTTGATGTTTGGTTGTCCACCCTCAGTGTAACATTGATATTTGCAAAAGAAATAATGCATTTATACTGAGAATGTGGCAGGAAATGTTTTTTAAACTCAAGCAGCTTAAGTAATGGTCTGCTAAAAAATTGCCAAACAGATGTTATCAATCACTTGTTCAATGTAAACATTTAAAAAGATAATGACCAGACAGTAATATATTTTAAGCAGTGGTAATGAAATTACATTATGTATATGTTGACATGTATAAAGAATACTTGAGGACTGCCCTATTCTGTTGGTTCATTGCTCATGGAAGACACAGAAATTATAAATCAATGATCTCTGAAGTGCTCCTTTGACAGTGTTATTCATTTATCTTCACTGTTTCATATTTTTCTTGCTCTTTCATTCTACTTAATAATGGAGTTATACCAAGGTCACTTTTAATAACTGACTTAAGCTGTGATAAGTGGCCAGATTTATTGACACTTATGTTAAAGTGCTTTGAGACCTTCAAAAATGAGGGAGGCTGAAGGAAAGCTGATCTAGTAAAAACACAGAGATTATTATTGATAGCAGTCTATTAGTATTGATATAGGTTTGATGAGTACTGTGCATCAATATCCATCTGTGCTAGTAGACAATCACTGAACACATCATCAATGAATGGCTGTCTCCTTGACCAATGCAATATCTCATTTGCATGGTAATTACAAAAAAATTATAATGAACGTTTTTACAGTAATTACGTTTCAACAGTAGAAATAAATAACCAATATAGGTTATATTATTGTAATGTAGTTGAGGTCAAAAAACAAATGTGGTTTAAATAATAAAAACAATAAAAGAAAAAAATCTAATGTTGTAAATGCAGCAGCTCATAGCAATCATTGCATATTCAGATTTCTTTGAAGTAAACTGTCAACTCATACATTGTAAGTTGCTACCATTTTGTGTATAAGTGTATATAAACCCAAACCACCGTATATATACTCCTTTTTAAGCTGACCTGAGTATAAGCAGAGGTACCTAATTTTATCTATAAAAACGGGACAAAAAATCTATATTACCACTCGCTATGAGCATACTCACACAATCTGTAAAACACAGTCATGCTTCAGGAGAGGATGAATGTAAACCCGCCCAAAACAGAGGACCCCCCCCCCCCCCGGCGTGACATGATGAATGTAAACATTGGAGCATCAAAAGTACATTGCCCAAAAACACAATACATCAAATAGAAAATTTGTTTCAGAGGTGATCCCACCAGGGGAGAGAGGGTGCCAAAGGGAATTGTACTGGATACAGTGATAACAGTGCACTGTAGAATTGGATTGTACCAGGTCAGTAGTGCTAGATAGTAATGAACAGCAATAGGCAACATTCGTATTCACTAAATATCAAAAACCTTTTTTATTCACAAAAAACTTCACAATTGGAATATTCACAACAATCACTAGTACCAGATCCCTTGATACAAATGTAATGTTAGGCAACCAAAGTTTAAGTCATAGACTCTGTCTTCTTAACTTTTTATCATTATATAGTGCCAACATATTACGCAGCGCTGTACAATACATAAGAGGGGAGATACAACACAGGATAGTGTACACAGGAGTAGAGGACCCTGCCCGGTCAGGCTTACAATCTAATTGGTTGGGGAACAAAGCATTCATTAGGTTGGGGGGGGGGGGTGGGATTCCATAAAATAGAGTAGTGGACTCAGGAAACACACCAGGGAACTTCCAACGAAATTCGGAAATGGAAATTCAATGCAGGCCACTTATGAGATGGTCGAATTTATGAAGATTCAAGGATTTCGACAATTTCGAGTCAATTGCAAAGCCCCTGAACATGGTATCATCACAAAACTTGCTGGAGATGTAGAGAAGGGTTGAGGGTATACTATAAAAAACTATGGCTCTAACACAAATAGTTTTTGCTTAAATAAAGTCAAGTCAAAATGTCGAAAGTCAAAATCTCGACTTTCGCTTTGAACTTAATTTTGGTGAGTATACCATTTTCAGAGGCTTTGCAATCAGCTCAGAAAGTCAGCTAGTCGAAAAACTCGACCACCTCTAGTAGAACTTAGAACATGACAGGTAATACAGAGTCTCTGAAAAGTCCCAGAGAGAAAGGTCCTCAAAATGCAGTGCCCGAGGCTTTCGGGTCACTCAGCGAGGTCCTTGCCAGTCTCCTGAATCTCAATACGAACTAGTCCCAGGAAAGAGTACCTTAGTCAAAATGTGGGCCTTCTTGCTCGGAAACCACAGGCACACTTTTAAACTTGGTTGTGCACTTTGGAGGAAAGGGAGTCTCTAGCCTCTGCTCACTCCCACCGTCATTCACTAAGGCAACATAGAGCACCAAGTGATTGGGAACCAACATAGGGCCTGAGCCTGAGCTAGAGTTGGGCCTGTTGGGTCCTGGTGATAAATCCAACTTAAGTACAATTTCTTTTTCCCCTCTTTGGGAAAGCTCTATCAAAACATCATAACAAAAATATATTAAAAAAATATAAACGTTGTGTAGACCCAGCCTTGGCCAGCAGTGGACACATGACCTTACATTGGTGCAGAATGAACCACAGTGTATTGGGGTCGCAGGCATTGGACATACTCTTGTATCAGTGAAAAAGAGTGGAAGTAAATATTTTACACTACTCTAAAGAATTATAGTTATAAGTTTGTGCCAAATTCCAAAAGTCACAATTTGAAAAGAAATCATGTACAAAACTTTCAAAAACATACAGAAAGAAGTTTTGGTATGTGGATTCATATGTACTCCTTGAATCGTACAATCGTACACTTTATTGATTGAAACCCTTCAAGCCTCAATAAAACTGTTCAAGGGCACTATTTATTTATCTGTGTTTGTGCAAACAAAAGCTGGCCATACACCTTCAGATTTCTCTGTCAGATTTCCTTCAGATCAGATTTTGTTTTACCAAAACCATGTAATATGAGGACCTTTCTACACCTTCCAATCACTATGTATTCTATCAGGGAGGACACTATACTACATGGTTGTTGGTAGATCTGATCTGATCTGAAGGAAATCTGACAGTGAAATCTGAAGGTGTATGGCCAGCTAAAGACTGTTCATGAAGATTTGGGGGCATGGTTACTGACAGGCAGGGTTTCCCCATGAGTACTGGAATGAAATCAGAAACTAGCTTTCTGCTGACTTGAAGCATTGACTGAAGCACTATTATCAGTGATCGGAAGCTAAAGCACATATAGTTATTAATTTGGAATCAAGTTCACTCATAAATAAAAAATTGCAAAAAATAGGTAAATAGAAAAGCAAAAAAAAAGGATCACAAAAACCCCACAAAATGTTTCACTCTATAAGACGCCCCTTCAAAATCAGAGGGGGGGGGCAATCTGTGCGTCTTATAGAGTGAATACAAAACAAAAGTTACCCTAAACTCCCCTGTTGGGCCAAAATGCCAGAATCTTAGGAGGGCTTTGGATCACCCCCTCTGGTAAAAGGCCAGTGCCATATGCATAGATGTGGACTTACACATGAATTTTATTTACCAGCTATGTAATGACAGTAACTATGAGGTAATCAAAAGGGCTAAATCAACCAACCAATTGCTCTGAACACAGAACAGGTCCCCTTTAAGGAAACTTTTTCTACTTATACATTCATAAAGCCGGCTACAGACGTTTCCCTTTTATTTCGATTTCCCAGCAGATCGATCATGCGTGATGACGTCATCATGCACGGCCGGTCATGCCGAGATTTGGCTGCCCTTTGTGTGCCGGAACTTACTTTGGATGGGGACACTAGGGCGATTTAAGGCCTTATTTAAGGTGGACGAATTTGATCTGCGCCAAAATCGACCGCAAATTGAACCATCTATGGCCACCTTAAAAAATAAAAGGATAAATGTTTTACTAAATTAAAAAGGTGATTTTTGACTTTATGTGTTGTAAACTTTAGTTAATGTCGTATTTTAGAAGTCAGTTGACTTTAACATTTATATTTGGGACAGTTATCAGTTATGTAGATAGTATTAGCAAACCTTACAGGAAAACTAAAGTGTTATATATGTTAACCACATCCTAGTGAACTAAATCTGGAAAAAAGAATTCCACCCCCTACACCTTCTCCTGATACACCAATACATGAAGATTTTCAGTGCAAATTAGACATATTTTAATAAAATATATAAAAAATAGATTGTAATGGTTATTAAGCTGTTGGTTTCTAATGGCAGGCATGATTATAGTGATTTATTCTATCAAATCGATCTGATTATATTGACTACATTAATCCCATATTGGAATTTGGAATGCATTAAACAGTTCAACACTATAGAAATACTCTGTATCAACCTGATTACTTTTAAAAAGGATATTATTAGTAGCTAAACATTAATTTTGCATGATTAGTGTGTACCACCATAAGTGACACAACTAATGCTCCCTTTGAGATTAAATTCATCACAATGATGCTGCTAAAAACAATCCCTTAACAGATAGCTCACTGAAATTATCAGATTGTTCCATCCCATCTCGTCTCATTTTACCTTCCATTTACTGCCTTAATAAATGTCATAAGGGATTGTTGATAAAATACAATCAATATTTCCTGGATTTAATTAAAATATTAGTCTGGTTAGTCATTAAGTGGCTGTATTAACATACAGTATGGCCAGCATAACTGGTTTTAAAAAATGACATATTCAGTACACATGTAACAAATTTTATGCAGTCAATAAAGAGCTTAATAATTATACAAACAATTAAATTCACTTTTATTCATAACACTTTTATTTAGAATACCAGAATATGTTGCACTGATATGATTCACAATATGGGTCCTGCAGGCCCTCCTTCCAGCCTGCACTAGGAACATTTCCCTGACTAAACCAATATAAATATCGGCAGTGTGTTACACTTAGCCTGTAGGTAGCGCTCTTCTCACAGAGAGGGCACAGAGAGGAATCCAAGCAATTTCCACTCCAGGAAAGGCAAAAGTGCTGAGTGCTAGAAACTGAAACTGGATGGAACATATTTGGGTGTCTGGGTGGAACAGATTCCAGGGCATGAGTAAATTTCATCACCATTTCATCTCTTTGGTCGATGGTCATGAAATTGTAGTTTATTTGGTTCTTACAAAGGACAAATTGGGGTATTATTTGCTTCCATTCTATAGGTTCACGGCCAAAAAAAAAAAGTTGGCAATGATGCACTAGCCCTTATGCTATCACATATGCATACACATATGGAAATGATGTGGACCAATTACAGAGCACACTGGAAATAAGTGATCTTTCAATGCTCTCTAAAATTGTAGCCTGCATTTATGTTGGGATAACCCCCTATACTTTGACTTGCTTCTCACTGCAGAATCCTATGTGCTCCACACAACTAGGATGTTCATAGCGTTCATTGATCCCCCTTTCCTACACTATCCTGCTAATATCACCAGAGGCAGAGACTGTATGCACACAGGTCAGCATGCATACAGATAGAGAAGGTCTAAAGCTGGGATTAGACGCGACTATTTCCTGTCGACTCCCGACCCGATTTCGGCACTAGGAGCGGGCGTGATGACATCATCACGCCCGCGCGTTAGTGCCAAGAATCAGCCAGCACCCTCTGTGTGCCACTCATTACTTCGGCTGCAGCCGTGCCCAGCCGAACTAATGGGATCGGAGCAAAATTATTCGTCGTGTGCGATCCGACTTGATGGCTGATTTTAGCCCAATTCTGCTAGTTGCGGCACCCGATTCCTGCACGACCCGATCCCTTAGGGATGCGGGAGCGTGCACGGCATCAGATCGGCGGTTGGGTCGTGCAGGAATCGGCACGTCTATGCCCAGCGTTATGCCATTCATTTGATTTTCATGGCAAGTCTTTAAACATTTAACCTGATAAGAACAGGCAGACTGTTGTTACTGTACTACGATGACAATTGAGTGACAATAGGGTGCCAGATGGACTGTTTTGGTAAGCAGTACTCTGGAACTTATTTTTCATAGGCATGTCATAGGCTTTATTTTTATGGCATCTGATACCATGTAGTTTCTGCGCTCTTTTTTTTTACACACATTAGTAGTCAATGGATGCCTTATATGGTGCATTAAAAAGTGCTAAAAAGCATAGCATCAGATGACATGGAAAAGAGCCTTAAGGCTCCGATACACAGGCTGATTTTTCACTCGTTTTTTGACAGATCGATCACCGAGCACCTTCACGAGAATCGGCGATTAATCGAGTTCTGCCCACCCTGAGTGATCGACCAAACAAAATCAACTAAAAATCGGATCGAACATTGAACCGACATGTTTGTTTTTTTGGTCGATCTTTTGGCAAATGAAGTACGTTGGTGGACCCATAGCGTCCTATGCAGCAGCCTTTTCGATTGATGAATTTTGTGGAATCTGCCATTTTGGAGATTGTCCAAATTGGCCACAAATCGGATTCCCAAGGTGGTGTTCCATCAATTCCTGATCCGATCAATCGCTGATTTCACAATCGCCTGGAATGATCGGATCGGGAATCGGTTGGTGGCAAATCAACCCGTGTAGGGCTACCTTTAGAGAGGATGTGTGCTTCAATTGGCCTCCATTGGCCTTTATTTACTAGAGCTAAACCATAAAGTAATAATGAGTCTAAGGCTACTATCGGATCCATGAGGTCCCCCTGTGGCAAGCGCATTCCTTTGGCGGGGACCCGACAGAGTTGATCCACATTGCCTGTCTGCTGCAGCGGCTGTTCTCACAGCATTCTGCCGATCTGCCGGCCGGAGATTGACATACTGCACTATGTTGACCTTCCGGGCGGCGGATCGGCAGAACATCATGAGAACAGCCGCTGCTGCAGACAGGTAATGTGAATTGGCTCCATTGGGTCCCCGCCAAAGGAATGCACTTAGCACAGGAGGACCCGACAATAGCGCCATGGAAACTTACCAAAAACGAAAAAAAATTGTAAGCGCCATTCGAGTTGACAAGCTTTAGGGAAGAGAGGTTGAAATGGAAGGTGCTTATTGTTTGAAAGAACAGTCCCCTTCCATAAGCACATCAGGAAACTGTCCTTGTAGCCTTTTGTAGATTTGTGAGATGGTCCATTTTGACGTGCTGCACAATAAGTGCCATCAGGTCAAATTAATGCCATCACACAGGAAGAAACATGTTTTGGCTTCAGCCCTAATTCTGGTTGTAATGTTTGGTTGTAAGCTAAAACTAAAAGTTTTGTTGTAACTCAAGTTGGTCTTGCAAGCCAGTTGTGACTCAAGAGACCACTAATATACATACACTGTACACCACTTTATAAAAAGTTATCTTTCTCGGTTACAAACTAGTGTCACAATCACAAAGGCAATCCAAAATTTATTATAGGAGCCTTAATATTCTAAGACAGCTACAAAATGATTATCATTTCCATGTCTGCTGCGATTTCTGAAAGAGATCCATCATTTGAGTTCAAATGGAGGTTGTTGTACAATCTCTGCAATAAAACTCTCATTATCGCATGCTAAAGAGTAGTGAGAAAATTAGTAAATAATATCAAAACAGTAACCTCATCTTTCTCAATATGTAAACCATTCATCTTTGCAATAGTTTTGACAATGAAACTTTACCTCTAGGTATTTCCAGGCATTTATCACAAAAACGCAATGCATTCATCATTTAAAATAGGAAAATAATTTCTTTTTATTTGGGTATTTAGGTTTAAGTGTTCATTTGTATACCCATTCTGAAGACTTTTGTTGAATATTTATAAGATTCAGTCTGCCTACAAGATAATTATATCACACTAATATACTATGAATGAATGAAAGCAGTAATTATGTTTTTATTCACTACCATTTTGCAATTTACAGTTGCCTTTGTTTGAAGCATTTCAAATTGTTTTTCAAATGATGTCTTCACAGCAAATATAACTTTATAACATTTTAACAAAATTATTGCAACAACTTAAATACAATGATATCTTTGGAATAACTCTAAAATTCTATAAATAATATTATGAATTGCGAAACAGGTTGAAAGTAACACAATGTGTATACTATGTTGGGGACTAGATGCTCCATTTAAAAATAACAAATATTCCTGACGTCCTTAGCCTCAGTTTACCGCCATACTAGTGATTAAGTGATACTAGTATGGAGCTTAACTCAATCCAATGCGGATAGTTTGGGGCCAACATTGCATTGCTTTTCTTCTAGCCACGGGTGTTCGACCCGCCCCCTTCGCCAAGGAGAAGTTGTTTATTATTCTTCCTCCAGCTGGATCAGGCATAAAAAAAGACCTGGCCGGAGGAATAATTTTTTTCACTAAAGAGTGGGTTGAGACCCCAGTCTCTAGTGAAAAATCTGGTTAAAAAAAACGGAAGTGACATCACTTCTGGCATATGGAATGTGGAACTGTATGTTCCATATACTGGAAGGGCCGTCACCGACGGTTTTACCCGATTCAAATTCCCCACAAACAGGAGAGGAATTTGAAGTTCCTTGCGAACAGATGGACGTCACTTTTCTAAAAGTCTGATCAGCCTGTTTGCGATTGGACAAGGCAGATGTTCGGCCATCACCATACTAAACTAGGGTATTATGTAAACTGAACTCATTTTAAAGAATGATAATTCGATAGAGTTAAAGCTGATCTTTTGGCTTCACCTTACTATCTTACCTTACAATTTCTTACAACTTTTGTTCAACCAAAACCATGTGATATGGGGACCTTTCTTAACCTTCTAATCACTATGTTTCAGGGAGGACTACTTAGTTGTTGGTAGATCTAAAGGAAATTGTATGGAGTGATCAAAAGTAGTGTTGAGCAAGAATATTCAAAATTCGAGAATTTGCAATATTTAGCAAAAGTGCGCTCGGATATTTACCGGCATACATCGCATACATACATTTACATACATGCCCACACACGATGTAAAGCAATAGAATACAGTTGAATAGAATTTTACAAATTTCATTAATATATTCACAAATTACGTGAATTTGAATATACCATATGCCGCTCAACATTAATCAAAAGGCATATGGTGGGCTTTAAATAAGAATGGATAAACTTCAGGACAATCTGTGCAGCAATTAGGTTAGAGATGCATACTCAGTCTGAATGAATCAAGAATGAAGTTAGAACCTGTTCACCAATGGCAGTTTTTGAGGACATGTATGTTTAAAACAGTGGTCAAACTCAAATAAGCAATGGACCAACCTTGATATTATTTGATAAAATGAGGAAATAATTGAGGAAGAATAATCTTATAATCAGGTACAACAGTGAAACATTAAATCTGGAACGAGTAAAGCATAATACTATAACACATGTGAAATGCCAAATAAAACACATTTCCATGGTCAAGTGATCAGGCATGGCCAATGGTAAAAATGGTTTGGCTGTGGGCTGACTATACATTTGGGGTATAAGGGAAGTGACTTATTCTAGAATAAGGTCTAGGTAGAAAGGATAAGACACACACATTGCATATACTTAAGTATATGCTGAGTTTTGTAGCCCCCCAAATTATGCTGAAAAGCCCCCTCTCGGCTTCTCCGTGAGTGCAGTACAATGCAGTGTGTAAATGCATAATGCACTGCAGTACTCTTTTTACATTTTTTTTACAACTGTATATGTTACATATAATATAAGCCTGAATCAAAATCCTTTATTGTGTGTTTCTGTGCCTTACCTCCTGCATTTCCAACCCTTGGCTTATACTCAAGTCAGCTTTTTGACATTCCTTAGGTAGAATTAGGTACTGCTGCTTATATTTGGGTCAGCTCATTCTCAAGTATGTACAGTGTATATGTGTGTGTGTGTGTGTGTGTGTGTGTGTGTGTATATATATATATATATATATATATATAGGAACACTTGCAGTTACATTGTGCTGTTTAAGTGTTCCCTTTATAATTTGTTTGAGCAGTATATATATATATATATATATATATATATATATAAATACCTGGTCATTGATAGATCAACCCTGCCATCAAGTTAGGCATTTTTATTCAACATAGGAGAAGTCCCAGCTATGAAGAGGAACTGGTGCCACTCCGAGTTGCTTACAATAATTAACTTGTTTAAGTATCAGGTTAAATGTAGAAGAAACTACACTTTTAGCACCTCTTTTATCTAGTGGATGTGAAGAACGTACTTGTGAAGATAAAAAATCTGAAACAACAATTTATAGGCAAAAAAAAACAAGGAGAATTGCCACCAATTATTGATGCATGTATGAAAAACAACCTTCATTGTTTTAGCAAAAGCTGCAGTTTTGGAGGATATACTATTATATTGAAATAACATCAACCTCCTCACTTGGAGGTTCCTTGCACGATTCTGGTCTCACCAGTGGCACCGGAATTGTGCTGGGAAGAAGCTACACCCTCCATTAACATGGAGGTCTATGGCACCCCCTGCCCCTTTCGCGTCCATGCTAGGGGCGCTGACCTGGAAGCATCGGCATGTACACTGATGCAGAGAATTGCTGGGGGAATCCGGTGGACAGGTAAGTTTCCCCGCAGTTATCTCGGGTTGAGTTTTATGATCGATGAAACTTGGGGAGAAAGCTTGGCAGTTTAATATGTTAAGTCTGTGTGACTGTAAATAGGTCTTATAGTAAATCATCCTTTTGTAACCTCTCTGGCGGTACAGCTGCATCGCACCATTTTCAATGCAATACAGCATACTCTGCCATGATCAAACGTATTGCACCACTGAAAATTTCCCACCCTCGCCTCTTAACGTCATCAGCATCACCGAAGCCCAGGAAAGAGACACCCCTCCATTTTAATGGAGGTCTATGGTGTGCACCCCACCTCTTCAGTGTCACCAAGGAAACGATCTTTGGGCCTGAACCGGGTTCGGCCAGACCAACAAGGAGATTAAAAGAGTTGCATTTAAGAACAACCCTTATCCCCTGTAAAGTCTTCTCTCTAGAGGTTTTCATCAATCTTCCAAATATCATCTGTCAATCTAACATTGATACTCAATAGTACGATCAGATATAAATCAATTGAAATGCCTAGAAAATCTGTCAGTTTCTTCAGTGGTCTACTGAAATTTACCATCATGTCTGATCGTGGCTTCATTGATTTTATATTTGATTTCCATTCCATGGACTATTAATTCAGCTGAACAGGAATAGGTTTTCAAACATGAACTTAAAACATTGATATTTTTAGGCAAATCAAATGATTTTTCCCATTTTCCTTTAAGGTTCTGTTACTCTGCAGTCAGATATATATCAGTTTCTTACAGCTAAAGCCCACCATACACCTTTAGATCACTTCATACAATTTCTAGATTTACCAACAACTATGTAGTACCAGGTCCTCCCTGATAGAATACATAGTGATTGGAAGGTTTACAAAGCTCCTCATATTACATGGGTTTAGTAGAACAAAAGTTGATTGTACATAGATTGTATGGTGAATGGGGGGCTTAACTTAAGCTGGTTGTTTACATTAGAAAACTGGTAATCTGCCAAGATCAGTTTGCACAGGGCGCCTCCGTTTTGCGGGCAATCGACCCACGCATGAGTGGCGTGAACAAGCAGGGTAGTTGATCACCCACAAAATCTACTGGGGATCCATACATGTATGAGGGTCTAAAGTCTAAAGCAATGCATACAGTATGTGTAGTTCACATACCAGGTACCACAGAGTCATGTAGACAAGGGATTCCATCTAAATGTTGCTTTGGATCACCACTATCATTTCGACCACTCCCTACACCTTTCTTTACCAAAGCTAAACAATTGGGACTGTGTTGCCGTCATAGCAAAGATTATAGCTTCCAGTTTGTTTTGTTAAATAAACAACTAATGCCTCAATGGGAGGTTCATATTAGCTCTTTTTAACATTGTTAGCTCTATGTAGGCGTCTAAATCATCATTAGCTCAACATGCTGTTTGCTGCTGAGAACCTTTATCACCAAATATTCCACACTATGTAAACAGTAGCTACTTGTTACATACTGTTTTCCTTCCATGTATCTAACATTACCGACTGTTAAAGTTCTAAATTAACATCTGATGTTTTTGACCTGGCTCCCATTAGCTTGCTATACCACCTGGTAAGGGTAACAGCCTGTCTTCCACATGCTGTACTTCACAGATATCAGCCGTTATCCCCATCCCAGATCAGTCCCCAGGCAGTATGCTAACAGCCTCTTCTACAAGCCAATTTACAAGGATCTGGTCATGTTTACATTAGCCTTCTCCCAATGCATGAAAAGAGAAGTGTGTGCCTCAGAATAGAAATGAGCAAATATGAATAATTCAATTTTCCTCGTGGCTATTAACACATTTTCCTTGAATAAAGTGATAATAGGTTATCATCTGTGAAATGGAAATTGCATAACAGAGAGTTTCTGGTTACACCAGAGGAAATTAATTTCACAACACATCTGCTGGGACCTGACTTCTGAATGCTAAGCATGAGAAAATGCAGCCGTTCAGCTTGGCTACCTTTATAATTAGATTAGCATGCCTGCACCCATGCTGAAATCCTCGGTCTAGTAAAAAGAATTACTGTTCCTTTATATCCATACCTAATATTTGTAATAATGAAATGACTGAGGCAATTAGGTAAAGTTGAAAATGAATTATAGAGCCACATTATGTCAACCAGATGCTGCTAATGAGTGCCCGCATCCGTGTTATCAGTCTAGTTAAATGCTTAGAAGTGCTATCGGTTTCAGAATCTCTTTGAATTGAGATTAGGCTTCTTAAACATCAGGAAGGCTTAATCAACACACTTTTTAAACGTTTGTAGGTAAAGAATATTCTTTTAAATTTCAAAGGTCGGATTGTAAGAAATGAAGCCAAGCTACCCATACACTGGCTGAGCACAGGCCAAATTAGGATGTTTTAGGGCTAATTTGCCAATAACTGGCACATGTATCAATAGCAAAATCTCATGGACAGATGGGAAATCCTGGCATAGGTTGACCACATCTGCACATGTATGCAGTTATCACACAACCATTTCTATTGTCCCTCACACCGTCTGGAAGTTGGCATATTTGCTAAATGCAAGATTTGGCTGTACGTGTGCAGCATAAAGCCAACAATTTTAAACATTAGACTTCTTGCATTAAAGCAAAGGGTCAGATTGAAAAGTTTGGTATCTATATGTAAAAAAAAAATATATAAGTATAAGTGTGTATTAAACCAAGAAAAGACAGATGCACATTGCAGTGTCTTTACATGTCATTATTTTCATTATCAGTCTTTTCTCTTTTAATTTAACATTCAAAACAGGGTAACAGTTAATGGCCCTTTAGACTGCTGGAAGGCTGAACTAAAGTTTGAAAAAAAAAGAACAAGGGCAAGTTCCCAGGACCAATGCACTTATCTGATTTGCAATGAAAAAAAAAATGCTGCAGTCTGGGTACTGAGAGACAGAGACTGTAGTGTGTGTATTGGGTACTGGGTTACAGGTGCTGCGGTCTGTGTTCTTAGTACTGAGTGACAGATACTGAAGTCTGTGTTGTGAGTACTGGGTGTACAGGAGAGTGGGGTGTATGTTATGTGCAAATGGCATAAGGAGTGTAGGATTGTGATGTTAATTTAAAATGCCTGTCTGTAACACTGTGTTATGAACAGCATTAGAAGCCTGTGTATTAGGGGTTAACCAAGCAATACTTAGATGAGGTTACTGTGGGACACTGTAATCTGAGCTGTTACCAGACAGAGCAGGTGCCTGCCTCAGTCAGGGTGATAATTGTACCAAACTTAGCAATGTTCTAGAATCTTCCTTAATCATGTAAACATGACATGACATGCTGGAAGTCAGTTGATATAAGGCCTAGTTGGGGGAGGAGCTGGGTCTTCCTGCTGTGTCCTTAGAGCTGACAGCAGTGGAGAGTGTCTCTGGACACTAGCCCTTGTGGGAATGGACACTGCCGGTCCATGGGCTGAAGACAGCTTGCTGCAGAGATCTGTGTTCTTCCCCTTGTCCCCCGGCTGGGTGAAAGGGCACCCTGGTCCTGAGTGAAGTTGCCATCAGAGGAGAGGGCTAGGATTAGTGAGGCTGTAAAGGCAAGGCTGCCCCCAGATTGCTGGCATGTATGGTGATTGCATGGAGCGGTGTGAACTATACCATGATGACATCCAATAAAGTACCTGAACTTACACCAAAGAGAAGATTAAAGTGGAACCTTAATGGAGATGGGGTTTGGTCAACAATTACTTTGGATATGCTTTGCTCCAGCAGAGCATTATTCAAGCCCCCCCCCCCCCCCCCCCCCTCTACACCAGTACCACCATTGCCATGTTTTTACAGGTTCATTACCTTCTTTTTTTTTTACATTATGTGGCCACTAAGAATATGAGCATGCTGATGTTACATCCAGCACCCAGCTTAATTTTTGAGATTGTTCATATGCTATAAATGAGCTGGAACAGTACAATGTAGTTATTCATTCATACGCAGAAAATAAAAAAATCACATATTTCTTAACCAAGTTTAATTTAGATTCAACTTTATTTCCACGGTAGAAGATGCTTTTTTATCAAATAAAAAGTAGGTGTTTACATTTAAAAATATTTCAGGATGTACATTTTACATTACGTTACATACATTAAGGTATACTTTTACCAATGTAGTTTTTAATTAACTCTTAGCGACAATCTACATTTAATAAAGAAAAAAGAAATACAACAAATGCCTTCAGAATACTGTCCCAAATCCTAATTAATTCCAAACATGTTATACATGTATTAACTTGTTACAGTGTAACCCTCTCCCCCCCCCCCCCCCCCCCCCCCCCCCCCCCCCCACCACCATATGCCTTTACATCACTCCATACAATTTCCTTTAGGTCTATCAACAACTGTGTAGTGACGGGTCCTCCCTGATAGAATACATAGTGGTTGGAGGGTTTAGACTATTTCATGGTTTTGGTAGAAGAAAAGTTGCTAAGATTGGTAAGGTGTATGGTGACCTTTAGAACAAGAAAGTAATATAAATCAATCCACAAGGAGGCTTAAATTAGCAAAATCTGATTTTACATAACCACTTGTCAGTAGAGTTGGTTGAAACATTTGAGAATCTAATTTTTTTGTGGAAATTTCTATGACTTTTTTTGATGATAGCAACGCCCTTGAACATGCTATCATCACCAAAATTGTAGAGAAGGGCTATGGGAACACTTGAAAAAAAAGTCTTGTTCTAGCATATAAAGTTTTTGTATGAATTATTTTCAAAATGGAAATCGAAATTTGTCTTGAATTTGAACTTAATTTATGCAAAAACTACATATACTAGAACAATATTTTCTTTCATGTAGTTTATCCTCAACCCTTCTCTACATTTCCAGCAAGTTTGGTGATGATGCCATGCTCAGGAGCTTTACAATTAACTCACTAACTGAAAATGTGACCCTCTCTAACTTAAAATTTTAACTTATGTAAATTTATGTAAAAACTATATTTGCTAGAACAATACTTAAAAGAAAATCCCATAACCCTTTTTTACATCTACAGCAAATTTTGTGATGATTGCACCTTCAGGAGCTTTGCAATCAACTCACAAAGCCAACTTGTTGAAAAAATTCAAACATCTCTAATCACTATTTGTTCTACACATTTAAATTCAATGTTAATGGCTAATTTTCGACGAATCAAATTTCTAATGGGACATAAAATTTTTTCGAGAAATCACATTTTCTCAAATTCTACCATATCTACTTGTCAGTTCTGTCCTATCAGTTTATAGAAAAAACGACAGGTTTCTTAAAAATGCTTTTACTTAGGATACGTTCTCACTAGTCCCCCAACCCTCTTATCCACAGTAATGCAAACAATACTATGTTCTGCAGCTTTGAAAATATCTGGAAATGTTGGAACAGTACAAAAAGTCTGTTTTCTTTTTGACATCTAAAGCTCATCTCTACTCATTATTATAGAAAGAAAGATAGTAGTTTTGAAGATTACCTGTTTGCTATTGGTAATATTCATTTTGTGCCTTACCCCTCATATATATCAAAAAAGCATTGGGTTTTTGGGCAACTCTTGCATTATAGATAGGTAGTCCAAGAAAAGGGGCTTTTGTGGCACCTATTCATTTCAAGTACTTTTGAAAAAAAAATGAAATATGTCATACGATTTAGGACACTGATATGCTTATTGATTGTTGTTTTTTTGTGTTTGTTTTTTCTTGATACATAGGCAATTTCTGATTCCCTAAGGAAGCCCCTTGTTGCTTTGGGGGTGAAACACGTCGGATGGGTGGTATCTCCACCAGGGATAGCCATTTTGGATATATCTAAACCTTTTTAGATATAACCAATTTATAGTATTTTTTCCTTTTTTTTGTCTTTATACATGGATGGACAACCATAAACATGTGTTTTACTTATATATTAATGCAATATTTTTTTTACAAAAGTACTTGAAATTAATAGGTGCAGCAAAAAGGCCCTTTTCTTGGACTACCTCTCTCCAAGCCAGAGTTGCCCCAAAAAACTATTCTACTCATTATAAGGAAACAATGCAAAACCTAGTGATAAAAGGGTAGCAGATACCACAGATGAAAGCTTTAAAATCATACTATTAAAATGCTATATAGGTCCTTGCTGTTTACTAGCCTCCTGAGCTATCTAGGGTGGAGTTCCTCAGCTGATAAAACTCACTTTGAGACAACCGGCATCAACGATCGCGCTGGAGCCTTATTTGGGACCTCCTGGAGGGCAGAAAATCTCAGTGGCATCTTATGTGCTCCACAGCAATCACCGTGACACGCTTTTTATAAAATGCGCTCCACATGGGGAATGCTCAGTAGGCTAGAGAAGATCAAATTCTGCAGAATTCCATTATTTGAAAATTTCAAACCCCCGCCCGTCAAATTCATTTCTACCACCCCAGAGATTTCCTATTTAAAGTCAAATTCATAAATTAAAAAATGTATTTAATTTCTCCTTTAAAATTTAAATTGGTTAAAGAAACAAATTGGCTCTTCCAAATACAGAAGAAGAATGTGGGTTTTCAAGGAAAAGGTCAGCATTCAGTCACACAAGAATAGGAAATCTTGTTTAAAAAGTTAAAAATGCATAATTTATTAAATCATAAATCTTAAAAAAAAAACACACAAGACAAGAGTCAGCTTCTCTTTTGAACTGATCCACTTAAGAGTTCACACGTCTTGAAGCAATGACCTCCTGGGAGTGGAAAGGGGGCTTCACAAAACAGTGCTCAACATTCTCTCCTTATATCTAGAGGTCCCTTAGCAGGTGGAGTAGGTCACCTTTCAGTGTTCAAATGTCTTCAACACGTTTCGGCAAACAGCTTTTTCAGTAAACATATCACACATTACCTTAATTTTTATCTAATTATTTACAAATATTCAATGTTCAGTTACCAGCCTATACATTTTTACATGGGATACTTAGGGTTAACTGTTACCAACCCCCTAAAAAGCTGCAGCAGGAGAGAACATTGCCGCAGCTTTCCTGGGATATGGGGCATACATGATAGCCCAGCTCAAATAAACACTAGGGAGGTTATATGAATGTCCTAGAAATAAAACAGACCACTTTGTAAATATTTTTTATTAAATCCTGTCTGTTCAAATGACCTACCCGTACAGTTCTAACATTGTCCCCTGCGTAAATCCATTCTGGTTAGATGTTTTTCAAAGTCACCGGGGTTGATGTTCTACAGGTCCTGGGCAGGTGCCTGTCTGTAAATATCAATATGCCCTCAAGTAACCTGTTGGGCAGGCACAGTAGCGCAATAAATAGTTGATATAGGGTTACTATTTTAACCCTTGAGGAATGGAATGGAATGGAGGAATGGAAAATAGGTCAATTCATTACTAAATATAAAAAAATATATTTTCAAAAAAAAATTTCACTGTATAAATCCGAATTTTGGCTAAAAAGACCAAATCCTCCATGTCAGAATTTTGACTGAAAAGTCAAAACTTTGACTTAAAATTTTTCATTTTACATTTTTACACCATCTCTACTGTTTACTACACACTGTCAACTTCTAACAATGTGATTTTGATGGATTTCAGTTTTTTCATTTTATTTTCAATCACAGAGGTTCAGCATTATATAAGAAGTTTTCACAGCTTTCTCTTATGTTTAGCACCCTCCAACCAGCTATCATCCTAAAGTACAAGTAGCATTCACAGGGGTGCACATAACTTTTTTAGTGAACTCCTCAGATGAGTACCAGGAGACGGTGTTTAGTACCCCATATTTAGAGTGGTCTTCCTCACTGTCCTTTGCGTCAACGTCCTGCATGGTAGATTCTGCTGCTGCTGGACCTCGCTGTTCCTTATTTAGCCTCTGATTAGCTGCCTTTATTCACAGGTCACCAGCTGGCTTTGGGTCACATGTAACTCTTGTAGCCCCTGTCAGGATCAGGGGACTAATGTGGTAAATATTTAGGAGGGAAAGGAGCAAGATTGTCACCGACAGGTGTTGGGATGTTGCCTGTCAGTTAGTGGTTTGGCTCCTTGCCCAGTTTTGTGAATGTATCTTTTTGTGCCTAGATGCTAGAGGCTCAGAGCTTGGCGCCTTCTAGAATCTGGGAGGAGGAAAAGTTATAAAATGTAGAGTCAAGAGGTATTAGTCAGTCTTGTCTCCAGGGAGCTCCCCTGCTGGGGCCCTGGGGGTGCAGTGACAGCATAGACGGAGGGGCCCATATGTGTGTGTGAAGTCTGGACACTCGTCTAGGAAGGAGATCCTGTTATCTGGTCTGAGGAACAGGATAAAGGATTCCTGAGCAAAGCAGTCAAGGGCGGCCTACTGGAGCTAAAGGGGGACTCTGTGCACGTTCTGGAAGAAGACTGGTCAGTGAGAGTGAAGTCTACTTCAAAGTCCCCAAGAGAGGTTAGCCAAGACGGGGATTTGCTCGTGTGTAGAAGAAGCTGCCTAGTAGGGTACTAGGGCAGTGTTGACTGTGATTACTCGTGTCTGGAGAAGAAGCTGCCTAGTGAGGTACTGGGGTGGCCAAGACAGTAATTACTTGTGTGTGAAAGAAGCTGCCAAGTGTGGTGCTAGGACCTCAGGGTGCTCGAACAGCCTTGTCCCTTGACCTTCTCTCCCATGATAACGTGTGCCAATAAACTCTCTTCAAGTTCAAGTACACTACTTCTCATTGGTCATTTTTGCTACCCGGTTTCCCATTCACTACACAGTGGCACCCACAGATGTCATCGCTACACTCTGACAGAACAACATGTTTGAACCCCCAGATCTCATAGCTCTGTAGCGCAACCCTGCCATTTTCTGTGTTAGTAACTAACCCCTGAGACTACCAGCAGTCCAAATGTCAACCTTTCATAGTCATATTTTAGCTGTGCATTTCTCTTGCCCTTAGAAGTCCAATATTTTTTTTTAGATTATTAATTTACATTCCCAATTTTACACTTATAACTGCAACCTTTCAGATTTAACATTTAGCTGCACCCGCCCAGACACGGAGTGCCTCCAAGTTGTTAGTACGCATATGAGCTTTGTAACAATAATGCAGGTTAATGCATAGCTAGTTTTTTGGCCACTTTTGAGTACCAGAGTACCACTTATGTGCTCCCCTGACCTCTCTGGCAGTCAACTGACTGCTAAAAGTGTTACATAGGGTTTGATTTAAAAAAATATGCTTCAGGCCTGTAACTTACCAAAAAACATCCAAACAACAGTCTAGTAAACATTCTGAATATAAAAATGTTTGAAACACAAACATTGATATGTGGTGCTATCTGCCTTAATTGTATCTGTCAAAACGTAATTCCATATATTCATTTATTAATTTCATAAAGCTTTTACAAACTATTACTCCTCTCCTGGCACTGGCCTTTTGGCTTGGCTGGAGGAAGAACAGAGGTTTGCCTTCTGGCAGTAGCACGGATCAGCCCTGCCTACATTGCTGGAACATGCTATATATTCACTTAACCTCCCTAGAGTTACGCCCGAAGCCAGTACAGCCACAGTTTGCGCAACCGCCGGCTTTCCGTGTGCCAGCAGCATTTCTACAGAGCTGCAGGCACACAGAGCCTTTCTGGTCCGGTGTCTTCGGCGTCATCGGTGACGCCAAAAGGGGGCGGGGGGCGTCACCATAAACCTCTATGTTAATGGTGGCGCTGCTTTTCTCTCCACACACCGCCGGCATC
Source organism: Ptychadena robeensis (assembly GCA_036250615.1). Taxonomy (NCBI): domain Eukaryota; kingdom Metazoa; phylum Chordata; class Amphibia; order Anura; family Ptychadenidae; genus Ptychadena; species Ptychadena robeensis. Next base: position 56,878,813 of record CM070036.1, on the reverse strand, counting down.
TAATTGGGCCGTGGGGAGAGCCGGCAATCACGGCGGAGTATCGCTATGATTGCCGGCTCTATGGTAAATCGTCTAAATGGTAACATTTTTGAAAAAAAAGTCAACAATCTCTAGTGAATGATTGTATCGCTGACTTTTTATTTTTATTCAACCTTTTTCTCCAAAACATTGGGGTGCATCCTATGGTACATTATGGTCTATGGTCTTATAGTGCGCAATTAGGCTATATGATATATAATACAAAGTACTTGAAAAAAACTAAATGGTTACATTTCACTTTAACTAATGTTAGCTTATTGTTATTGTGTAAATTACTGGTTGCATCCATTTATGTTTGAAGTCCAAGTATAAGGTAAAAAAAACATTTATTTAACAATGTATGAAGAATGTAGAAAGAGCCAATGCATTGACGGGCCACAGAAAATAATATTTTCCAGGAATCCAGAAATGTAATGCAAAGCAATCTAGACACCAACCTAAGGCCTTTTGGATTGCCTGCAAACCATTGTGATGCATTTGGTTATAAATGTTTTTTTCACAAGGCTGTATTGTAGGGAGTTGGTGTTTCATGGGACCATTACAGATAGTGAAGCTTAGGAAATACACTAGGCCTATAGCAGTCTACAGTCAGGGATGGCCAGTCCGCAGCGAACACTGCATTTTCAATTTTCTTCTAATCGGTGAACAGTATGGGTATTTGATCCGCCCCTTTTCCAGGTAGAAGAATTGTTGGTATTCTTTCACCTGCCTGAGGATCTAAAAAAGATGCGGCCGGCTGAATAATACCCACACCGGCGTCTGTTTGAGAACGGCAGTGGACGATGTTCGGCCATTACTAACAGTACAGTATATCAAGGACAGACTTGGTCTCAGGTAGTGGGGCTTCTGCTTTTCCTTGTACCACATTCTTCTTTTGTCTGTATTCTTTAGGGATTAATGTAGAAAAAGTGAACAATGGGTAACAGATTATTGACCCATGTGAACTCGAACTAATGCAATCATTATGTCTGCGAAGGTTCCCATTCATCTTATTATATACTGTATGCAGTAGTAGGTTAAAACAACTGGTCTTGCTAAAGTTTCTTTTTATATTTTTTTTTTCTTAGCTTTTTTGCTGAAGTTTCTTGATAAAGTAATTCTTTAATCTCCCTAGCGGTCAGCCTGTATCACACACAGTACTCTGTTTTTCCTTCCCTCCTTTCTTCACATTGTCGGCATCATAGATGACACCGGCGATGTGTAATGGGAAACTGATGCCCCTCTATCAACATCGAGGTCTATGGCACGCCCCCCCCCCAACCCATTGAGCGCCACCGATGATGCAGAAGGGGAGGTGCCAGAACCAATCGAAGGGTGCGACTGTACAGAGAATTGTCACTGCTTTCAGGAGCATAGGTAAGTTTTGAAGATACCAGCTTGGGCAGAGTTAGTTTTCTTAGCAAACTCTGGACCAACTGAGTTTGTCTCAAATGCTAGGGGGGTTAATTCATTCTAAATTAATAAATAGAGTTGGGCAATTTTTTAACCAACTTAAAAAAAAAAAAAAAAAAGTAAATCCAACTAAATTGTCTAATTATTACAGATAGCATGCTTTCATTACTAATGTTATACTGTAAGCCACGTTAGGATAAATGCATAATAAACTGCCATTCTTTATAGCAAAAACATTTGTTGGTTGAAGGACAGACTGTGCATTGACCATGACTTTCGCTATAGCTAGTATAGAAAGTAGTGTAAATAGGAATGATCAAATGATGCTATCTGTAGAGTTTATGGGTGAAAAATTGAGGGAAAAAGGCAGAAGAAAATTTGTGAAAATACGGCCATTACATTAAACATGATACTTCTTGTGTTAACAATCAAAATATATTTTAAAAATTACCTTTAGCACAATAAAGCCTTCTTAAAAACAGAAGGTATCTACATGGCCCAATCCATCACAAATTACAAAAGTTTAGGTAGAAACCCTCGTTTTAGAACAGTGGGCGGAGCCATGCAAATTATTCCTTTACGCCCCATCAGCCAGATGCACATCCAGAACCGCTGGTTTTAAAACATTAGTGTTCTGTTCACCCCTCCATCATCCACAAATGCATCCTGCAGTAAAATTGTAGGGTCATTATTCCAAATATATTTATCTACAACAGCCTACACTTAATCTACATATTTTAAATACATTTTTGAATATTGGTAATATGTTCTGCATTATGCTTACTACTAGTTACAATAAGCTAACGCACAGGATAAGAAACACTTAACTCCGAGATAAATATTGCAAGAAAGATCTGATCATCAGCGAATGTAACTTTTTCTTTATCTGGCAATGCACATTTTCTTACACATCATGACACCTAGTAAACATAATCAAATATTGGAAAGAGATTAGAGAAGCACCAATTACAAACACAACAATCTTACCTTCTACAGCATTTTTTTTATAATATCATAGCAATCTGACAGCTATTATATATATTACTCAACGGTGAACCCTTTAAAAAAAGGAATGCAATAACAAGGCAGGGGTTAAGTGTCAGACACAACAACTATATATTGTCAACAAGAGACTTTATAGCTTCCAAGCAATAAATCATAAAAATGTTCCTATTTCAAAACATTTAAGATAAGAGAGTTAGGAATCAAATCAATTTAGTTTCTTTATGCAGGTTCCAATCTCCTTTACCGAGGACAAACAGGCTGTCCTTGTCAAAGCATTTCAATGTGAACGACGAAAGGAGAAAAAAAGTATTATCTTATAAAGACCATCTATGTCTTTTCACAGCATACTTTGATTAATACACCGAGATGTCCAAAACAAGAGCAAGTTTGTTTGAACAATAAAAACATTGTGTGTGCTCTTGAAGTCTCGAGTTGACACAGGATAGCACCACTGTAAACTATTAGCATATAGACATAGCAGATGTGTGATACATTTATATGTTATTCATATTTTGTTTTCTAGAAATGTCATTTTTATGATATTTAGGAATAGAAAATAAAGATTTTATAATTTCTAGTAACCCAAAATGCATTTGGTTGTAATTAGTCCAAGCTCATAGCCAGTGCTCTTTGCAATTTATTATAAAAGCACTTGAATTGTGCAACTTATAATAGTGTTCTATTGACACAATTGCTAACTAGGTATACGTTTTGAAAAAAGTTTGGACTTTTTTAATGAAAAAAATTAAGTATGAACTGCTGAATCCAGAGCAACCCAAACTGATCATAACCCTTTCCAAACCAATCACCCAAGCTTCAATGCCAGTGAGGATTAAACTGTATGTAAAACCTAATATACTATTTACAAAACATTGGAAGAATATATATATATATATATATATATATATATATATATATATATATATATATATATGAAGGTTGACTAGTTTATATTGTAGGCTATGAAATGGTAAGCTTTTGTGTTGTAGAGATCTGAAGAAGTGTAGTAAACGGCACTGGCCAAGACTGACAACACAATCATTCTGTATGTTGTTGATCCACAAAAAGGCTTTTCTCACTTGAGTGTCTTCAAGTGTCTTGAAGATCAAAATCAATGTTTCTGTAGTAAAGTCTTTAAAGAGATAATACGCTGAGGAAAATTCATGTTGTACGAGAGTAGAAGATTTTAATTGTCTGGACAAATACTTTAAGCTATTAATGGATACATCTTAGAGGCAATAATGAATGCTTATAACATTGAAAGGATTTATCTCAGTGTTAACAGAAGTGGATGCAGGATAGCTCTGCTAAGAATGTGTAGATATCGCTCCACCATCATTTTTGGTGCACAGCTACGGATATCTAAAAGTGTCATTATTAGTTATATCTCTATTCTAAACTGATAAACATTTGTTAAGCCAGCTCTGCTCTCCGCAGCTCAATCGAAGCTTTGCCTGGAGACCAAAATCGGCCAGAAAAATAACAGCAGGACAGATCGCCATGCGATCCAGCTGGCGGGGCTTTTCTGATCGATCTGGCAAGGTGGGCTGTAGTTGCGGGCAATCAACCACCAATCGTTCACATGCACGCCGGTCAATCTCCTGCAACTACGGCCGAGAATCGCCATGTCTATGGCCAGCTTTAGTATAGTCTTCTCATCTGTAGGATCATTCCTGATCATTTACTCTTGGTTAGTTCACTTTAACATTTGTCATCTTAAGCAAATGCTTTTCTTCACAAATGATATTTCCAGTTTTTAAAAAAACACTGTATACCAGGTGTTTGATCATGTTTAACCTCCCTAGCGGTTTGCCCAAACTCAGTTCGTGCCGGGATCGGGCAAAACCACCGTCTCTCTGTAGAAGAGCCGCCAACACACGGAGCCCTTCCGGCCCCATCCCCATAAACCTCCATGTTAATGGAGGGGGCGCCGCTCTCCTCTCCACACACCGCCAGCGTCTATTTGACATCGGAGGTGTGTAGAGGGCTGGGTGGAGGGCCGGCAAGCACGGCGGAGTACAGTGTACTCTGCCGCGATTGCGGGTAAAACGAGCTTTTCGTGCCATACAAAATGGCGCGAAAAGCTCAAACCGCCCAGAGGGTTAAATTTCAGTGTGGCATGAAATTATATCATATTTATATATATATATATATATATATCCTGATATATCATGCTGCATTGTGAGGAGGTGCAATGATATATTTTAAAAAGTTTAGTCTTAAATCACATTTCATCTCTGTTTAAAAGTATTTTTATTTTTAGTAAGTTTTCAAATAAAAACTAAAAACAATTAGTGAAGGAATGGTTTAGAGAGGTTAGTGAATAAAGTAAAGTGTTCTGTCACAAAGGCCAAGACCTAAATGAGGTGCAACATTGAGTCCCCAGGCAATTGTTAAGTCAGAGCACTTTTTTCATGTTTATTTAAGCTCTGTTAAGTAAAGCCTAAAGCCTAAATAATTGCCACAGACTTGCTCTCTTTTAGTGATGGCGCGAACCCTCCCTGGGGTGTCCGCGAACAGGGCGGGTCGAACTTCAAAGATGTTCGCCGTCCGCTCTGTTCGCGGACATATTCAAATTCCCCGCCTCTAGGCGGGGAATTTGAAACGGAGAAACCGGATGTGACGTCAGTGATGTCACATCCGGTCCGTGGACCGCAACCTGGAACGCATAGTTCCTGGTTACGGCCGCAGGATGTGACGTCACTGACGTCACATCCGGTTTTTCCGCCGGTCTTCTCACTACAAGACCGGCTTCTGTAGTGAAAAGATTCTTCCTCCGGCAGGATTACACAGGTTGTGATCCTGCCAGAGGAAGAATTTAGACCTTCTTCTGGCCGGCGAACAGTACGGGTCGAACACCCGTACTGTCCGCCGGCGAGGCGAACGGCGAACATGCCGTGTTCGCGGCCGAACTGTTCTCCGGCGAACAGTTCGGCCCATCTCTACTCTCTTTTATAAATTGTAAAAAAAGTTCAAACATGCTGTATACCAGTATTCACCTGATATGAGGGGCAGTGCTGCGAGGCCAGACATACAGAGACTTTGGGCTGTCAGCACTGCCACTCTTTTCAAGTGAATACTGATATACAGCATGTTCATTGGAGGGGTTTTCTGACAGCCTGGAGTGAGAGTCTCTGTGAGCAGCGCTGTGAAAGAGTGACCCATTCCAGGGCATTCACAAATATTGATCAACTTGCTTCTGTATTATTTTAAATACGGGTTGTATCTGGTGACTCCACTCCTTCATATTGGCTATTTTACATATTTAAGTAAAGCAGGAAGCATAAACTACAGTAGCAATCCACCTCTTTTAAGAAAACTTTTTTTCCCATCCAAAAACCTAGGTGCATCTTATGGTTCCTAAATACAGTTAGTTAAAGAAATAATAAGTTGGTTTAAATAGGAGGGTTAACAGAAGATAGCATGTTATAGCATGTGGGTCTGTTGCTATACCAATATTTGGTTGTGTTGGTACAGTAACTATCCTGTTTTTGTGTAGATGTTACTGGTTGCAATCACATTCATTTGTTTCTATTTAATTATAAGTATGATTATAGTTATGAGAATGTCTTTTAAAATATCTTAATTGTTTGTAAATTACATCTTTGTAAATTGATCTTGGTTTAGTATTTTGTGCTATGCATTGGGGTGGAAAGGTGGGGGAGTCACAATTTTTTAGCTTAGGTGAAAACATTTATATAAATCCAGCTCTAACTAGAAAGGTCTGTTTGATGACTCTCCATAAAGAGCTACCAGTTCTGGACTTGTATGTTACAGATAGGTTTAAATTTCACTGGTTGATTTAGACTTTTTCACCAAGTCGAAATTATCCTAGGAAAAGTCCAACCTAAATAAAAATGATTAAATTTTAAAGTAATTATAATCTTATCCATGTAATTATATTCTTATATTACCTGGAATTATGGAATGTGTATAGAGGTCTCCCAGACCCGTCACTCATTCTTAAAGGGTTGACACCCGCTATTAAAATAACACAATAAATACATTAATGACATAAAATAAATATCATACAAACCAACAAACAAGTCCCCTCTGTTTAAACATTTTAACAATTATTACCTTTAAAAATCCAAAGTAATGAGTATACAGAGCCCTCAGGACCTTTTACTCATTATGAAAGCGATAAAACATTGTTAATTAAAAAAGATTAAAACCCAACAGTTATCAATATGAAATAAATACATTAGCCTCCTGGGCATTTTAAATTAACTTTGTTTCACATATTTGTGTGTGTTCAAACATTATTATATTCAATATATAGACCCTTGTTTGGTAAATTTTTGGTAAGTTACAGGCCTGCAATATAAAAAAAAGACATTTAATAAAAAAGTGTTACAGTTTTGATGCAGTAATAAAAAAACCGTATCTAATCCAACACAAAATAATACAAAATAAATGCAAAGTAATCACAGAAAGACAGTAACTGAAAAACTTCTGTTTAATTTGTATTTATTTTGTAATGGATTGGGTGTAGGTTTTTATATTCAATCCAATACAAACATTTTGCGAACATTTTTTGAATTTTTGGGAAGCCGAACATCAGACTGATGACCAACACCTTTGAGGGAAGACAGCCAGAGGCAAGAGGGGATGCTGAAGATTGGGCACCCGTCACTAGTGATGGCCGAACCTCGGGCATGTTCGTCCGCGGACGGGCGGAGCGGACTTTTAAAAAAGTCCGCCGTCCGCCCGTTCGCGGACAGATTCAAATTCCCCGCTGCTAGGCGGGGAATTAGAATCTGAAAACCCGGATGTGACGTCAGTGACGTCACATCCGGCACCTGGAACGCATAGTTCCTGGTGTGCTTACCGGATGTGACATCACTGACGTCACATCCGGGTGTGCAAGCCGGCTTTCCACTGAAAGACTGGGTTCTCTACCCGGTCTTCAGTGGAAACATTCTTCCTGCGGCGGGATCTCGCCGCGTATGATCCCACCGGAGGAAGAATAGAGGGCTCCTTCACGCCGGCGGACAGGGCGGGTCGAACACCCGTACTGTCCGCCGGCGGGAAGGAGGGCGAACATGCTTGTTCGCGGCCGAACTGTCCGCCTTGCGGGCAGTTCGGCCATCACTACCCGTCACTAAATGCACTGGAGCAGGTAAGTGGCTGCTTGTTCACCTTTCCAGATAAATTTAAGTCCTGCTCATGGGAAGCACCTTCAGCAAGTTTTTATACCCTGAGCTGGACTCATGTGCAAGGGGGTTAATAACATCAAACAAAGAAAAGATCATATTCACCAATAATTTCCCTGCTGTAATTCAATTCTTGATTCCTGTTGAAGTCGTTTTTAATAAACAATTCATTGACAAGGCAGTGAGCAGAACCAATTGCCCACTGCTCTGTCTGAAATTCCAATAACAACTGTAATTCTTGGGCATGTGCAGTAACATGGGAATTTTTTTTCCCATGCTACTGTGCATGACTGTGACAGGGCATTTTGTGATGAAGAAGTGGTATTGTGTGCGCTAGCTATAGCAAGGAATGGGCTTTAAGATTTTCCTTACTGTTACTTCTATTGACTATAGCAAATTGAGAGTTTATGTCTTTTATGGAAAAAAAATATATAGAAGAGTCTCTACAAAATGAAATTCCAAAGAGGCACCCTTTTACTGTGCACACCTTTCTAAAGCTGGGCATAGATGTTCCGATTCCTGCACGATCCGACCTCCAATCCGATGTCGTGCGCACTCCCGCATCCCTTAGGATCGTGCAGGAATTGGATGCAGCAGCTAACAAGGATTGGGCTAAAATCAGCCGTCCTGTCAGATCGCACAGTTATCTGACAGGACGGGTAATTTTTTTTTTATACGTAACAAATTTTTATTGGGGAATTTATACATAAATACATAAATACAAGACACAATTCAAAATCAGGGAAAAAGGGAAGTGGATGCAAATAAACAATATACGCTGACTGTCACAGGCTCCGTCGATCAAATATATTGGGTACATTGTAAAATTAGTACAATATGGGACGCAGCCCACTTGAGCACATAGAAAACTTAACAAAGCTATAAGAGGATTGTAATGGAGTATATAGAGAGTATTGGAATGAGAACTTAGTCGTCCGGACTACCGATCAGCTGTGCAGTGCACACTATAATAAAATTTAAAAAAAAACTGTCGGGTCCATCACCACTGCGACGGCTCAGTGTCCACGGCTGCAGAGCCGACAACATCCGGGCACAGCTTTAAACACGAGAAACAAACGGGGGAACAGAGAGGGAAGGGGAGAACACACAGAACACCACAGGACCTAGACAAGAGACCTGAAAACCAGGAGGAAATGGGGACATATAATAAGTAACAAACTGGGAGGGAAAACAGATATAACAGAAGGGAGGGAAGAAAGAACATACAGGACAGGGGGACGAAAAGCACGGTGTAAAAGAAGAACAGAGAGAAAAGGGGGGGGGAGAATGAGGGGGGGAGGGAGGAGGGGAGGCACGACACTCCAGCCAAGACCCCATAGAAACACTAAGGACAGAGCAGTGGGCCCGTTAAGGGGTCATTGAAATTGTGCTAACAGACTCGCGCATTCTTTGTACTCCAGGAATTCCGTCCAAGGCGACCACAATTTGCTAAACTTTTGGTGCGCTAGTTCCGTATGCGCAAGCAACCCCTCCATCCTCCTGAGTTGTTCAAGTTCAGACAGCCAGTCCGAGACTGCCGGTGGATCAACAGATTTCCACAGTCTAGGGATCACTGCTCTGGCAGCTATCAGAAAAACTTTCAGTAGCTTCATAGCCATGGCAGTCGAAGGAAAGAGGGACAACAAGGCGACCTCTGGGGGTTTTGGGACCGAGGACTTCGTAGCCGTGTTGAAAAAAGCAAAAAATGCTTCCCAAAAACTAGTAATCTTTGGACAGCTCCACCATACGTGGATGATAGTGCCGGTGTCCGATTCACAGCGCCAGCACCTGGGAGAGGATTGCGGGAACATTTGATGGAGGCGTTGCGGGTATCTGTACCACCGAGACAGGACCTTGTAGCTTTTTTCCTGGCAATGAGCAGCCACACAAATTTTATGTGTGTTAGTGTAATTTTTTTTAAGATCTTGGTCAGACAATGTGAGATGCAGTTCCCTTTCCCACGCTGCCACAAAATGTCGTCTGAGTTTACAAAAATGAGTTATAAGGATGCGATATATGAGTGACAGCACTCGGGGGGGGGGGGGGGGTCGGTCGTCAAGCACGCAGAGTAAGTCAAAGGGCGTAGGGGTGTTGGAGTACATCTTGTCCTTCGTCAGGGAGTCCAAAAAATTCCTGAGTTGGAAATACGGAAGCCAGGAGAAGTGTTGCCTCGGAAAGGCCGAATTAAGATCTACTAATGTCCTAGGGCCATCAGAGATCAAGAAGGACGAGAGTGGGGAGGGCTTGTCGGAGGACCAGCAGAGGAATTTGGGGCCATGGAGACCGGGAGGGAACGCCGGGTTGCCCATAATAGGCGTCATAGGATCTACATATGAGGAAAGCGCAGCCTTGATTAAGACCTTGTCCCATAGACATAAATCAGCAGCCAGCGGGAACGGAATCTCAGATGCAGGTGGGCGGTTGGAGAGCAACAATCACGGAGATGAGAAAGGGAAGTTCGGGAGTACGTGTTGTTCCAATTGCACCCAAAGTTTTTGCGCTGCTGAGTGTCTCCTATCAAGAAAGTGGGTAAGTAGCGCCGCTTGATAATAGCGTTCCGGGTGCGGTAGGCCCAACCCGCCTGCTGATTTGGGCAAGGTGAGTATATTGAAGCTCAAGCAGGGGGGTTTTTGTGCCCATATGTATTTAGTGAGCATCGTCCTGAGGGAAATGAAAAAGGCTAGGGGCACACTCACAGGGGCAGTTTGGAACAAGTAAAGGAGCCTGGGAAGCACGTCCATTTTACACACCGCAACTCTACCAAACCAGGAATGCTGTAGGGCTTGACGCTGATCCAACAGAAGGCGCAGGGTGGATAATAAGGGGACATAATTAAGGGTATACAGCTGTGAAGAGTCCGCTGAAATGTTGACACCCAAATACTTAATAGCCACCTTCTGCCAGCGGAAGGCGAAAGATTGTTGTAGGGATAATGCTAGCGTCTCCGGCAGCGTGACATTGAGGACTTCCAATTTAGAGTAATTGATTTTAAAGTTACTGAGATGGGCATAGATTTCAAATTCATGCGTCAAAGAGGGGAAGGTGACAAGAGGGTTTGAGACATATACAAGCAGATCATCTGCATATAGACCCAACTTGTGGTGGAGTGGGCCAATCTGCAATCACTGTATGGACTGGTTGTGGCGAATTGCCGTGGCCAGGTGTTCCATGGCAATAATGTACAGGTAGGGGGATAAAGGACATCACTGTCGCGTACCATTAGTAATGCGGACCGGGGGGGATAGGGTCCCATTCACTCAAATTTGGGCAGAGGGCTGGTCGCAGAGAACCCGTATTTTGTTAACAAACTGGGGAGGTAAACCCAAATGCTCCAGAGCACCAAAGAGGAATGGCCAACCAAGACGATCAAAGGCCTTCTCCGCGTCCAATGTGAGAAGGCACAATGGTATGTTTCTCCGTTTGGCATAATCAATGAGGCTGATCGTCTTGATGGTGCCATCCCTAGCTTCCAGCCCCGGGACAAACCCCACCTGTTCTGGATGTATGACATGGGAAATAAGAGGAGTGAGTCTGCCGGCCAATAGTTTAGCATAGATTTTAACATCCACATTTATGAGTGATATGGGCCGGTAGCTCGCGCACAGGGATGGATCTTTACCCTCTTTGGGTATCAGGGAGATGTGCGCAAGTTGAGACTGCCTGGGCAGCTTCGTGGTGGTTGAAAGAGAGTTAAAAAAATCAAGAAGAATGGGATGCGTGTCTGCGAAACGTTTATAAAAACCATTAGTATAGCCGTCTGGACCCGGGCACTTCCCAGAAGGAAGATCAGTCAGGGTAGACTGCAGCTCCATGAGTGAGAAAGGGGACTGTAGGGCATCCAAAAGATGCTTTGGGATCGTCGGAAGAGCTGTAAGGCGGAGATATTTAGATAAAGAGGGCGCATTGGGAACTGTCGACTGAGAGGGCGGAGGTAAGTTGTACAGGTCATTATAGTAGCTACAAAATGCCTGAGCAATTTTAGAGGTTTCATGAGCTAATTTACCGCCCGGCATGTGCGCTTTAGAAATAAAAGTCTTGGATCGCTGGGTTGTGAGCGAACGCGCCAGCATCTTGCCACACTTATTACCGTGTATGTACATGGTTTTCCGCAGCTTCTCTCTATGCTTGAGGTACGAGTGATCAAGGAGCACTTGAAGTCTAGCTCGTTTAGTGAGCAGACTCTGGTAAGTCTCAGGGTCCCTGGACTGTTTATGTGCCAATTCCAGCGCAGCTATCTACGATAAAAGGGTGGATATTTCTAGAGAGCGGGCCTTCTTCAGTCTGGAGCCATGAGCTATCAGGTGTCCACGGAGCATACACTTAAGCGCCTCCCAACGAAACGGGATTTCTACAATGGCCTGTTCAATATCGCGGTAGACAGAATCATCAGCCAGGAGAGCTTCATTGAGGCGCCAGGTGTTAGCAAATTTGGGGACGTCTGGCAGGTAAATTGTCAACACCACAGGACAGTGGTCTGAAAGAGTCTGTGGAAGAATGGAGGCCGTCGGGTGCCAGGAAAGCAAGTGATGGTCAGTCAGGAACACGTCAATTCTGGTATAGGTGGCATGAGGCGGTAAAAAATAAGTATAGTCTTTCGTAGATGGGTGGAGAACACGCCACACATCCACTAGTTGTAGTCTATGAAGTCGTTTTTTGAGTGCAGTCAGGGCAGACATGGGATGTAGGGATTTCCCAGAGGAGGAGTCCAAGGTCGGGTCAAAAGTAAAGTTAAGGTCCCCCCCCAAAACAATTTTACCCTCTGCGAACAGTTCCAACTTAGAGAGAAGAGCCAACAGTGAGGGAATGGGCTTAACGTTAGGCAAATAGACATTGGCGAGAGTGAATAGATGGTCAAACATTTTACATCGCACAAACAAAAAACGACCTTCAGGATCTTCAAGGACAGCCAGTTTGATAAATGGTATAGTATGGTGTACAGACACCGCAACGCCCCTCGTCTTTTGGTTCGGATTGCAGCACAGTAGCATCCCTAAGAAAGTGAGTTTCCTGCGTGAACAGGATATGTACAGGTTGTTTATGCATCTGATAAAGCAGCTGCGAGCGTTTCTGAGGGACATTTAGTGAGCATAATTTCAGTGTTGCCATCTGGTCTAAGGGGGGAGTAGAAAAAAGATGAACCAGAGATCGCGCCTACCCTCCTCCGGGGACAGGTGGGAAGAAGGGAAAGAAACAAAAGGGGAGAGACAGAAAGGAACACAAGACAAGAGCACATGAGTCCATAAGGGACCAACTAACATTGTGGAGAAACCTCTCCACTGCGAGAGCAGGATTACCAAAGCAAGGCCTAGAGTGGCCTAGAGTGGGGAAGGTGACAGCACAGGCCAAAGAGCCCCCGACCCCACCCCGGCCAGGGAACACAAAAATAACATAACAGTTTTAACCAAATACGATAGTGCAACCGCCTACATAGCTCATAACCAAACTATATCCACTGTAGGAAACAAGTTGAGCATCAACAACATTTGTAACAAAGAAACACCACCCACGTCCAGAAAGTACGAACAGGTCCACTGGCCTGTCCAGATTATATGTACATGGAGGGGACCCCACCACCCAATATCTCCCCTGTGGCGGGGATAAAGATGCAATGCCACAACTCGGGGCCAACACAATACAGGGATCCACCGGGTCAGCCACAGCCATTTAACTAAATACATAGGGGGACACTAAGAAAGGAAAAAGAAAAAAGGCACAGGTGTTATCACCTGTTCCTTAACCACAACTTTAAGACCGTAAGGCAACAAGTGGGAAGCCCTCCTCCACCCAACACAGACATAGGCACCCACCCACACCATCCATCAACCCGCTGCGAAAACTGTTGCCGCTCCCCAAGTGTGAGTGGAGTGTTGGAGCGCCATGGCGTACCCGGAGGTACGAAGTGCCCTGCGATGAGCCAGAGTGCGAGCAGATAAATCCGGAAACAATAAAATCGTTGCTCCGTCGAAATCTATCTTGTTTTTGTCTCTATATTTTCTCAGGATCTCGTCCTTTTGTTTGAAATAGTGCATCCGACAGAGCACATCTCTGGGAGCGGTAGCAGAGGCAAGGTGGGCACCAGGGACCCTGTGCACCCTGTCGAGCTCCAGCGGTGTATCCATGGGGCTGTTACGTTACCACCGGGGGATTGGAGGGTTGTACTGACGACAGGGGGAGGAGTCTGTGTCCGTAGAGCCCGGTCTTCAA
>CM070036.1:56834046-56845448 GCA_036250615.1 Ptychadena robeensis | reverse complement strand
GATTGAAAAACGTCCTGGAAACAAGCCCTAACACTAAATAATGTATACCGTATATTTCACCGTATAAGACACACTTTTTCACCCCCAAAATTGGGGGCAAAAAGTGCCTGCATCTTATGGTATGGAATGCGTGACCCTCGTAGCCGCCAGTGGTTGCACCTTGACTTCCCGCCAGCTCTCCTGGCACGGAGATTAGCCATGGAGCTGGAGGAGCTGTCAGTTGAGAGATGCCGGCGATGTCTGGCTCTCCCATCTGAACTGTGTATTTGCCTATGCCAGCAGAGCTCAAAGTTCTGCTGCCATAAGCAATGAAGAGAGAGGTATAGATGGTCATCTATATCTCTCTCCTGTCCCTGGGAACTGCAATCACTCTGCAGCTCCCATGGACACAGAAACTGCAACATCAGCAGAGACTGAGACCAGAGAGGAGAGTAGGAGACAGCCCGCCCCTCCCCCTTCCTCCTGCAGATCGGTGTGAAGTATGACGTGTTCTGCTGAGAGTGTACTGCTGCTAGTGACACCTACTGGCTGAATTGAATATTGCATTCACTGAATTCACTGCATTAACCCAATTGATGTGAAAACTCATTAATGAATTTTTTCTGGTTTTCCTGCCCTTAAAACTGTGTGCGACTTATGGTCCGGTGCGTCTTATACTGCGAAAAATACGGTAACCCCTATTCTACTGCATATTGCTCTTGCCTTTCTCCAAGGGTCGTGCACATAACCAAGATCCTGGTCAAGTATTAATCAGTGAAAGTATATCTATATTTTTTGTATTCTGTGGAACTCTTCCTTTATTAACCTTCCTAGCGTTACGTGTTTGTTGCGCCATTTTCTATGGCGCGTAAAGCCGCTGTCCGTGCAATCGCAGCGGAGCACACTGTAAGTACACTTGATTTCCCTCCCTCCCCCTGCCTCTCTACACAACCCCGGTGTCAATTAGACGCCAGCAATGTGTGCAGGGAAAAGTGACGCCCCCTCCATTACCATGGAGGTCTATGGTGCTGCCCCCCCCCCCTTCAGCATCACCGATGACACCAAAGACTCGGGGTCGGAAGAACTCTGTGAGCCTGAATCTATGCAGAAACGCTGCAGGTTTATGGAGACTCCATGGATAGTTTATGGTCGATCCTGGCATGGGCACAGTTTGATCCAAGTTCAAACTTCGCCCATATTGCATTCAGTCATAACACCTATGGTCTTTATTTGTAATTTGCTAAGGTTTTATTGAAGAAATATGTAGTTCACCTAGATAGGAAAAAAACAGTCCTATTCTTGGCATTCATTGCGGTAGCATACAACACCTAGGTTCCTATAATATGATTTAAATTGATTGGCTTCCTAAACTACCTTTCTTAGTGCAATTTTTTTTAATAAGGAAAGAAAATTAAGACAAGGACAAAATATCTGTGTGAATTTCATGGATATAATAAGCCCAAAGTCTGTGGTTACCCTCAATCTTCTGCTTGGGGTCTTTACCGTATTATATAAAGACACAGGTCCCTGTAACTCAGCGAATAAAATAGTACAGTTTTCCTCGCTGACTGACTGAAATAAAATAATCTATGATGCATGAACAAGTCTAAATGAAATAATAATATCCTTAGCAGTGAAAAACGGATTGGTAATACAGTAATTGAACAGATTTATTGCCATCTCCTAGAGCTAGCCTTCTGAAACAGCCTGCTATTTTATTTAATCTCATATCAGTGGAATTACTGGCTAGTAATCCATTGTTAAACATCATTTAGAGTGATGGATGAAAATGTCAGCTTCTCCAACATAATCAATTCATATCTCATTAGCGCATATTATTTATGATTCTCATAATAGGACCTGCAGGAATCTCAGGGGAAGAATGGAGACCTCAGCTGCTGTTGAAATGAGATGAGATATACTGTAGCTTATGAGTTAATAACTGCTTATAAAAATACTTCCTTGCAGCATTGATTGGACTTACAATTTTACAAATGAATTGATTACCGCAACCTTTTTCCCCTTACTGTTTAGAATGAAAACCCTCAGCAAGTCTGGGCTAATTAGGATCACGCCTTTCTTAAGAACAAAAAGCGCTTGAAAGGGCATAGTAAATATTGCACAAGTTTAACAATGCATGAACATCACATATTAAATTTAGCAGTAAATAATGATATATTTATAATTTGCTGGTATTGATCTATACTCTGCTCTGTTGATCTTCGTATGAGTGGATATACGGGTTACCTTCAAGTTGTTTAACTCCTGATCTTTATTTAAACCTTATGGATAATGTACCTATATATAAGCCCTAAAACAAAATATTAAAACTTGCCAGTCCTTAGATGTAGTAGCTACATTTGTTTTATCTTTCTGGCCTTTTATTTTTTTATTAATTTACTCAACTGTAACTGTGGCTTTTGACGTGATGGCCAAAGACAACAGGACTGGATAACAATACACTTACATTTCTCTATAATAGACATGGTTTTGATATGGATATATGAATATAAAGGCAACAGGACTGGATAACAATACACTTTAATTTCTCCATAATATAGTTGGTTTCAATATGGATATATGGATATAAAGGTATCATGACTGGATAACAATTTACTTAAATTTTGGTTCATGGGTATAGGTGGTTTTGGTTCTTGGATAGAGGTGGTTTTGGTTCTTGGATAGAGGTGGTTTTGGTTCTTGGATAGAGGTAGTTTTGGTTCTTGTATAGAGAGAACATAACCATCTCTATGTTTGTTCATTTAGCACTGTTATTGTTTACATTCATTAACACTAAAGGATATATGATATCCCCTTTTAATATACATTCACACTGTTCTCATAGTTCTTCATAACTGCCTTTTATTGAATATATCCAGGTTCCTTGCCACAGGCCAAAATTTACAAAGTAGGCCATAAATAGATGCTTCTGTTACTTGCACCTTGGTATTGGACATTTAGGCCCCTCATGCCAGCTATGAGCCGGTAGTAAAGTTCAGGAAGGAACTGGATGGTAGCCAGAACATGGCTGTAACTGAACTGTATGGATATACTAAAGCATATGTTAATGTAAGACAAAAACATAACAATAATAGTTATCTGCAGTCTACTAGTTCTAAGGTATGGTACCCCATTGATCTTCCTGTGCCAATTTGGCCAGGTTTAGTGACTGGCATGTATTTGGAGCAACCCTGCATTTACAGCAACTCTACTCTTAATGTTCACAGCCACTAGAACACCCTAATATGCATGCACGCCTGTTCGTGGGAAGATTCAAATTCTCCGCCTGGTCGCGTAGAATTTGAATCGTGAAAACCCGTACCTGGAATGCACAGTTCCCGGTTTTGATACCCGGACTTGGCGTCATTGACATCAATTCCGGTTTAAGCTGGTTTACTTTCAAGAGAGACCGGCTTTTCTCTGCGGTCTCTCCTGAAAGAATTCTTCCACTGGCCGGATCAGGAGCAGAAAGAATGGTTATCTTCTTCCCGTTGGTGAACAGGGAAGGTCGAACACCCATACGGGGGGAACAAAAGCGAACATGTTATGTTGTGTTACCAGCACTCCCGCCAACCCGAATGGCATTGACTGGGTAAACACTGTGGCAATTGTTTACTTTTTTTCCTGCTGTTTTGCTTTTATTTGCATATGGTGAGTCTGTATTTTTCTATCATAGTTAGGTTACCATTACAGAACACATGCTTCCTTTTTCCATAATATGGATGTTTTTCATAGTTTACAGACATGGATGAGTAGAACGCTAACGGCAACAAACAAGCAGCAGAATCTAAAGTTATCAGTTCATGAGGTTTGGTGTAAGATCATATTTTGCTTAGCGATCATAACCACTTATAACAGATCAAAATATTGTTAGCTACAGGAGTTAAAGTTTACAATCAGCAGTAATATATGATAAGGAGCCGCAGGAAAAACAAAATCCTTATAACTTGGTTGCCAACCCCAAACATTCCAGAACCAAAGAGAAGTGATATGCAGTAATATGAACAATCATTTTTTTTCAATTACCGAATGTACATGAGTATAAGCAGAGGTACCTAATTTTATCTACAAAAACTGGGAAAACTTCTTGACTCGAGTATAAGCCGAGGGTGGGAAATGTAGATAGTGGGGTATAAAAAAAATATATAAAAATATAGAGAAAGCACCATTGCCCCTAGGAATGAATCAAACAGTATTAATCTTTGGGCCACATGCTCAAAAAAGTTAAGAGAAGGTTTATTGTTATTACAGGATGGGTTTTCACGGCACTTCTTATGTTCAAACATGAAAATAAGTTTCCATTCAAAAAGTAATTATTATTATTATTGGGACTAACACATGGAATGGAAATGGAAACTTATTTTCATGTTTGAATCATAAGCAGTGGAGTTTTCTAATTACAAATTCCACATTCTCCTATAATAATTAACAAACAGGCCACCAAAAGGCAGTGTGGGGTGGTTTGTTTACATTTCACGAGCTGATGTCAGAAACACATCAGAACTATTCAGAGGCTGTGTCTCTACCATCCAGAGGCCAGTGAACACCCGGGATAGGTGAGTGGACCCTGACTCAGACCCTGACCCGAGTATAAGCTGAGGGGAGCTTTTTCAGCCCATTTTTTGTCTTATACTCGAGTATATATGGTAAATGAGTTTTAGAAAGTAAGGACACCAATAAGTTATAAGGAATAACAGGAAAAGTACATTACATTTGATGCACACGTTTGGCCATGTAATTTGAATGTCCCTGACTTTCCTTCCCACGTGTATCCTTCTTCATAATTTTGCCTCCTTTGCTTTACACAACGCTATCATCATCATTACTGAGTATTTAAAAGGATTCTATTTTCATAAGACATAAAAGAGATTGGTGCTATCAATAAAAACACTGTAATATAAAATGATGATCATGGTAAATAAAGATTACAATGTGTGGCCAACATAATAACAAAGTCTGGTATTGCTGAATGTACAGTACTGCCAGATGCATTTTAAATACAGTTAAAATCTGTCAAACAACCAATGAAACTAAAGCTGGTTTTGTTGTGTTAATGCAGTTTATGGTGCATCAGTAATCATGGTCAAAATGTCAACTGCTGCCTCAATTAAACTACATTTGAGAATCATTTTATGTTTCAGCTCATAAACATCAATAAAAGAAAATGAGTAATAAATGACTGTCTAGAGTACAAAAGACCAGCTCATATTTCAGATGAAAATGAAGACAAAATGTAGCTTTTATTTGCCTGTGGAATTCCCATTAACTGCATCACTGACAGGAGGGAACTGGATCAATAGTTGGCTGGCCGCTGAAAACAGTTTCTGGCTGTTCAGCAGCCAATGCGAAAGGAAAGCTGTCATATCGTGATCTTTATCAGGTAATCTTCATTACACCAGACCAATGATATATGTATATGCTGGTCAGCTAGGGGCGCATTTAATTCTTGCTTCTATTTGTGGTCTGAGCACAGATTGCTCACAAATTATTTGTTTACCGGAATGAGAAACCTTCAGTGTTCATTTCTTTTATTCCATTCATTGGTGACTGATTGCAAACAAGTTCTATGCAATCTTTCTTTTCTTTGTTCACCTGTTTATGAAAGTCTTCAGGAAAATGTATTTTTTCCAGGCTTATATTTTTGTACTTATTTTTGCAATTGTGTTTTCATTATAAAGAGCTGGGGTGATTTATTCATTTTCTACTGCAACCAAAGTGTCACTGTGTTTTTTGTTTTGTAATGCCAAAGACTGCGCCATTGTTATAGCGCAAAGAATGGCAGTTTGCCATTGTTTAGATAGACAGATAGATAGATAGATAGATAGATAGATAGATAGATAGATAGATAGATAGATAGATAGATAGATAGATAGATAGATAGATAGATAGATAGATAGATAGATAGATAGATAGATAGATAGATAGATAGATAGATAGATAGATAGATAGATAGATAGATAGATAGATAGATAGATAGATAGATAGATAGACATAGGTCTCTCTCCCTCCTGAATCCCAACCTAAATACATACATTGGAAACGCAAGGTACCCATATATGGGTCAAGTCTTGTATGATCATTCAGGAATTGATTGCGAAAACCCTTGTTCGATCAATCCAACTCGAAAAATGTTGATCCAACTGGGACCCAATATGTTGGTAAATCCCTGTTCGATTGCCATTAAATTGGATGGGGACCTACTGCATATGACCAAGGAGCCTATCAATACTACTCTTTAAAAGGTTCACAGAGAACTGGCGATTGCGCCCAATCCTGGAACGGGCGCAGTTTGAGCCAAGATCAAGCTACTGGCTTCGGGCGTAATGCCCAGGAGGTTAATATAGTTATTTGCCTGTCCAAATGAAATCTCTGTTGAAGGTTTGTTCCAAACATCTGCTGCTCTTTAAAATTAGTAAAATATGACTTCAAACGTTCAAAGGTAAGTTATGAACTTTCTTCCAGCTTGCGTGTATATACTAGATGTGATAGTAGCAATGTCTCTATGTTTTTAAACTTAACTTGATGTAGAAGATAAAAATAATATTTATACTTTCAGGTCCCTGAAAGTGATGTGAAATTTTGTGAAGAGAATCAAAACATTCAATTATGTAAAACAGTGGCCATCAATCTTTCTGATCACAGGGCCTGGTAAAATAGAATAACCATGTAGGGAGAGAGGAAGGCCTCGTGCCCCCAACTGTACTGTATTGCTTATATCATTATATATCATTAATTGTAAAACCTCAAATTTTCAGGGTTAGTAACAAGGCAATGATTCTCGCTTCAGTCCAATTTTTACATCTTTAGATGCAAACCTTCAAAGTAACATTCCAGCTGTAAGATAGTGTTTCTCTTCTGTCCTGATTTTGCTGCCCTGGCATGTGTCTTCACTAGTAAAATCATTTTTTTTTTGTTAATTTACCATTCATAGCTGCAACCATTTAAATCTATATTAACCTCTCTGGTGGTACACCCATATTCGCAAAAGAAGTGTCTCCTTCCTTTGGAGAACATCCTTGGAGTCATTCTTAATTGTGATGTGGAGCCGTAAAAAAACACTGCCTCCTTAAAATGTTGGTCAATGAGGCCACCCCCACCCCCATATTTTTGGCGTCAGCGATGATGCTGAAGAGGCAAAGCCAGAAGTGATCATAATATTTCAGTTACCGTATTTTCTGTATTTTTTTGACGCACCCCATAGTTTTGGAAAGAAAATTTGAAGCACAGCCATTCACATATAAAGTGAATATACAGCATGCTCCTGCATAGTAGGCAGGGACTGATCATGCAGTACTCCTCCTATATTAATTCTACCAGTGCCAGGAGAGATCCAGCAGAGTATCAGGGCTAAAATGTTAGCCAGAGTCTATACACTAGCAGTATCCATTCTATAAACACACCAACAAACGTATGCAGAGGCCCATTTTACAACCATGCACCAACAAGTTACCCATGAGCAACTACCATATTTTAGGACCTTTTCCCCATTGAAATAAATGGTAAAGTGTATGTGCATCTTATAGTCCAAATATGTATAATTGGTTTTTTTTGAGGTGCCAAACATCCTGGAAAAAAACTGCATACCAGGAGGCCGGGATTTGACCCATTCCCTCCAACAGAGCCAAAATGCCACTGGCAATTCTGAGTTCTAGCTTAGGGCGCAGGCCCGAAACTTTAATATGTCTGAGAACTTTAGGATGCTTTAGAATAGCTTGGACTATTTGGGATGGTATAAAACTTAGGATTTTCCCAGAGACTGTGACAGTTTGTGATGGGTATAACTTATTTTCAAAATTTTTTGCTCAAATGTAAATAAAAGCTGATAATGTTTTTTTCCACAAAAATGTCTCGTACGTTGTCTTATTATCTTTTGGGAGACACCAATGTAATTTCCTGTCCAAAAAATAACTTGCTATTTGAATAAAAGTAACTTTAAGTAAAAATTTGCCCGGGGAATATTTATGGGCTTGACTGTATATGAAACCCAATTGGTAAGTATAAACATAAAAAGGTATTTATTGTTTATTGTACAAAAGGACTTCCATGTACAATAAAGACCTTTTTATGTTCATACTTACCAATAGTGTTGAGCTCGAATATTAGATTTTCGAATATTTAGCTCGAATATCGCTATTTCGGCATTTCACGAATATCCGCGAATATATAATCGGATAGCCGATATTGCGATTGTTTGCGATCCCATTTATTGCAATGGATCACGATTTCATAATTACAATGCGATTTTTTTAAATGGAAATGACAGATATTCTCCCAGTCGAATATCCGAGCTCCATTGACTTGCATGCATTGCGCATATTTTAACGCACTTGCGATTTTTAGATCGCAATTTATGTCCACAAGTGTGGATATTCGAGATTACGAATACGGAATCGAATATTATGGCGGATATTCACGAAATTACGCGAATTCGAATATTGCCTAGTCGCTCATCACTACTTACCAATTGGGTTTCATAAATATCTGAAATATGTATACACCAACCAAACCCCCATTAGTATAGTTTTGTGTTAGGGATATCTTATTAAGACATTGTATGATTGGGGCGTGGCATGCTTAATATACACCATTACACCAATATTCACCTCATTGTAAAATGTGTCTCTCCATGAGTTGGTTAGTGCGTTCAGCAGATGGGTGCTGCTATTATAGGGACACTTGAAAATAGTTTTAGTCATACATACTGTTGGGCCTGGCTATTTGACTTTGTAGGAGGAATATTGAGTGAATATTGCATGGATCAGCCCTGCCTCTTTTGTTGGAACATGCTGCATATTCACTTTATGTGTGAATGACGTTGTCTCTAATTTATTTTTTGCACTGCAATAAAATTCCTGCTCTCTAAATAGCCTCCATTTACATTGATTGAATTTTATACATTATATGTATATACATTTTGCATTGCAGTAGAATAAAAAGTAGGATAAATAGGTAACACAGACTCATCACCTCCTAAGGGCTCAAGGTTAAGTTGTTAATGTCAGATTATAAAATGTGCCTCTCCATAAGTTGGTCAGTGTGTTCAGAGAATGGTTACTGCTTGAGTAAATACAAGATCTCAATCTTGGCAGTGGCTTTTTGACTTGGCTGGAAGGCACAAGTTCCACCCTTCTGGGATGCAGAACTATTTTTTTTCTTAACATATTCAGAACGAAGTTTTACCACATATTTTAATGGGTAGAAAAAGTACATTGCATTTATTCACTGTATTGTTTTATTGTCACAATAATATGGCAGGTTAAAGGGGAATCCAGTAGAAAATGTATTTAACTGATTTTTTTTAATCTGATTTCCTTCTCACTTGGTACGTTCTTCTATGTCCCATTGACCCCTGCTCCCTATGCTTAAGTCACGTTTGGTGGTTCTGAGCTGTGGTCTGATCTGACATCACACCCACAATGCAGAGTTTCAAGTTCCTAAAATGTAATAAACAATAAAATCTTTTTATTTTGCAGAATGGTATGACTAAAGCACCCTTGCTTAAAATAAACTGCTAAATGTATTATATTGCTTTGCTACATAATGACAAACATTTTCAGACCAACTTTATCTGGATTAACCCTTAATCAAAAATAATTTAAGGTACTCATACTCTAGCCACTTTCTGCAGCATTTATTTTTTAAACCTTGCCTCAAACATTCTACCATTTGGCCATTATATTTACATTCTATATATATTATATAAGATAAGGATATATTATATCTAGTGATGAGTGAGCACCAAAGTGTTTGGGTGTTCGGTCAGAACACATTGCAATATTTATATTCAGTAAGTCAATGGGAGATAACCAGGCACCCCCAGCTCGGATGGGGGGAGGGTGCCTGGTGCATTGCAAAAGGTCCCAAAATGACAGAAACACCACCCAAATGGACTGGAAACAGAATTGGGACCATGTATGGATGCATGCTAGGAACCAGTTTGTCAGTTTTACACTATAAAACATTATACGGCAGTGCCTGAGGTTGAGCTAATGCTCTAAAACATTATAGGGCAGTGCCTGCAGTTAAGCCGGTGCTCTCAAACATTATATGGCAGTGCCAAAAGTTTAGCTGGCACTCTAAAACATTATGTGGCAGTGCCAGCAGTTGAGCTGACACTTCAAAATATTACAAAATAGCAAGATAAATTCCCAGAACCTTGTATGATAAATGTGTGAATTTTATGTGGTCTAGAAATAGCAAGATAACATCCCAGAACCTTTTATGATGGTTGTGTGAATTTTACATGGTCTGGAAATAGCAAGATAAATTCCCAGAACCTTGTGTGATGGTTCTGTGAATTTTATGTGATCTGCAAATGTCCCCAATACACAAAGTGCCCTGGTATACTGGTATCGCTGATCAAACTGCGCCCGTGCCGGGATCGGGCACAAACGACACCTCTATAGAAGAGCCGCAGATACACTTAGCCCTTCCGGCCCTGTGTCTTCGGGGTCATCTGTGACGTCGATGGGGGCGGGGGGCGGCGCCATAGACCTCCATGTTAATGGAGGGGCACCGCTCTCCTCCCCACACACCGCCGGCAACTATATGACACCGGTGGTGTGTAGAGGGCTGGGCAGAGAGCCGGCAATCAGTGTAATCCACCGTGATTGCGGGTGAAATGGCTTTTTGTGCCATAAAAAATGGTGGGAAAAGCCCGTTATGCACAGAGGGTTAATGGAACGATGAGAAATGTGCCCTGGCTATGAGAAATGTCACTAATGCACAAAGTGCCCTGGTATACTGGCCCTATTACTGGAAATAAATGTAGGACAGAGCACATGTAGTCTTTAAAAGAACTTTTGAGTAGAAATGTATGATTTCGCAGTTAGCAGAAAGTTTCTGCAAAAGCCAACTATCACTACCTAACCGCTGTCTGTCCAGCCAATCACTAGTGTTGAGTGAGAATATATGAAATTCGAATATATTCGACGAATATCCGACATTCGAGAATTAGCAATATTTTGCGAATGTGCACTTGGATATTCGCAATGGCCAATATTCATCATATTATGCTTCAACATTGTTTACCGGCATACATTGAGCATATTTGTGCGAATGGATACGTACAATATGCACAGTGCTCATACTGGCTTAAATCACTGAATGAAGAAAAGAAGCTGTAAAGCTGGTTCGCGAAACAGCTACAAGCGATGTTAAGCAATAGAATACAGTCAAATAGAATTTTACGAATTTAGAATGTTCCTTAACATATTCGCGAAATTACGCAAATTTGAATATACCATATGCTGCTCAACACTACCGATCACATGTTCCGGCCATCCAATCACTGTAATTCCAGCACGGAGGGTAGCAGTTAGCTGGTCCTCGATTGAATGTCTCCAACCCACAAAATTTGCTTCCCACTTAAGCTAGCCATACACGTGTCGGATTCCATGGCCAATTGATCACTCACCCGATCG
>CM070036.1:56817262-56833946 GCA_036250615.1 Ptychadena robeensis | reverse complement strand
ACATAAAATTGATCAAGCAGTGATCGGGCATGTCGGAAAAATTTCAGTTGATCAAAGAAATATCTGACAGTTTTCTAGATATGTTGATTGATTTGTATTCGATTGTACTTTGATATATGCGCAGTAAAGGAATTGACTGTTTTTTTTTTAATTAATCACACTGTGTGGTTGTACAATCGATCAAAGTTAGACGATTAATACTTAAATTAACCAAGAAGATCGAAATGACAATCGATCATGCAAAAGTTGACCCATGTATAGCTACCTTTAGTGCTTATAATGCAGAACACCAGTTTTAGTGAGAACAGCACACAGTATACCTGTCTTATTTTTTGCTATTAATTCATGTTCAGCATATGTAACAAAGAATGTAGATGTAATCAAAATAGATTATACAATTTTATAAGACCCCTTTCAAATTGTTCATGTCTGTGATAGGATTTATTTCCAGAAGTTCCTTGAAGTTCAGCTAAAATATATATCTTCTAACACCTATAGTGGAGTGATATAAAAAAGTTTCCCCATTATCCAATACAGTCTCCCCCCATAGAGTCATGCATGGATTGTAATGTTGCACATTTAAAGCTGTGAAACTGTAAGTTCAGCTATGCAATGATTCTGTCTAGAGTAGGAAAGAAAGGGTGCTTGAAAAAACATCTTCATTTGTGACATGCTGTCCTTATGTTATCCTGTTAGGCTGATCATGCTAACAAATGTGGCCTAGAAAGCAAAACTTCTGAAGGAGTTAAGGTGTAGTGCTTTTGTGGATTAACACTCTACAGTGCAGATAATGTGTTATGTTTAAGTTAGCTACTGCCTCTTTCTTCATTAAATTCTCTTTGAAAGTTTTTCACAGTGTTAGAAGTACATGACAGCTGAAGATGTAAAGACTGCAAGACCAATGCTATAATTTTCACTATGTTCCCATTCAGACTTTGCGATGGCATTAGAAACCAGGGGGTAGGAGGGCTTGGGATGTAAGGTCAAGGTTGCTGGCCCAGGGGAGAAAAAGGCATAAACCTTGGCTTTAATGTCTGACACATCACACTCACCTGCTGCTTCAGTAACTTATCCAATATCCAAATTTATATTGCAAAAAAAAAAGTTGATCCTATTAAATGCACAAAGAACACTAAAACAAATTGTGAGAACAGACCTCAGACCAAGGCCTTGGCAGAGGATTTTTGCAGCTGATCACAATAAAATCTGACACGATTTCCTGCCATCGGTGACGCCGGAGATATGCTCTAAAAAACAACGTCCCCTCCATAACATTCAGTTCAATGGTCCTGCCTAACACCCCACCTCCCGTGTCATATCGGGACGGACACATCGGCGAGTATGCTGATACGCAGAATCGCAGGTGAGTTTGCCTGCAGGAAACTCGGGCAGAATCTAGGAGGTTAAAGTAGACTGTATATTTGTAAGGGTATCCAGGAGATCACCAGCCTTTGTTCTAATATTCTTCACTTTGTAGTCACCTATAGCCAGGGGTGCACATTTTTTTAGTGAGCTACTCACATGAGGACCAGGAGATGGTGCACACCCCATATGTAGCGTGGTATTATAAGTGCCTTCTTCCTCACTGTCCCCATCACTGTCCTCTGCATAAGCTTCCTCATGGTAGATTCTGCTGCAGATGGACCTCCCTGTTCCTGAATGATCTCCGATTAGCTTTTTCCATCCAGAGTTCACCACCTGCTTCAGGTCAAATTACCTCTCACAGTACACACACCGTTTGAACCCCCAGAACTCATACGTCAAACATGCAACCCTGTAACTTACCCATGAGACTACCCACAGTCCTAATGTCAAACTTTCATAGTCCTATTAACTGTCAAACAGTGCTTTTCTCTTTTCCCCTACATTACCTACTTGACTTCCAACCCCCAGATCTTCAACACCCTGTGCAATTGATGTTGCAATCAAACGGTCAATCAAATCCACCGAAGTGCACATTAATTAGCCGTTCCATGGGGGCGGTACACCCAAAATTTTCTCACAACACGGGCTGACATACGGGTGGGCATAGAGGAGGCAGCCCACAGCCAGCATGGATCCCCCTCTCATAGCATAGAGCAGTGACAGGCCCCTCCCCCTTTCCAATGCTGGGAGCTGATCACAGACTGTAGGCTGTGCAGCCGCTTCTGCCTTTGCTATTTTGGAGGGAGACTCGCTGTCCCCCTCCAAAGTAATGGACATTGAACAGGGTTTTCCAACATGTTTGAACCCTGTTCAATTGAGTTTCTTTAAGTGCAATCTATTGATCCTGCTCGAAGGAAGGCATACACGGGTAAATTTCTTAATAGATTACAGCACAATCAAGCTCCGTCAGCGCGCACCACACAGCCGGTGTCATTAATGACACCGGCTGTCAGGGCTGGAAAGCAGACGCCCCTCCAT
Organism: Ptychadena robeensis; assembly: GCA_036250615.1. Taxonomy (NCBI): domain Eukaryota; kingdom Metazoa; phylum Chordata; class Amphibia; order Anura; family Ptychadenidae; genus Ptychadena; species Ptychadena robeensis. The sequence goes on along the minus strand of CM070036.1, from coordinate 56,831,543 downwards.
TAACATGGAGGTCTATGGTGCTTGATGTGCCCCGCCCCCTTCCACGTCACCGTGACACGATTGGTGACGCCGCACAACCTTGGAAATGCTGTGGCTGGTAAGAGCATCACCGTGGCTTTCCGGGGATATATCTTCACACAAACTCTGGACTCGTCATGACTGCTAGGAAGGTTAAGGTTTCCCTGCGATTATCCAACTGACATAATTTGTATACATTTAACAATAAAACTTAAAGAATTCTGGTAATCTAAAAAAAAATACTTTTACAGTAGTCTTTATGATAAAGTGAAATTGTTTGTACAGTTATTTAATGTGTTCCAGTTTTATTTAAATTGAAAAAAATATCACAATGCAATACCAATTTCAGTCACAAGATGAACACTTGCTATTGCAGTGAACACTTGCTATTAAAGTACAAACTACTTCATCGTCTTCTTACTAAAACATCAGGAAAGGAGGGGACAGAGGAAGACGCTGCATGCTGCCGATCTCTATGGCTAACAGTGGTTCTCTTTCTAATAGGGGTCGCCCGGACCTGTGATACCTCATTGTTATTAGTACACAGATGAGTGTAGTAGCAATAATCAAGGTACACATAGCTAGTTTTTGGTCCTTATGCGTAGCTGCATAACACTTCTGTGCAGCACTGTCTATAGCCAAGCTACCTGCATAAATAGGAGTCACAATGTACCTTCCAAATGTTTGTTGCCCCAGAACTTTAGAACACAAGGTATCAGCCTTTAAGCCAAAGAGACTGATGAAATACCAGAGAATGCAATAATATGAAGTTCAGGATTGTAGCCAAGGTCATACACAGGAGAGCAATCAGCTACACAGATAAACCAGAGGATTAGACAGGAGCAAGGTCAAAGACAAGCAAAGGTCGGTACAAAAAATCCAAAAAATCCAAGGTCAAACACAAGTAACCCAATAATAACAGCACTCTGAGCAACACAGACAAACTGACTTGACAGCTTCTGATATATCAGTCCTAAGTATTGTAGATGTCAGTGGCTCTTCTCAGCCACCACATTTCCAAATATCTGGGACTCTGGCATATGGATGCCTGGATTTGGTGTGTGGGAAATACAGAAGATTGTAATGAAGAAAATAAAACAAAGCAACAACATAAATATTTATTGCAAAAGGGCATGACATTGTTATACAATAAAGTTTTCATAATACACGACAGACTGGAATTTTGCACATTTTTGTGATTTTAGTCATCAATAGTAATATTTGTGCTAAACCAGCATTTAACTACACTACTTCCATTACATATGAAAATTTAGATAGTTCTGGTACAGAGCTAGAAATGACTTGTAGTGGCAGGTCTGGGAGGGGGGCCCCATAACAAATTTGCTATTGGGCCCCCTCCCAGACTTGCAACTCCAATCCCCCCCTTCCTCCCAGACCTCCCTGTTCTGTTCTTACCTGCTGGGACTAAGAATGAACTCACCTGGCAGTCTGATTTGGTCTAGTATTCTGTGTCAAATGCAGAACAAAAAATGTAACCACTTTGTGGTCCCATAAGATCTAGATTTTTGTACCAAAAGAGGTACATAGGTTATTTAAGTCAGAGAGTGGAATTTTCAGAATGAAATCCCACCATCTCTATTTAAAAAATAGCAAAACTGTCCACAAGATGGCACAGTTGCCTATGTTTGTATATATTTCCCAAGTCAAGTCCAGCTCTACTCCGGAATATCGAAGATTGAAAACCAAATACCAAAGTAAGAACAGGTGGTGGGAAGGTTTTCAACTCTCTTAGGTTTTGGTGTTTATGTGTTTCCAAAGAAAAAAAAATCCAAAAAACGATTTAATAATTAAGAAATTAACCCAGCTAGGGACACCGAGATAATTGAAAACCCAATAGACTTTCTAACACTTTCCCAAATTTTCTTTTAAATAATATTTGAAGCTCAACTTTAAACTTCATTCCTGATCTTGTTTTAATCCCCCACCTCATACACTCTTTTACTTATCATTCTACCCATGTCAGTTATATTGAGATCTAACATAATTCTGTTCCACTAATAAAGCTCAGCATAAGGGAACTCACAGATGCCAAAAAAATTTCATATTTTGCTTCTGTTCTGCAATCATTTTTGTGGGATCACAATCCATAAACAGGTTAACAACTATTGTTGTATTTGCATTAATTCGAGGGTTTATAAATATAACCCATATGAACCCTTTGTTAACAACCATATAAACCATAGTCACTGGAAGAAAAAATGAGGGAAAACTGATGTCATCAGATTTGGTAGAAGACCTTGCGAAAAAGGTGTGAATATGTCCTATTTTACCTGCTGTCCCCACCTCATCCACATTCCCCCACTTCACTCATCGGCATACTAATTCCTAACTAACTGCCACCTCACATACTCAGCCCGGTTAATGAGTGGGGACTTTTTTACTTGTCAAAAAAAGGGAAATCCTTTTTTTCTTTTTTGATGAGTAGATTTGATCATTAGGGTCAAATCAAATTAGGATTAGCATTTTTTTTTGCCATTATAAACCAAAGAGCTCAAAATGTGGTAAGTCAAAATGCATAAAAGCCCCATAATGTTTGGTTTTGTTAGTATTGTACATATCAAAACTTACACACAGTTGGCAACCCTTTTATCACTAAAGATACCTTCTTCATATTTATAGAAAGAATATATGATTAAAATTAACCTTCCCAAGCAACAATGATCCAACATTTTAAATAGCTAAATTAGCCAATATTATTCATTTCGCCATTTAGAATATTGGAGATGCTCAATGTGATTTTTTTTCTGTTCCGGTTATTTTTAAATTACACAAAATTTAATGAATTACAAAATTTGTGAAAGCTATTTATATTTTTTTGTAAAAATAAATTTTTTAACTGATATGATATTCTGTATATCTAAACTCCACTGACCAAATATATTATTTATAGGCTGAAATCAATCAAACATTGCTTCTTTTTTTTTAACTGGTAAATAATAATCCATAAATTTGTTAAAATAAAATACAGGTTGTTGAGCTTACCTTACAGTAACCTTTCAAAGTCATTTTGCATTAGCTGGGAAATTTACAAATTTCCCTGGTCACATAGACGTTCCAGAAGAGTGAATCTATCATAATAATCTAACTTGCTTTGTGTAAAGACTTCTAAATTGAAAATGATGCATATAGAAACTTTTTGCGGTTGCGTCTCTAATGTTCCTTTATGTAACACTGCCACCATCTGGATAAGTTAAAAACAAGATTTGTGTTTAAAAGGTATATGAGGTATTCTTAGTAAACATTTGTAAGGTGCAGTATATTTAATTATTTAAAGTAGAACCCCAGGAAAAAACAACCAGACAAGGGATTACTATTTTGAACAGAATGGTAATCTATTTTGCATTATGTTTTGATGTTCCTAGACATGAAGAAGTTTCCTCCCCATCTAGTACAAGGGTGTCAACCTTAAAAACACAGTGGGCCAAATTAAAAAAATGGACTTACCAGGTCACAGTCACAGGCTTACCTTGATATATTTTTTAACAACATAATTACACTGCATGCCATTTTTTTGCCCATTTACAAATAAACTGTGCAGTACGTACAGTGTGTGAAGTCCACATATGCCCCATCCATGAGTGTACCATGTTTGCCCTCTCCCAGGCTCTGCAGCACCCACCATGCCACTGTCCGATACTCCTGACAGTGGCGCTCAGTAAGGTCAGCGAATGCACTGCTGAGCAGCAAGAACTCGTAGTTCTCCACGAGTGGGAGGACAGAGCTTGAAAAGGTGCTGCTGGGAAGGCAGATCTAGCATTCGGGCCAAGAATATTTGCTTGGAGGACCAAAATATTACCACGCGCCAGTTTGCCATCTATGACCTAGTCAAGAACAATATATATTTGTATGCATAAAAGCATAAACAGCACAGGATTACTGCAATTCATCCTAATAGCCAAGGCATAGGGTTTCTGTTAGAATCTCTTATTTAGTGGTACTTAGGTGTTGGGTCTTAGTTTTTCAGCCTAGTCTTCACCATACACTAGAGAGACAATCGTACAGCACGCCAACATGCTGCGCTCAATTGCGGGTCTATCGAATAGGAATTGATATGCACCCCTTTGCACACCGATTCCTGTTCTGGTCCAGTGTACACGGAAAATAACTTGCAACACCAGCTGTGAGCTGTTGAGAGCTGGACACAGGATGGCTGCAACAGATGGGGGCTCCCTCCACACTCTGCCTGTGTAGTGTACACAGCCCGCCTCAGCTCCGATCCTATTCCTTTGTCCTGGCTCTCAGCTGACAGTAGACCTGAGAGCGGGAGCAGGGCCAGGCTGTGTGCTGTGCAGGGGAGAGCCCCCCTCCTTTTTAGCTGTCCGTGCCCCACTCTCAGCTGCTAGTAAGATCAACCGGCATTACAGACATGTCTGCTAAATTTTTTAACAGATTTGTGCACAATCGAGCAGTGTGAACCTGCACGTCACTCGATTGGGCTCAAATCTATTAACAAATCGACCTGTGTTTGCCTAGCTTAACAGTTAACCTTGCCCAGGTAAATGTATTCAAGTCACTAAAGTAACAACTAAACAATACAAAGCATACATTAGGCACCAAGCATTTTCAAAGCATTTCAGTTATTACGCAGCAGAGCCATTTTAATGATCATAGTTATGTGACAGCAGGATAGAAGAAAAATAAAGTTTGTTGAGGTGGCCAAGTAACCATTTAAAGGTAGATTTATTTCTAGGAATAAGTGCCATTTGCTTGAGCTCCATAGTCATCCCTGCGCAGTGTGGCAATCCCTACTGATTTTCTGTATGATTAAGACATGACAGGTTTGATGAGGTATTAAAGGGATATTGTTTTTAAAAAACAAATTTGCCTGTTTTCATCTCTTTCGTTCAATACTTGAGAACAACATTAATAGTGAAACACAGCCTAAAATATGATTGCACTAATAATTAAATGCTATGAAGTAAACTACTGTAATTAGTTTGAATCATTGAACTTTATTGACTGGTTCATTTTGACCATTTACTTTAATATTTGCAAATGGATTTTTTTTATATACTGGCGATATATAGAGGGGGTTTATGAGGAAACGTATTTTGTTTTAACAAAACTTAGGTGTGCATTATGTTCACCCAAAAAGGGTCAGAATTTATTCGATTCTTGGTAATAAAAACAATCTTATACATTTGATGAATCACAATTTCAACACACGTAGAGAGGAGAGAAAGGGGGCCTCCTACAAGTGGTGGTCCTCGTTATCCCCTATCAAAAATATTTAGCAAAAGACCAAACCATTGCAGAGATATTGACTTTGACGCGTTTCATCCTATAAGGACTTTTTCAAGAATTTATCATGCACTATAAATACCAAAAACATGTATAAATATCATAAAATTGTCTTTTTAAATAATATTGGTCATTATCTTGGGGGCTTAATGGAGGGTTTTCCCTTTTTGGGTGAACATAATGCACACCTAATTTTCTGGCTAAGAATTTGTTAAAACAAAAGAAGTTTCCTCATAAACCCCCTTTGTCTATATATCGCCAGTATATAAAAAAATCATTTATACTTATTGGAAATCCTCACTTTGTGAGGTGGGGGGAGGTCTCTTCATCTTTTGTTTTGTCTTCCAAGTTGCCACAGATAACGCAATTCCTGATACAATTTAATATTTGCAAAAAAATACTTTTATAATAGTTTCTACATTTGTCAATTCATTCCATTTTAGATTTAGATAACTTAGAAAAGTCTTCAGTTTATGATAGTAGCTAATAGTGATGGCCGAACCTCGGCCATGTTCGTCCGCGGACGGGCGGAGCGGACTTTTAAAAAAGTCCGCCGTCCGCCCGTTCGCGGATAGATTCAAATTCCCCGCTGCTAGGCGGGGAATTAGAATCGGTAAACCCGGATGTGACGTCAGTGACGTCACATCCGGCACCTGGAACGCATAGTTCCTGGTGTGCTTACCGGATGTGATGTCACTGACGTCACATCCGGGTGTTTGAGCCGGCTTTCCACTGAAAGACCAAGTTCTCTACCCGGTCTTCAGTGGAAACATTCTTCCTGCGGCGGGATCTCGCTGCGTATGATCCCACCGGAGGAAGAATAGAGGGCTCCTTCACGCCGGTGGACAGGGCGGGTCGAACACCCGTACTGTCCGCCGGCGGGAAGGAGGGCGAACATGCTTGTTCGCGGCCGAACTGTCTGCCTTGCGGGCAGTTCGGCCATCACTAGTAGCTAACTGCTATATTTCAAACGCAAGGATGTACATAGTGAAAAAATATTATTGCAAACCATTAAGAATATCTTTGGTGTTCATGATTTTACTCACGTATTTACTACAAGCTTTACCTGTCCCAAGAAACAGTTGAGAATGATGAACAGTAAATGGATGACATTTCAAAGGAAATTAATTAATTTTGGAGAACATTTCATAATTTTATTTTAGTATTCTAAATGGAACTTGTATGTATATACTTTAAATATGGGACCATTTTATCCTTTGAGACATTTTGGCTAGTAATGTTATAGTCCAACAGAATACTGAACAAAAAATTATGAGTTCTATGGTGATGATAAAAAATGAGGTGTAGAAGATACTACAAACTGTGTGATGTGACCAAATCATTTATTAATAGGAAACCATTACTCTTTATCAATATTTTATGAGAAAACCATTGCCTTTTTGTCAGGATGAGTGAATTATAAAATATTTGTGCTACACAATATTAATGACTCCAATAGATATTGTTAAATTGAAATACATTAGACTGGAGTCTTAACAATGAGACCATAAAGCAACAAGTAAATAAGACAAGACTTTAAAATTGTTTCATGCTGAGCTGATTTATTGACTAACATGAATTTACTGCATTAGAGAGCAATGTAATTATGACCCATAATTATCAAGGGACAAAGTTTTCATGTATAAGGTTGTACGAGACCATGTTCCGCAACATAATCCAGAAATGATATAGCTGTTGATTTAATTGTTTCCTTGCTTGTCTTGTCCCTCAACTTGAAATACACTTCCATAGAGCAACTCCACTAAAGGTAATTGAATGGCAATATCATTTTATTATTTTAGATGGTCTACAGCCAACAATCCACTTAGTACATTAATGCTGTGGAGATACAGATTTTTTTCTCTCATCTCATCCACATAATGGATCATGTAAATTGAGTTACAGGTACTTTTCCAATACCATTCTGTTATACATACTAAGTTCCTACATGCTGACTTTCCTAAGATCAAGCTACCATACACACCTTTTAAGAAAAATAAAAAGGATATTTTTTTCTTCTTCATGTTTTACCATAGTTCATATTTCTAATAGTAACTATGTTACTAAAAGTAACATTACAATTGGTGCTTACATTATTTTTGCATGCCTCCGAAATCTTTGTTTTGTGTATGGATGCCATAGACCATGCCATTCTTTTTATAAATAGTTTATTTAATATTAATACATAATAATATTAACCTCCCTAGCGGTTTAGACGGACACTTTTCGTTCACCTGGGTTTGTCCTAACCACTGACAGAGCGGGGATTGGGAAAACCCGATTTATCCCCAGAAATTCTGTCCGAAGTGCCGTCCCTTCGGTGGCATGGGGGGGGGTCGCCATAGACCGTCAATGTTAATGGAGTGGCGGCGGTTTCCCCAGTCGACATCCCCAGCGCCATTGATTGACAGGGTGGGGGGAGGGCTGGACATTTAAGCAGAGTACTATGTACTCTGCTGTGATCGCCCATACCATGCCGTTAAAAATGTGACTGACTGCTACAGAGGTAAACATGCACATTATACAAAAATTTACATATAATAAAAGGACTTACTTTCCCATGTATGTCTATCACCTAATATATACATTCAAGAGGATTTTATAAGAATTGCTACCGTTATAGCCATCAGACCCCTTTATATTTAGGCTGGAAAACCCTGAAAACCTTTTTCTTCCTACTGAACAACATTGGCAATTTATGACTAAAACTTATACAATGCAACACAATACAGTCTCCAGGGTCCCCACTATTAACCGCTAAGATGATTGACCCGCAAGGGGCCCGCGTTATCACACACTTAAGCTGGGAACACACGTGTAGATATGGGTCAGATGCATGGCCACTTTAAGAGCCGTGCACGCTCACGGCCATCTATCTGGCCCATATCATATGCGGCCACCCCTGTTTTCAAGCGGGGCCAAACAGGGATATCGGACATGACCGCAAGCCACGGTAGATGTGCGTTGCTTTGCAGACCACGGGGTCTCCATGCTGAGCTGAGCTGGAGACACAGCCCAGCTCAGCCGATATCTAAAAGCAGCGCGATTGCGTCATTGTGCTGCTGCAGGGAACCTGGAACAGCTCCAATATCGAGCCATGTGTTCCCTGCTTTAGTGTTAGTATCTTAAATTTGAGTAGTAAGATACTCCATTAGTCGCACATCCGCCACTCTGGTTAAAAGTCCTGGCATTGTAGGTGGCTGAGGGTCCTTCCAATTCAAAGCAATTAAGACATCTACCTGCCGTCAATATTTGTGACATCAGTTTACAGGAGAACCTAGATAAATGTTGCACCAGGCTTCCTAAAAGATAAGTAGCCATATCCAAAGAAATTGAAGTGTCGTATTTCCTTTGATTAACGGTTTACCATTTGCCTATAATAAGGGATTATATGTATACACAACCAATAATGACCAAGTCATTCTTATTGTAAATTCAATCATATATAATTCAAAAATAGTTATGTTAAATGCTAAGTTTATGAGTTGTTAATAAAAAGGCTGCTGTGGCCATTTTAAATCCATGTCGCGCAGTCCATTTGTTTCATGGGGATCAGGTACAGGAGGAACAAAAGTCATGACTTTAGATTCCATTTATGGAATGCTAGTATTGGAGACTAGAGTTTCCATGCAGTGCATAAAAGACAAGTGCAAGTTAAAACTATCATGCCTCAAATTGACACACCCCTTAAAGAATGTCCAACAATCCTTAACCACAAAACTTTAAATATGAAACTTTAACTTTATGAAAACCACAATCCAAATATCAAACCTTTCTCCTATCTACTAAGATTAAGTCGATCTTGACATATGTTTAATCTTTTTCATGGTAACTTTTCTAATATTCCTATTATATTGAAGGATAATGCAAAGAACATTCAGATTTTAGTATAGATCATTATCGTATATGTCAGATCCCTTCCTAGCCCACACATAACAAGGCACTGTGGGGAATTACATTATACTGAATGCATTACAACTGTATGAAAAGATGTATAATTGTATTATTTTAATTGAATAGAGCTATATGAAAATCTGAAAATATTGAATAATTATGTCATACATGAAATCCAACAACTTAACTAACGGTAATATGAAATATGTATCTGTTCAATATTATGGACATATGGTTCAATATTACTACAGTTTCTGTAGCATGATTGCAAGATTATTTAATGTAATTGAAATATGTCAGTGATATGCTAGATCTTTGAGTGACTGGGAAGTATCGACTGGCTATATTTGATTTTCTGTCATGAATAATATACATTTAGTTAGAAGCAATGTGTGTAGTTAAATGAAAAAAATTTTGATGATAATATCATTTGCACATATATTGTTGAGTTCTTCCACAATGCCTATTAAAGTCAAGAGAGAAGCAACAATACCTTCACCACTAAAGCAAATCAGAGATTGTGACACAATCTGAGAGTTATTACACATTTAAGCCAGCCATAGACACATTGATTTCTGGCAGTAGGGACAGGGGACAAATAAATGGTGATTGGTCGCCCGCAACTATAGGGGTGCCCACCTTGAAGTTTTGACCCAAATAACCTGCAGGTTGGATCGCACGCCAGTCCGTCCTGTCAGTATTTCCTGTTGTAGTCAAGACAATTAATTGGCAATAATCTGCCGGGAATCGCCTGTGTTAGTGGAGCACACAGGATTCCCATCAGTTCTGTAGCTGACGTCACCACGCTGTAATGAGTCTGCTACAAGCTGGCCATGGCTTGAGACATCTATGGCAGGCTTTAGTCAAATTGTTGAGGATTTCAAAAGCTATAACTTGAATATTGACTAGTACTAAAGTGAACCAGGGACTGACAAAAGTAAAACTTTATCAACAATCATTAACTTTGAGCAGTTTTCTGTCACACACATATAAAAATTGATAAGTTCAGGTGATAGTTATCACCAGTGCAGCCATTTTCAATAAATAAAACAGTTAAGTTAATATTAACAGTTTAGTTAATATTGCACCCAGCAAATAAATCCACCAAATGTTAAGTCCTGGGACTTTTAGCTCACCAATGGGGCTTAGCTTGCCCAGTGGGTTCCTCAAAAGGTCCTCAAACCATTCTCAGCTTTTCATGTGAGCCTACAGAGGCAGAGTGCAACTCCACACAGGTTAGCCACATGACTACAGTTTCTACGGTCTACCCTCTCCTTTACCTCTGGCTGAAAGTAATTATTTAATTCTTAATTATGGAGTTGGGAAGGCCAACCCAATTCCTTCCTACCACTCCAGAGTCCAGGACCCTGTAAAACTAAACAAAGGGCAACCAAGGTTACCCCTATGCCCCAACTTCTTACCCAGAATACACCTGGGACCATAATCCATGTGATGGACTGGTGGTCTGGTGGTCATAGTGGTAATGGTGTAAGTGGTCCATGTGTGGCAGTAAAGGGGTCTGTTGGTGTATACTGGAGGGAGTCCAGAGTAGTGTTGGGGAGCGAAAGTAGGTTGCTGTCAGCTTTTGTTATGTTTTTGGTAACATTGATCTGGACTCTGTAGTGGGAAGTGATGGAACTGTCTGGGCCTTCCCACTCCACCAAGATACACCTGCTGGACCCTAATGAGGTTGCTGGGTGTATCTTCACAAAAGGGACTGAGACCAGTCATTCAGGGCTTCCTGATGAGGTGAGGAGACACAGTACTGCTGGAGCAGCGGATACCAGGGGGCAAACAGGGAGTGTGTAGCCCAAGCAGGGGATGTCTAGGAGTCAGGCTGCGATAGCTGTTCCCTGGGCTAAAGGAAAGAGCATGTGTTGGACCCTGTGCAATCCAGGAGGCTTGGTATTTTAATAGATATTTGTGTTGTGGATTAGCCCCTGCGAGGGTCATTTCTGTTGGGACTTAAAAAAACATGGGCAGGAGCCCTTAAGAGAACCTGTTGTATGGTTTGCCATGATTGCCAGTATACCTTTGAGGCATACTGCCCATATTTTTAAATGTGTCAACATGTTTTAACATAAGAAAATTCTGTTTATAGCCTCCATAGATGATGACTCATTCTTAGAATTAAATTTTCAACAAGTCAGTTACTGAATGCCGCTTGGTAAAAACTAATACAGCAGCTAAAGTTTCTTGTGGTTCCACAAATGTTAACAAGATTAGAGTGTTATGGCATAATGCCACAAACTGTTTTCTCCTATTGTGACTGTTATACTGTACAGTGAAGACAAGGTCATAGATGCTATAACTGTAGAACACAGATAAACCTAGAGGTTAGCTTTGTGAAATCTTGGGACTAGTTAATAACACACTAACACATTGATTTTGTTATCCATTAAGGACAACTAGACACAGGGTATACACTTTTTATCTAGGGATCACTTCCTGGGGTAGAAAAAAACTGTTTCTCTTTTTTGGCAAAAATTTATGTAATATGCCCCCTAACCCAAATCATTTATCAGGAAGCTTAATCAGAGAGGGAGGACAGGAATCTCACAGATATAATTAAGGGCATATGCCAGCTTTTGCTATACATTTGTATGCCAACACACGACACAGTGTGTATAGTGTGAGAGCCCTTAAAGGTATTCATCTCAATCCCTTGAATTGTTGCTCACTGGATTTTTGATTAGAACGTGTTGTGCAGGTTAGCCACGTTCAACACTACCACATAATGTGATTGATGTAAAACGAATTCCTTAAAGTTCCTTAAGCCCTCTTTGTTGTTGCATGGGGATATACACTGACCTGTTGTCCGTTAATGGAAGTATATATTCCATGACCACTTGCAGCAACTATGGTCCATTCATGCGCAGACTGTGATTTTCATGTATCCAATGATATGGCTTACAGAGCATAGTGTTGATAGACAAAGAATTATGCACCTCTCTACAGGAGGAGGTGAATTTTTTTCTATTGGGGTATATTAATAACTATATAGAAAATGTGTTTCTGTTAAGGATTTAATAAGTGTATTATTGTGTGGGTGTTTGAGTAGAGCTGTTATCTCTAACTGAAGGTTAGTGATGAGCAGCATAGGCAATATTCGTATTTGCAAAATACAAAAAAACATTTGCCTAATATTTGCAAAAAAAATTGAGAATTTGTGATCATCAGTCATTATAACCTTCATTGGGCAAATTGGTAAATGCAATGCAAGGTAGTTCCGGTTACTGATGTAAAAAATCTTGAGTGTTCACAATTCCAAAATTTTTGGAGTGCTGATATTTGCAATAAAATTCACAATTACAATATTCACAATTAGTGATGGCCAAAAAGTTTGCCCGGCAGACAGTTCGTAGAGAACATAGCATGTTCGCAGTTCGCAATGACAGCGAACATTATGGTTGTTCAACCCGCCACCTATACCTTAACATGGAGAAAATGTGTGACCCCACACCCTATAGTCATGTGGTACATTACAGCCAATAACACTTCCTTTGCACCTGAAGGACCCCCCCCCCCCCCCCCCCCCCTGAGCTACTATTATACTTCATCCAGTGATCTGTAGCTCTCAGGTGTTCTGTTACATGTAGTTCATCATTCCTGAGCCACAAAAGTCCTTCTCTGGGGGTGGGGTATTATGCATTGCAGGGAGATCTGACTAAATGTGACTTTTGGCAAAATCTGTAATCTAGATGTGATTTCCGGCCATTAGACCTAAGGAAAACAGCATTTTAACAGAATTTTAGCCATTGATCCTACTCTGGCATGACACTGTGCAGGTGGTTGCACCCTTTTGACTTTTTTTTCTTTTTATTGGTATTTTGGCTACAAATATGACCTCAAGGTCTGAGAAGTTCACCATCCATTAAAGTCAATGGAGGTTCGCCGTTCGCATGTTCGCGGCGGGTATTTGCAGAAGTTCAATTCGCCTATTCGCAAACAGCCGCAGCTGATGTTCGGCCATCACTATTCACAACCCTACTGAAGATTAGGTAAGGTCCACAACACAATTTTACTCACATCTAACCATCCTTCCACTGACTGAGCTAGCTTTAGACTCTAGCCCTTTACTTTCTTGCCTTGCCATATGGTGTGTACTATTACTTTTTTTTATACGTGTAATCTGTTTTATACTTGACCTTGTATTTGCAGTCAATTTTGATGTACTTTGTCTAGTTATGATTATTTTACTGCTGTATTCAGACAACATGCTGTTAACCTTTTCAGTTTAAGATTCAAATTATTATTTTTCTGCTCTGACCTTGACCCATGGCAATACCATGCCATTTAGTAGAACTGTGGTTTGCGGTATCTGCAACCACAGAACTGGATCTTCCCAGTGGCAAAAAGCCAGACATTTACTTTCCAGCTAATGGTATGGTTAATGATAAAAGATAGGAGAGTGTTAAATCCAGATTTCATGTTTGTTTCATGTTCATGCAAAATATAAAGTTTTGATTAAGCAAATAAAGATTTACCACCACCTGTTAAGTAGAAAAGTGATATTTTATTACATATGTTTACATTGTGCTGTGCAAAAATTTTATTATTACCAATTCGTAAGTAAACAAATTTAACCACCTAGAAAGCAAAAATAAATGCATACAATATTTTTCTTTAACTAATTGAGCAATGAATTTGACACATGTACAAATTTTTCCAATTTTTTTTCCTTGGGTTATATTAAATATTTTATAATAATTTGCTTTAACAGCTGTTCATTGTGAACAATTGTTCACAAAAGATACAGCCTAAGCCTGTGGAGTTTAAAAAAAAAAAATTGATGTTCCAATTTAAAATTTTTTTGCCAAAAGATAAACCCTGAAAAACCTAAATCTCTAACTATTCCCCCTAACGCTGACATATGTCTACATACAGTGGCTTGGCACATTTTGCCACATTACAGCCACAAACATACGTAAAAGACCAATACAAAGTGGTGTACACGTGAGAAGTGGATTGAAAATCATACATGATTCTAAACATTTTTTACAAATTATTAACTGCAAAGTGGGGTGTGCATAATTATTCAGCCCCCTGGTCTCAGTGCAGTCAGTTGCCCATAGACATTGCCTGATGAGTGCTAATGACTAAATAG
>CM070036.1:56792978-56808362 GCA_036250615.1 Ptychadena robeensis | reverse complement strand
ATTGGGTGAGTGATCAATTGGCCATGGAATCCGACACGTGTATGGCTAGCTTAACACATTTATATATGACTTTCCTATGTTTTTTTATCTTTGTTTTTTAGTCGTATTACGATCGAACCCTCCATGTGGTACTACTTTGCATTTGATTACGATCAATGTTCGAAGAAAAGATCAAGATCTATAATCGAATCGATGATCGATTGTGCTAAATTCGAACCCTGTATGCCCAGCTTAAAGCGGACCTACCACCAGAAAATTATCATTACATGAATGGCACTAGAAGTGCCGATAATAGGGAGGAATGCATAAAAAAAAACCTGTAATGAGTAATTTAAGAAGATACCCCGCAATATTGCACCTGGAGTTAACGCTTGGAAGACTGGCCAACAAAGATGGAATCGCTCATACCATTCCACGTGAGTATTTTATTTTAGGTTTATGGAGCCCTAAGCCACCATCATTTCAGCTCAGAGGTAAGTCAAATTTAAATTTTTCATATGTAATTTTTACATATTGAGTATACATCCACTTCAACTCTTCCTAACTCTGATCACTTTCTCCAATATCTAACCCTTTACTTTACCTCTATCAGTCATGTGTATCAAGACAAAACCATTTTTTTTTGTTCAAACATTTCTGACCTTTTTGTTATTTTGTGTATAAATGTGAGTTTCAAAAACCAGAATTGTATAAAGCCTCTTTGATGACTTAAGTTAGCCAATAAGGGTATCACTTGCACTCCAAACTTTCTGTATAAAATACCTAAATACACCTTTTGATAGCATCAGCAACATACTCTTACCTGCAACCACCACCCAGATTCCCTTCCTGATTGCCCCTAGCACAATATGGTGAAGAATTCAGGTTCTTCTAAGTCGCAAACTCATGGCACTCATGACAAGAATCAAAGATGACAGCGGCGCCACATGTTGAGCTGCAGCACCGCTCACAGGAGCTGATCAACTCTATGGACAGCTCATTCACCAACAGCACCATGGTTTCCCTGTCTGGAAATGCAGTGGTTACCTGCAGGGACTCTACACTCCTGGAGAACCACAGCCATCAGGGGTCCCCAGCCTCTCTACAGCCTGCCTCTCTAACCTGTGTGGAACCACCAACCTTGTTGTGAGCAAGCTAATGATTATGTATCCCTTGTTCTTATCTCTTGTTCCTGTTATATGTAAGCCACCAGCTTGGCTTACCTTGGACCTGACCACGTATTGTCAAGTTTATGGATTGTAATACACTCTATGCTCCAGTTTGTTTAAAACAATCTATGTCAAGTCGAAAACCTTTTTCCTAATGTTCCCACAACCCTTCTCTACATCTCCAGCTATTTTGGTGATTATACCATGCTATATACCAAGTATTTGAACACCTAAGGTAGCACAGCTCATGTAAGTGCAGCCAGAATTCTGGCTCTCAAAGACCTGTTACTGTGCCTTTAAAAAGTCCACCTCTACTACAAATTCAAATTAGAAGCTTTAGAGCTCTTTAAAGACACCTGTCCACCCCAAAATTGTGGACCTCCACAAAGCTGGAAAGGGCTACATGGCAATTGACAAGCAGCTTGGTGACAATAGATCAACTGTTGGAACCATTGTTAGAAAAAAGAAGAGGCTAAAACTGTCAGACACCCTCGGATGCTCCATGAAAGATCTTACCTTGTGGAGTATCATTGATGATAAGAAAGGTAATGAATCAGCCAAGAACTACACTGAAGGAGCTGGTCAATAACATGAAGAGAGCTGGGACCACAGTTTTAAAGATCACTGTTGGCAGAACCCTTCACCATCATGGTTTCAAATCATGCATAGCACTGAAGATTCCCCTGCTCAGTCATCACATGTTCAGGCCTGTCTGAAGTTTGCCAATGATCATGAGACCAAAGTAGATCTTTTTGTTCTAAACTTCACTCACCATGTTTGGAGGAACAAGAAGGATAAATTGCATCCAAAGAACACCATCCCTACTGTAAAGCATGGGAGTGGTAACATCATTCTTTGGGGGTGCTTTTCTTTGAAGGGGGCTGGATGACTGCACTTTATTAACCTCCCTAGCGATATGCCCGAACCCAGTTCGGGCAAAGGGGCGCTGCAACTATCGATAAGCCCGAACTGGCTTCGGGCACATCGTGGGAGCTCACCTGCTCCGCCGCCGCCATCTTCCCCGTCCATCGCCGGCTTCTTCTGGGTCCCGGAGTGACGTGTGATGTCACGGTCTTTTTTTTTTAACTTTTGAACTGGATTATAGAAGTGCCGATAATAGGGAGGAATGCATAAAAAAAACCTGTAATGAGTAATTTAAGAAGATACCCCGCAATATTGCACCTGGAGTTAATGCTTGGAAGACTGGCCAACAAAGATGGAATCGCTCATACCATTCCACGTGAGTATTTTATTTTAGGTTTATGGAGCCCTAAGCCACCATCATTCCAGCTTAAAGATAGGATGAATGGGTCCATGTATTGTGAGATTTTGAGCAACAACCTCCTTCCCTCAGTCAGAGCATTAAATATGGGCCACGGCTGGGTCTTCCAACATGACAATGACCCTGAAGCACACAGCCAGGATAACCAAGGAGTGGCTCCGTAATAAGCATATCAAGGTTCTGGAGTGGCCTAGCCAGTCCCCAAACCTAAAACCAATAGAAAATCTTTGGAGGGAGTTGAAACTCCGTGTTGCTCAGCAAAAGCCCAAAAACAGTTCCAGAGGAGATCTGTGTGGAGCAGTGGGCCAAATCTCTTTTGCAGTGTGTGGAGAACTTGCAAAATCGCAGAAATACTTATGTTCCTTACTTTAAGTAATGAATTAAATCTTACAGATTTTAGAGTGACAGACTAAATAAATGAAATGAGTTTCCCATCTGAACATTAACCATACTATTTTTTTACTTGGTATGTGTTTGCCCCCAGCCCCCACTGATCCCTCAGCGCTTTTTACCAATTAACCTACAAAGTTAGCATTTACTGTAAAACAGCTGTTTCTGAGTTTTTCCAGTTGTTTAACATGTGACACAGTGACATGAGTCTCTTTGCTGCGTGCAGAGAGAGGATGCCAGCACTTTTGCATAACATAGCCAGGAGGGTGGGAGCATTGCAGGGCAATCAAGTTGTATTGATTTCAAGTAAGGATTTATTTTTAAGATATAATGTGTGTCTTGACTTATTGACATGGAGCAGATGAGAATACATCTGTTTCAATTAAATATGAAATATAGAATACACAACATAGGAAAATGTAAATTTATTTTTGAAGGACAAAACATGATACAGTTGTGTTTTCCTGTATTGCTTATTAGTAAAAATCTGGATTTAAATGAACTAAGATAATACCAAAATAAGGGGAAGATATTTATTTTTTTAGAAGTGTATATCAAACTTAATAAAAGTAGGAAAATGTAAGGCAACTATAAAGAAAAGTTGTGCTTTAAATATTTTTATAATACCACAATATCATGATTTCACATTTTTAAACAATAATAACAGTTTAAACCAATCACTAAAATAATAACTAATAAAGCATCTATCGCTTCTTTAAAGATACAGGCAGTTTCCGTGATGGAATCATAAGGCCAGATATTATGGCTTTGCAAGGTTCATTGTCAGTAGCATGGATGTTATAGTTCTGGATTATCTGGAAAAATATAAAAAAAGTGGAAAACTATAAAATGTATACCACAATACCTATAAGAGTCTTCAAACACAAATATATCTTTATAAGACCTTTCCTTATAAAAGGGATTTTGTTTTTAAGGAGCATTTTAATTTCATTATTTGCCTATTTTTGAGGTATCAAATTCTACAACACAGTGGGCAAAATTTTAAAACATTGACAAAATTGTGATTCAACCATAATATTTATTGAAATATTGTTGACAGTTGTGGTCGTTTTTAAGATATAAGGATGGACCTTATATGATGAAGATTTAATAAATTTTCACATCAATTTGGTTAATGCAATATATTCAGTGAATGCAATATTCAATTCAGCCAGCAGGTGTCACTAGCAGCAGTACAGTCTCTACACTGATCTGCAGGAGGAAGGGGGGGGGGGCTTTCTCCTTCTCTCCTCCTCTCAGTCTCTGCGATGTTGCAGTTACTGTGCCCGTGGGAGCAGCAGAGTGATTGCTGTTCCCACGGACAGGAGAGAGAGATATATCTCATCTATATCTCTCTCTTCATTGCCTATGACAGCAGAACTTTGATCTCTGTTGGCATAGGCAAATACACAGTTCAGATGGGAGAGCCGAACACCAGCCAGCATCTCACATCTGACAGCTCCTCCAGCTCCCCGGCTAATCTCTGTGCCGGAAGAGCTGGCGGGAAGCCAAGGTGCGACCACCTGCGGCTGAGTGGCCGCGATTGTCGCGCATTCGGCCTATAAGACGCAGGCACTTTTTGCCCCCAATTTTGGGTTGAAAACATGTGTCTTATACAATGACAAATACGGTATATGTGGCATTACTTTCTAAAATAAAATGTTGCCAAATATAATTGTATCACCCCCGAGTGCCATGACTTTTTTTTTGACCAGTTCGATTTTGTGAGCTGTTCGCAAAGCCTCTGAGCATTGTATCATCACTAAACTGGAGATGTAGAGTAGGGTCTACACTACAAAAAAAAAAAGATAGTATTGCTCTAATACAAATAGTTTTTGCGTAAATTAAGCTCAATGTCAAGAGGAAATTCCATTTATGATTATCATTTATGCAAAAACTATTAGTGCTAGAGCATAAATGTTCCCAAAACTCTTCTCTACATCTCCAGCAGTTTTGGTGAATATACCATGCTCAGGAGCTTTGCAATAAACTCACAAAGTCAGCTAGTAAAAAATGTGACCATCTCTACACATTGACCTCTCCTGTATGCCCATTTATACAAAAATACCTTTTGTTCCTTATGACCTGTGTTTTTGAAATGTTGTTGCTTCATTTCTGCCCTGGTAATTCAGACTTTTAGGTGTATGAAAACCCCCCACTGCAGGCAAAATGTCACATACCAGCAGGTAAGTAATGATATGGCTGTGTTTAAGCACACTGGCCTCTGAAAAAGTTATGTACAGAGCATATTATTGGGTTGGTCCTGTTCTGTAATGGGGTGCTCTTTGAGTCCAAATAATCCTTATGTGACCTAAACAGAGGGGTCTTTTTTGGATAACCCATAATAAAGCATTTTAATTCCACTAAAAATGCTACTTCTTTATTACAAACTGCGGTAAACACAAATGAATCCATTATGATGAATGTGCCCTATTTCACCAATGTATTTTTATTATATGCTTAAAGTCTACAAGTCTAGTATCTTGTGTAGTATATGTGTTGAATGTAGTGATGACCGAACTTCGGCCAGGTCCATCCATGAACAGATGGATCGGACTTTTTAAAAAGGCAGGGAATTTAAATTGAACAAACCGGAAGTTACGTCACTGATGTCACTTCCGGTATCTGGAACATACAGTTCCTGGTTTCAATATCCGGACGTGATATCACTTGACGTCACTTCAGGTTTAAGACAGTTTTCTTTCACTAGAGACCGGGTTCTCTGCTACTTGGTCTCTGGTAAGAAAATTATTTCTGCTCCTGATCCGGCCAGTGGAAGTATAATAACCTTTGTCCCGCCAGTGAACCGGGCGAATTGAACACCCATACTGTTTGCCGGGGGAAAAAGCAACATGTTATGTTCGCAGCCGAACTGTCCGCCTTGCGGATTGGCATACAACTAGTGGCCATCTGTGTCATTCTGGCGACATGCTGCTCGGCTGCCTGTGTCTTCCTCTCTCCCCCCCCGCTCCGAGTGACGTGATGACATCACTCGGGGAGGCGGCAGGAGATATGAAAAGTAAACAGCATGAAAGCAGTTTTCTATGTAGAAAACTGCTTTCAAACTCCCCCTATGTACGAAATATCGCCAGAATAAAGTCCCTGATGCCCCAGATGTACCCATTTGCAGTAACCCTTTCTTCCCTGGTGTGATTTTATCTGCATCAAAATAGTCCCTATTACTGTTATATGAAGATTTGCATTACCCAACACAAAGCCAACTGAAGCTGCAACTCTGCTAAACGTCTTCCTACACACATTCTTTTTCCCACTCCAAATGGAGTACTTGCGAATGGGTTAGTTAAAGATCTTGGCTTCAGCCACCTTTCAGGCTTGTATTTTTGTGCATCTGGAAAGTAATTTTGATTCAATGCCATTGGATGAAAGTTAATCATTGCTGTAACCTAAAAAGATAAAAATTAAAACAAGTATCATTGAGCAACTCAAGAATTTTAATTGATATTTTGTTAAACGTCAAATACTTCAAATGTTAAGAACAATAGAAGATGTACATTTAAAATGGGTTATACATGTACATTATATAACTAACACACACATGTAAATCTAACACAGGAAAAACTCATCCACAAACCCTATCCTATATTTGCTGATGATGTAGAACCCTAATTAAGAAAAACAACTGCAAAATATTATCCATCAGACATTGACATAAATCTGTAGCAAGCTACCTACCCCAGATCAATATGTATGCTGAATAGGCCATTGCTCTTTTTGATGTTGGTAAGCAACAAGTAGAATGTAGGATAAGTACACTGTGAACATGATGTGACATTTTCAACTCTGATCAATATATAGGAGTCAGTATATACCATTATTATGAATAGGTTTGCTTTACATGGAAAAGTCCAGTAATGCACTCACAGTTCGACTTAAGGACTCTTAATTCTGCAAATACAGCTTTAGGATAGTATACTGGTACTCTTGGTTTTAAAAGTGTAATATAGGCAGGGCTGGATTTAAACCCTTTTCTACCATATTTGTGCCACTCTGATCCATCTTGCTCTACCCCTCAGAATTGTAACAATTTCAGCCTTTCCCCTCTCACCATTTTGCCTTTATATACCTCCTCTCGCCAATGTAGCAGTACATGTTTCCTCTAAATCACTTGTAAATCCACTGATGTGCCCCTATTCTGTGCCACAACCACCCTTCTAACTACATAAAAGTAGTAAAAGAGTTTTTTGTGTTGTTTTTATTTTACCTTTTTTGTTGAACGTCATGATTCTACTTATCTATGTGTATTTTATCTGAATATTGTACAGTATACACTGGTAGTGTATGAATGGTCACAAAATCTAGAATGCATTAAAAATACTTACACCTCCTGGAATCAAATATCCACCAAGGTTTATGTCCTCTTCTATTTTTCGACTGGTAAAAGGCACTGTAGGTGTTAGCCTATAATGAAATAATCAAACAATCATATATGTTTCCTTACCGAATAAAGATAAACAAAATGTTTTTAAAGACAATCAACCAAAATAAAGTTTTAAACCTGAGCGCCAAACATAATTAGCTGCAAAAAAGGACATTACCAATAAGAATGTAGCATAAACAAAAATGTTTCATTTAATTAAACCAGATGTGAAGCATGTCATGAAACCCCCCTACTGTTTAACCTCTGGATACCTAGTTCATATGGTCTCTTGAAATCTCACGAGAATGTACTGTTTGCTCATTGCAAATTTGAATTTCCATGAGATTACATACAGGGCCGCCCTCCCTCCCAGGCATGGGCACTCTCCTTACCAGACATGGGCGCCCTCCCCTTGCAGATTTGAACAGCTCAGTCTCTCCAGCAATAGCACCCCCACAGTCGGCAGCTCCACCAATAGCATCCACCCCAATAGGCAGCTTGACCAATAGCACTCCCTCCCCTACTCCCCCCCCCCTCCATCAGAACGCTAAAAACGGCACTGATTACATATGCCCACAAAGCAGCAGAATAGGAGGCAATGTTTTTTAAACCCAAAAATTTATGTACTGCAGCTGAGCCTTCTGAATTTTAATGTCAGTCTCTGGACAGTAGATGATTTACCATATAATACCCCCACTAGGTATAGTGCCTGGCAAAGCCTGGTAAGAGGGGATGACAAATGGAAAGGGATGAGGCAAGGGTTTGGAAAGGGATGAGTAACAAGTGTGCAACCCCCAAGTCAAACCAAGTCCTAAGCAATACCTCAACAAGGAGGAGACGCTCATTAAAGTAACCTGGCTGAGAGTGTTGTAGGGGTCTGTTGGTGAAGGCCCAAGAAAATAGATTATAAAGAAATGAGTAAGTCTTTGTTTCCATTATACGTCGGGACCCCTCCGCTGCGCTTAGCGGGGGTCCCGACGTAGCACATTGATATTGCCTGTTCGGCAGATGATCTGTTTACACATCCGCCGGTGCAGAGGCTCAACATACTAGACTAAGTTGATCCTTACATCGGCGGAGCGGCTCGGCCCCGTGAAGACAGATCCTCTGCGAGCAGGTAAGTCTATCTGCTACGTCGGGACCCCAGCTAAACGTAAATGGAAACAAGCCCTTACACACATTGTTTTAAATTAATAAACTTTCACATGCTCCTTGCAAAATTGTTATGTCCTGCACTGTAATCCTTATATTTAATACATTCAAAAATAAATATAAAATAATATAATATCTCACCCTATATAATAAGTATAGAGGTCTTAATAAACTATACTTCCATAACCCATTCCTAAAGGGTTAAAACAAAGAAAAAAGCTACTGTTAATAGAGTTAATATATGTCCCCTGTTGTATTAGATTCTGCACTGATGTCCCTTGAAAAATTTCCCACTCTGTACATACTGCGCATGCCCAACAGGTTGCTTCAGAGCATATTGGTATTTATAGTCAGGTACCCAGCCGGGGCTGCTGCTCAGCCCTTGACCTATGGTATGGTACCGGAGACTTTGAGAGGCATCTGCCCTGGATGGATTATAACTGTGCAGGTAAGTCTGTTGAAGAGCAGAATTGAATTAACATATTTTGAAACCCATCTTTGTTTTATTGCTAGGACTTTCATTTATGGCTTTCATTATAGGTAATAGTTATAGGTAAAAATTAAAATATGTTTTACCCTGTCAGTAAAAAATTAAGAGATTTGGTACAAATCATTAGATGCAATGGGAAAAATGAAGTTGTCAATTATTTTGCCTCCTTCAACTATGCAACTGAACCAATATTTTACTATAAAATATAGCTCTCATGTAGCCTAATTTTATAATGCAAATTTCACAATTAATACAATTAGTAAAAGTAAAAAAAATAAAAAACTACTACTACTAGAACTACTAGACTAATACAAATAACCATAGCAGTGGACTACTACTACTAATAATGGTAATAACCTCATAGATTCTTTAATGCAAGCCTTCAGATATGGCATCTTTTGTAAGTGATCAGCACATGGTGACTCCCCTGGTTGTAATACGCTCTGGATTTCAGCCAGAACTTTGTCCTGCACATCACTGTGCCTTGATAAATTGAATATCAGCCATAATAAAGCATTTGCTGTCTACAATAAACAGATAACAATTGATTAGAATTGTTTTTTGCTTTAAATACCGTACTATATATCTACAAACACTATGTTGGTACTGAAATAATACAACTCATGACAATCTGTCAATAGCCCAGTGGTTGTTAGAAACATTAGAAAAGAAAAATGTTTTGTTTTTTTGGACTTGGACTTAGGCTATGTTTCCATTATGTCGGGTCCCCGACGTAGCAGATAGACTTACCTGCTCGGCAGAGGATCTGTCTTCACTGCACTGAGTGGCTCTGCCGATGTAAGGCTGACCGTAGTCGAGTGCATTCAGCCTCTGCACCGGCGGATGTGTAAACAGACCATCCACTGAGCAGGCAATGTCTGTGTGATACGTCAGGATCCCTGCTAAGCATATACACATAGCGGAGGGGTCCTGACGTAGAATGGAAACAACCCCTTAGTGGGAAAAACAAAAATAAAATTTAACATGTAGCAAAGAGCCAGTGTATGTGAGGGTGAATACAAGAGTGGTTGTGCTACCGCAGTATAAAGCCCCCATACACCTTTAGATCACTCCATACAATTTCCATAGACAATAGAATACATAGTGATTGGAAGGTTTAGAAAGCTCCTCATATTACATGGTTTTAGTAGAAGAAAAGTTGATTGTACAGATATTGCATGGTAAGATTGTAAGGTGTATGGGGGGCTTTAACACACACTGATTTTCCCCTTGTTTTTTGGGTTAAAGAAGAGCATCTGAGAAAAATATGGTACGCAACATTACAATAAAACAGCATTTTATACAAGCCAATTTTCATTACTGCGAAGTGTTCACCGTTAAAATAGTTCCTACATTTACCATTCAAAGCATGTAGTTTTTTAACACTCCTCTTTGGCACCTCCACTCCTCAACAGGAGCGCCCCAGCATCTGTAAGCAGGAAGTGATCTTATCCCCAACCAGGAAGTGAGGTCTTCCTGGAAAGCACACGGCCCTGAGAGATCAATCCTTGTAAACCTTCTTTAATGTGAGTATCTTGTCTGTTGTTTTGTTTCATTTTATTCCATTCCATATTATTTAACCATTTACAGTACCTTACTTTGTTGTACTAGGTTGTGCACATCTGTCCTTGTTCTTATTTGTCTGTAACAGGGGGGCCACACTCCTCCATTTGAGAGCTGCACACCTACATACAATTTAAACACCCACCTCTCATACTGACTCTATTTTACTCTGCAATCTTTTCTCAGGCCCCGTACACCCACTGAGGGTCTTTCTGGCCACTGATATCACTGTAGCTGTGTAATCACTGATGAAGGTTGTGCGCAACTATTTATTATCTTTCTTAGTTTGAAATAGGATGCTAAATGGCCCTGATATGGCCCACAGTGTGTAATTTGCTCATGTCTGTCCTAGAACATTCCAGTATGGATATTTGTCATGTAAAGATAATAGGACCACAGTTAACACCATAGCCTCTCTCCTTTCTTCTGTGAGGGTTCCAAAAAAATGGATATTTGCTGTACAGGTTCAGTAAGAAAATTGACCCAGTGCGAAAATGTTAACAAACCTTGAGAATGAGGACCCAAGAGCTAACATATAGAGCACTTTGGAGAAAATGAGAGTATGGATTAGGGAAAGTTAGTGGAGTAATGAAAAAATATATGCTTTAAAATGCTCTTGTCTTGTAAATGTGTATGCATTACATTATAAAATTTGGTGGCAAAGCCAGCTAATGTCCAATATTTTCTCTTTTTCAATTTACTAGAATAGCACTACTACTTTTTTTGTATTGTTGACAAACTAAATAGTTGTAATTATTTGTTAATTATTGTGACTGCGTGAGAAAAAAATAAATACCACAAAAACGTACAGTTTCAACACCTCCGATCTGAAGTTCCGTAAACAGACCAGCCAGCTGTTTCTTGGTGAGAGAATAATTGGAAGAAATTGTGTTAAGTAAATCATTCTTCCATTCAGGGTTGGATTTGAATCTCTTATCAATAAAACATTTTGCTGTAAAAAAAAGACAGGTATAAAAAGTTAGGAAAGAGTTATGCAATACAATGTTTTGTTCCTAGATTTATAATGTGAATGTATAGATAGAACATTTTGTATTCATGAGGGTGAGTCAATTTTTTAGATGCACGTACTCCATTGAAAACAATGAAAAATAAAGAAAAAAAGTTGCATCTAAAATGCGTCCAAAGCGCCCACTAAATGCACCTAAAAGCATGATTTTTTACATGCATTTTTTAAAAACACAGTGGAGCCTCAGCCTAAGGTAAAACTGCAAATGCAGATGCCCCCCTGTATTCCCCTATGGGAAATGGCATGCTAGTCTATACTGGCTCATAATGACTTGTCTATAATGGCACCCATGGTCTCTGTGGCTGCCTAGAGCCTAAGAGATGAGAAAATATCCTTGCTTGAGTGAGGCTTTGTTTCCATTGAAGCATTCCCGTGCGGTAGTAACCGCGGCAGCCGTGCGGCTGAACACATGCCTAAAGTTGTCGTGCGTTTTCACGCGTTTCCGCGCGTTTTTGCGACACGATTTTTTTTGTATTGCAAATGTGTATGCGGTTGGGGTGCGGATGCGTTTCAAAACGCTGCAGTTAGCATTCAGAAACGCGCCCTAAACCGCATCCGCACCCGAACTCGCACAAACGCACCAGTGGAAACTATATTGAAGTTTCCAATGGATGCGGTTGTGTGCGGGGGCTGCAACCGCACGGGAACGCTACAATGGAAACAAGCCCTAAATCTATTCCAGTGGCAACTGTCAAACGGGGAACTTCACTCATCTATGGTTGTATTTCTGGGACAGAAAGTTAAGAGAACCTTTCCAACAGACCAAAATGAAATTTGCAAGATCGCATTGCCATTAATGTACAATGCTCAGAATCACAGATTTTGTTTGGGAAACCATAGGAAACCCTTATACTGCAGCACACAGTCTCCCATACAAGTCTAGAGCAGCGGAATGTGGAAGCAAGGGGTTTTTGTACGGGCAACAGATCAGCGTTACTGCTGATGCATACATTGGCGGTAAAAAAAACTGCACTGCTGCTACAGTGTCGTACACTTTTCTACACTGTTTATACTTAGAGACAACTTGTGAGATGACCTTATATGACTTCTGTATTCAAATTAAACTGGTAAGCTACTGATGAGTGAATTGCATAAACAACATCCAGAATGGGAAAAAGTTGGGTTTTCGTTTATTTTTTTCAAATAGTTCTTCAGTACAGCCAGGTTCAAACTACCATGTACAAGTTTGCTTTTGAAAATATAGTGTTTCATCGTCACAACTATACACCTTGAAAGCTTATGATACATAATCTTTTCATAGTATGTGGCTGGAATACCTGTTGAAAATATACAATCCCAAGCTTCTGTATGTTTTTGCCATGAACTGGTGTTAAATTGCTTATGTAGATCAGCTGAAGTCACAAGCAGAGGGCCTAAGTACTGCATCATCTGTGTAACAAGAACAAGGTACATATAAATATATATGTAGAGGGAGAGAGGGAGAGAAAAAAGGAGCAAATCAATCAGAATATTAGAGTCTGATGCTTATAAACTCTTGTTCATTTTAAAATGAGGAAGACTTAAGGTGAATCTGAACGCAGGACAGAACTAGGAAAGCCCACTCCTCTTGCCTGTCATTCACTTATACCCTACCATAAGGTATATAATGGGAAGTAAAATATTTTTTAGTTCAGCCTTTAGTTTCTAAAACTGATTTGCTTTGTTCTTCCCTCCATCTTTGAACTTAAGTATTGGATAATAATAAAATAATAAAATGGCTGGCTGGCTGTGGATTGATCTGATGAATTTCGATGTTGGAAATGAGAAGGAATGAGCGCTGTACAAGGCCATCCCCGACAGCCAGATAAATAGTAGACATTAGTAAAGGTCTGTATAAACACTAAATAAATGTCACCCAAGATGATCATTGTTTTATCTAGGATTTGTATAGACCTTTAACAAAAAACATGCTGTAGGTGACAAAAATGTTTATTTACCCTAGGTGGGTCGGATCAGAAGGTAGAAAAAAAAGCGCCTGGAAAAAACAAACGCCACCACTACACTTATCCTTTTGGGGTGAAATAGAGATTATTTTATAAGAAAACATATATGTTGTGTACCTTTTTTACTGAGTTTATGAAAGTTAGGGCATCTTCAGTACAAGCTTCTTGGAGAAGTCCACATCTCTCATTATAGAGGACTGAACAAATTACTGCAAAAAGATATAACCATTACTTTCATCATGTTTAAGGAAAAAAAAACAAAGACTTACAAGTATATGTATTTTACTTACTTTCATATGAAAGTTTGTTTAATTCAAGGTACAAATCATCTATTTTTCCATCTTGGTCACATATTTGGGCAATGTACTTGATAAAGTCTTTCAGGACCTGCAAAGAACGATAAAATAACATGTTACCTATATCTAACTCTAAGCATGTTATAAAATTGCGTAATACTTTATGTGCATGAAAAGTTTATATTTTTGTAAAAATGTCTTAATGAGAATGATTTGTTTTCATAAGCTTCTCTTTCTCTTATGTGTAATGCTTTTTACACTTTGATATGGAGCTGGGGCATTTAAAATATTAAGGGTGGTTTGCAACAAAATGTATAATTCTTTATGGCGTTACACTAATAATTTAATAGTTTAAAATACATCTGTACATGATTGTGCATTCATGAAGAATTTGCTTTTTGAATCTTTTAAATTAATTAACAATCCTGTGAGAGAAGATTCTTGACTTATTTTGCAATATCAATGTCTCTTCACAAAGAATAGTGTTAATGGACCTTAGCTATCTTGTCCCAGGGATTGATTCATTTATTATTATTAGTGATGGCTCAACTGCCCGCAAGGCGGACAGTTCAGTGGCGAACATGGATGTTCGCCCTCCTTCTCGCCGGAGAGCAGTACGGGAGTACAACCCGCCCCGCTTGCCGGCGAGAAGAAGATCTCCATTCTTCCTCCGGCAGGATCAGAAGCAGCGAGATCGTGCCGGAGGAAGAATCTTTTCACTAGAAGACCGGTCATGAAGCCGGTCTCATAGTGAAAAACCGGCTCGAGAACAGGAAGTGACGTCAGTGACATCACATCCGGCTCCCTTAACCAGGAACTATTCGTTTCAGGTGCCGGATGTGACATTACTGACGTCACTTCTGGTTTTTCCGATTCAAATTCCCCGCCTAGAGGTTCGCGGACAGACCTGGCCAATGTTCGGCCATCACTAATTATTAGTGGTCACTGAAAAATTGGTGATGAAAATGAAGAGCTGAATAAAACTGGTTATACTTTAAAGAACTTCCTGTTTCAGTTATGAGACAAGTGTGTTAGAAAGATTTAGAGTGGGGGACCTGCAAATACACCATATACCTACATTCTTCTCCTTAAGATGTGGCTTAACTTGGGGCATACAATGGAATAAATCCTCACTTATGGCTTTATGTTGTTCACAACTGACATGAAGTGTTTACATTGTTTCATTTGAGGTACAAATATTGGATGAGGAGTTCTCCTTTATTTAAAATGAACTGGGATCCAACATGCTGGGCTAATGGTCTCACTCTTTAAAGATCAAACTGGGACACTATATTGGCTTTTGAAATCAGTAATTTGTGCCCACTATTCTTGGGGAGATTATGCTTAGGGATAGTGATGGCCCGAACTGTTCGCCGGAGAACTATTCGCAGCAAACATCGCATGTTCGCGTTCGCCCATGTTCGCGAACATATGGCGAGTTCGGTTCGCCCCCTATCTTTTAACATTGCAGAAACTTTGACCCCTGTGAGTCACAGTCAGCAGACATAATCCAGCCAATGAGCACCCCCCACCTCACAGACCCTCACACCCCCTATAACATATCAAGTACAGGACGCCATTACACATTCTGCTGAAGAAGGAGAGAGTTAGGAAAGAGAGCTGGTGTTGCTGCTATAGGGAACCATTAGCTAGGGCAGTGTCCTCCACCACCAGTGTCCTCCACACTGACCATCACCACCAGTGTCCTCCATACT
>CM070036.1:56782464-56792878 GCA_036250615.1 Ptychadena robeensis | reverse complement strand
ATGGCGGTTCGCCGGGTTCGCGAACTTTTGCGAATGTTCGCGAACATCAAATTCCGGGTTTGCGCCATCACTACTTAGGGATACTCCTGCCTTACTGTTTGCAGATGCATTATTATCTTTAAAGTTAGTGCTTGATATGCTAATTGTGCTTTTTAACCAATAGTCTGCTGTTGTCATTGTAAAAGCAATAATTTGCAATGTATTTCTATACGTATATATATATAAGGTAATATTTATGTGAATTGTAAAAAATAAAACTGTGTTAATTATAATCTTGTGTGTATGTGTAAAGTCCTTTAAGACTAGCCATCGCTTTGTCCTGTTGGGGTTGTTTTGAATATTTCATTGTGATGTTGGTACCATCCATTACTATGAAGCTAACAACAGTTACTTCTGTTCATATGGTGTCCTTACAATTGTTATAAGTAGTTGTGAGCAACTTCTTTTAGATTTTCTCTGCGCTTCTAGAAAATACTACAAACAATACTATCCTTTCATTATAACATGAACATGACTTAGGAGATGTCACCTCATTAATCTTGACATCCATTTTTGCAATTTCTCTAGGTTTCATCAAATGAGCTTGCACAGTTGTTCTCATGTTTTGCCATTCTTCTCCTTCGCTACAAAATAAAACATTAATGCATTTAATACACATCTTCAAAGGATAAAAACTAAATGATCATTTCTGCAGGCAGCAGCTTCTAAACTAACACTTATAAAAAAAATTAATTAGTATTTTTATGTGACATTAGGTTGATGCTAGATATCTTTAAAAGAAATACATTTCTAAAAATATGATCGAATAGTATTGTGATGAAATCTCAAATGATTTAGCTCTTCGTTTATGATTCATTCTATATGATGTGATATAGTAACGGTACACTGGGAAACATTTGCCTTGAAGAACAATGAGTTGGCAATAAACATATGTTGGTATACCTAGATGATCCGTATTTTAGCAGCAGTGAAATAATTCCTGTAATTTCATTAAAACTCCAACAGTGCATACCATCTAAACATTTAACTAATGTTTAAACTTAGACCTTTGTATATCAACAATGCTGAATGTATTTTATCAGTATTGTACATTTTAAGGCACACTCAGTGATTGGTAAACATACATATAATTGGCTTAAAAAAGTAACTTTTACAAAAACGATAGAGTATTTATACTTATTCCAGCATGTTTGCCACTAAGTATAGAGACATCATGGAGCATGGGCATGGTTAACAGCCAATTTTTCAAGTACATCACATGCATAAATCATTGAGTAACTGAAAAGCTGATGTATGATAATTAACATACATGC
Organism: Ptychadena robeensis; assembly: GCA_036250615.1. Lineage (NCBI taxonomy): Eukaryota > Metazoa > Chordata > Amphibia > Anura > Ptychadenidae > Ptychadena > Ptychadena robeensis. The sequence continues at coordinate 56,791,565 of CM070036.1, read as the reverse complement.
ATCATATAGTACATTTTCTACTACTACTTTTGAAACTAGATGTGTCATGACACAAAACATATCTTTATATGAAACAATTGCAGGTTGAAACAACAAGCACTTACAGTGTAAGCAGACCATAATCTTCTCCTCTATGTTCTCTGTACATTTTCCAGGGTTTAATCTCCAATCTCTTAGGATACTTTGCTTCTTTTCTTAGAAGGGTTTCTAGTAAGGTTGGATCACCAATTTGCACTGCTTTAAACAATCCAAGATTCATCTTGAAGATTCCTCCAAAATGTTGATGATATTTGAACTAAAGAGCAACAGAACAGTAAATTAACTTTAAAATATCACAACACTCATATTTATATCACACAAAGGGTTTAGCAAGAATTAATAGTAATTTATACTACAATCAGTACTACCATCAGTGGATGAAAAAGGATTAGTTTTAGATGTTATTTAGAGGAAGTGATGAGGAAAGTTAACTGTTACAACAAATACCTATATTATATTTACCATAATGTCATGTTGATTTTGTAACCCTCCATTCCAAAGGATGTTTAGAAGGCTTCCAATGCCAGGAAGATCAATTGGACCTGGGATGTTACAAAAAGGAAGGGGTCTTTTTTCTAAGGTAACACATTGAGATGCTGTGTGAGAAAATACCTTTGGAATTAAAACCCCAGATATACTCTTTGGCAATGGAAGTGGAAAAGTCTTCATTGTATTAATATATCAAAATATCTCAAGAAATCTGTCTGTACTGAATCTGAATTTGTGAAGAGTATAAATTACCAAAACGATTGGGAATACAAGAAAAAAGCTCATCTATATATGGTGGTCCAAATGAAAGGAAGACTTTTCTCTTGGATATTATTGGTTGGTAGTTTGGAGGGTAAGAGCTTCAAAGAAGTTTAAAAATAGTCTACAAGAGAATGTTTACTCCAGGATAGTTACTCTTAGTTTGTCTTCTGCTAATTAAGACGATGGACCGGTTCAATAGGCTGATGCTCAAGTGCACTTCATACAGTTCATGCAAGTTACTTCAGTAGAAATCTGTTGCTGACAGAGCCATACAATCAAACTATTTAACACTGTTATACACAATAAAATTCAATTTGGTGTAATGTGCTTTCTATATTTAGCCCTTTTACACTTATTTATAACACTCCTTTACAAAACTACAAAGTAAATACAAATCTTTTTTGGAAATATAAAAATGTTTCAATTCATAGTAGTTTATTGAAGACAATTGTCTTGAACTATATAGGGAATGGACATGGTTATTATTTAAACTTTTATGGTCAATATAAAAAAAAAATCATAGATAAAGCTACTGAAGTTTTCACCCAGGTTTTTAAAAGTGTCCTCTACCTTAACCTTCTGAGCATTTCCCATGTGGCACGTTTTTTTTATAACCGTGGAGCACATTATGCTTCGCGTGATTGCCTGCCCTGCTGGAGACGCCGGACTTATGCTTAAAAAAGGCGACGCCCCTCCAGTTACACGGAGGTCTATGGCGCCACCTACCCCCGCCCCCTTCGTGTCACCAGTGACATGATCGGGGGCGGACCCGGAAGCATCGGCATACATGCCGATGCTCCCGACTGCCGTAGCAATCCGGCGGTAGCTAGAGCGTCGCTCTAGTTAAATGGGGATGAGTTTCAAGATGCATGAAACTCAGCCCGAGTTAATGCAGGCTAAACGCTCAGAAGGTTAAACTAAACTCTCTACAGTAGCGGCTGAAATATTAGCCCCCCCCCCCCCCTTATGAAAAAAGACAACACTCTTGATTTCTTCATCAATTTTGACCATGAAAAACAAGTTGAAACAAGAAAGGGCAAAAATGAGACATCCCAAATTATTAGTCCCCTGTCCATCAAAAGTCAATATTGTACCCTTTGTTTCAACTGACAGTTCTTAACTAGGTTGGCTATGGGATAAGTCTCCTATGCGATTTCGGTCCGTTCTTTCATCATTCTTTGGTTTTTGAGAATGGACATTCACTTTGAGCATCCGCCTTTCTTTTCTCAATAGGATCTGAGCTCTGTGCGGGCCACTTCAGGATCTTGGTTTTTGTGTCCTTGAGGAACTGTTAAACTAATTATGATGCTTTGGGTCATTGTCTGTTTGGGTGCAAGAATGTTTGTGTGCATGGCATCATAAAAAAAAATGATGTTGACATTTTGAGGGAGAATATGCAGAAATCTGTCGTAGTCTAGGCTTAGGTTGTTGTTGGGTCTTCCATGAAGACATAATTTTGTTAATTTTGTTTAGTTTCCAAAATAACAAACACTTGTTAATGGTCATTTTCATGACGAAATCAGAATGTTGTAATTTCATAAGGGGGAGATTAAACTTCTAGTTTACTTATTTTTCATTAAGTACAACTTTATTTACTAGCCAATGTTTTCAAGTAATATATTACAGATGGCCTCTACTTTTTTTTTACATGTACTCAGTGAACCCAGTTGAATCCTCCGGTACCATCACTGCCATCACGTGTGAAAAGAGAGTGCACATAAACGGCTCGATTGTAGCTTGTTTGCCAGACTATAGGAGCTTGTGTATGGTCTAATTAAATAGCCAATAAATTGCCAGTCTTTCATTCAATTGCACTCAATGATAACAATCACCGTAGATGATTTGTACTCATGTTTAATTCTTCTTTTGAAATCTGCTTTCATCCTTAAAAAACATTTCCTTAAAGAACTGGCTATTTGGATGTGTATATTGTTAATTGTTCAAAATGGCTATAAATAGTACTCTTGTTGAAAACACTTTAAATACTATTTCCATCTAAATTGTGTATAAACATAGAGCTCATTTAAATTTTTGAGGTACGAAACTCAAAAACCTTGGTTGTGTCTTTGTGTTTAGAATTGAGTAAGCATGTGAGAACTGTACTACTGAACTCACTTGAACCAGATGTAATGAAAAGACTTGGGAACACTAAAGGCCTCTCAGTGCTTTTCACTGGATGATCTGGAGATCTTTGAAATGAAAAACCATGAGGCAATAATAACAGCATATCCAAAAGCCTTATATTAGGACAAATATCTATTCTTGCAGGGAAATAGGTTGCGTTATTTTTAGACATTTCAAGAAAGACATGGTTACTTAATGATTTGAAATCTTCTAACAATAAAACCATGTTTTCTTGAAGGAACACTTCAATTTGTAAGTGTGACCTCTTGTAAAACAATTAAAGATATTTTCTCATGTAAATATAGATTTTAAAATAAAGAATTGTATATATTTAGATACAACCAATTAAATTGCTGTGATTCTGAATGGCATAGGGCATTGTGTAGAGGGTTACTCTATAAGAATTGTTTACAAGGATAGAGAGCACACATTAGCCTTTGTGCCTCTGGAGTTGTTATGCCAACAAAATAATAAGAAAAAGATATTCCCAGGGATAGGTAAAACTCAGAATCACATATGCCCAGGCCTACCTCAAGAAATTTTATAGTAGTAGCTGTTGAGATAATAAACATTTATATATTATATTCATTTATGAATATATAACTTAACCTACCTTTTTTAATTGAAATATTTGTACCACATTCCATAACCGTGACCCATCCCTACAACATACTAATTTGATAAATAAGAGTATTAACCTGCTTTATATAGAAAACAATTAATATGCCAGTTATAAGAGCTTTGGTATATAGTTTTAAATAGGGAAAATGTTTGTCTTAATTTCAGGTGTACCTTCAAAGTCCCAGGGTATTGTCCCCAGCAAGTTTTATATACTACCGAGTAAAAGCTGCCACATTCAGCACTATGTCATTTTGAACATAGCATGCAATCTAATCAGGTTATGATGAACAACACATCTTCTTACATATCTACAAGTATATCTGATAGAATGACCCAACTTTACATACTTCATAGAACCTACAAAATGTCTCATTATATGCAGTAATGCAGTCCACTACCTGAAATCTCTTGGCACCTTTTACCAAATTATTTGGGCATGTCTCAAAATACTAGGGTGCTGGGATCAAGTTGTACAAAGTGTCCAAAATAAAATTCCCCATTGGTGGCAACACTCAAAATTGGCTTGATTGGAATTATTTATGATTTTAACCTTATTATATACATTTATACTTCTGTACACATTACACTGTTTCTTGAATTGCGTGGCTGCAATTTTTACGTCATTACTGACCATCTCCTTGTGAGTAACCTACTTTTTTGATACGTTCTGACGTTATGGCCAGATATTATGGATTCTTACACTCCAACATTTGATTGTCCTAGCAGAACCATCCTCCTGTCTCATTGCGTACACCCCCCGATGAAGCGGACGAAACGTACGTTGGGGTGCTTTCATATACACAACGCCTTGGGCTATGGTAAAGCCTGGATTTGTGGCTGAGATGGGTTCAGGGTGACCTAAGGACAGTGCACTGTCTCTTTTTGTATCACCAACAAACGCTGCATGATACATGATTTATGGACATTTCTACATAAATGATTTTGCTTTTACTTGTGATTTATTCTGTTCTACTTATGCTGTTATTTGGCCGTTAAAGTCCCCCAGCCTCCGTTCTCTCGGAGGACAACTCGCACTGACACCCATTTCTTTCTATTTATTTTCTGATGTTGGTCAATTTATAGGTGATAGGGAATCTATATTCTTTCTGCAGTGGAATGATGTCATCCCGCTGCAGCCGCACCCTCAGCTGATCGGCGGCCACTCTTTGTGTGGTGGGCATTACTTTGAATGGGGACTGCTGTCCGCCAGGAATTTACCGACATGTCGGAACAGTGTGCGATGCGACATGTGGGAGATTCCTGGTCGATCTTGCCAGGTGGGCCCACTTTATTTTATTATCGCCCGGCCATAAAATTGGGTGAAAATCGGGGCGTATATGGCATAGTAGACACCTAAATCTTTAAGTACTTTAATGTTACATGGAATTGATTCCTGTACTGTAACTCGATTTACCTGTCTGTATTACATGGGGTACTTCTGTTGCAATAAGTGCCCTTAACCTCAAAAAATTACCCAAATTCAACCCAAATTTAGTTTGCACCCCTTTCTGTACCTTGATCACACTAGTTGAACACTGCAGTTTTCTTTTATAGGGTTTATCTTCTGTATGTAAATTCTTAAGATACTCCATGTATCTGTCTGATGTTCTATAATACTTTTTGTGTTGAATATTTTAATCATGAATTTTTATTGTGAATATCAGCACTTCGAGAATTTGCAAAGATCTGGAATATAATGCTTTATCTTTATAATCACAACTATTAAATTTTTAAAACAGTACCCAGAACTACCATTCATATCGTTCGCAATATGTACATGTACAAGTGCTGATTTGTGCAATGAAGGTAATAATGACTGGAGATCACAAATTCTCAAATTTATGAATTGTGAATATTAGGCAATTGCCTAGTAGCTTACCTATGAGCAAGGTGCTTCCTCCTTTTGCAAGGTCCACCCAATGGCCCACTTAGTAGTGCCCAGACTGGGCCCCCATCCATGGTGAATGACAGGGACATCCTTTGGACCAGGGTTAGTCTCTCCATCATCTTGCCTGAGTGGATGGATGCAGCTTTCAAGAGGTGTCTGTAGAGTCAGGGTGAGATGCAGGATTCCTGCCCCCCTGCCTCCACTGGACCGCTTCTGCTACCTACTATTCTTCTCTCATGATTCTGGGTAAGAGAGCCATACCGCTGGTTAGTGTATGTATGTACCTGCCTATGGATTATGGTGCATGAACTTGTAAATACTTTTAGTAAACAGTTATTCCCCTAACCAGCTGTATGGACATTGTTAAAGCCATGTGAAAGCTCTGTGTGGCAGTCATCTGAACATAGGCATCCGAAAAGAACCTGTTTGCCCCAGTGCGTTACCCAATCATGGCAGAATGTTTTAGTTACTAAAGGCAAATGAACATGGTATTGCCATCAAGTTACTATTGAGCTGGACCTTTAGGATATACCTGTCAACTTTTCCCTTTTGAATGGGAATTTGAATGAAGGGAAAACTGACAGGAAGTGTTAGACTTCCAAATTCATGAAGTGACATCACAGATGTCACCTCCGGAATTGGGAAGTTTACCTCTCCTCCCTCCTATTTAGAAGCTGGCTACCTTAGGAGGTACTCTCCCTTCTAACTACCCCTCACATCATCTGCACAAGCGGGAGGGAGAGTTACGCTTCCTCCTAAGTTATCCAGGTTTCAATATCCCAGGAAAAATTGGTATAAAAAAGTAATAAAAAAGCATGACTTTCCTGAACAAAAAGGGTATTCTTTAGGAAAATGTCACAATTGCATTTAAGCTTGTAGTTTATCCACAAAGTTTAAAACAAAAAATGGAAAAGGATTTATTTGAATCTGCCTGCCAAATGTTATCATCACCAAAATTGTTGAGGAGAAAATGGTTAAAATAAAAGCATGCAGAGTCAACCAAAGGGAAAACTCTGTTCGAAAGTTCAAAATTCCATTCATCACACTGTCACTTTAAAATGTGTAAGCTTTTTTGTTAATAACTTAGAGCTTTACACAATTGTTTACAGAAAAATAGCAGAGTGAACCCCACTTTTATGTTAATAATTGATATTTGTTTGGCTTTGAGTTTGGCTGGGCAGGAGAAGTAAACCTTCCTTTACTGAATTTGTGGGAACTGGGTAGAGCTATTGAAACTGAGGCGGTTCCCAAGGCATGTTAAAATCAAATCAAACTGTAAATCTGTCCATGGCTCAAAGCTTTGTAGTTTACTTCAAAATTTTGGATTTCTTTCCTTACTAACACTGGACAGTGGACAGCAAAGTATACAGGACAAAAAAAGAAGAGGAAAGTTTCCTAATTGGAAGACACAATATTATTGGTAACATGATGAAACTTAAGTTGTGCCTAAGCAGTACCAACATTATATTGCTTATTTTACTAGAAAAATTGGAAAATTGTCTATCCAACTAGGGATGGCTGGTCTGTTCTTTGTGAAAATCGTGTTGAAAGGGCACGGGTAGAGGATAATTGAATATCTAGGTCTCCCTTTAACAAGAGGATCCCCAGATCCCACTCCCTACCTTACTGAAAAAGTACAGAGGTCCCAAGGACCTCTTACCCATTCAGAAGAGGGTTTTTACTTCCCACAAAGGGGGTCTCTTCCCTGGAGCTCCAACAACAAGCTATGTCCCACAAAGTCTGCTGACTAAATGAAACTATAAAATCCAGGGGGTTGATATTCACCCAGGCGTTACCACTGTCATTGCACATGTGCATTGTCTCCAGTGTTTGTAAACAAAACTTCAACGAGGACATGGTGCGTGCGAGGTGACCGTGGGAACCACATGGTGGATATCAATCCGCCCTGCTTTAAAACTTCATTCAGTTGGTGGACTTCATGGGACATAGACACATCGCTGGAGCTCCAGGAAAGAGACCCTCTTCGTGGGATACTTCACCCTTCAAAGGAATGTGATGGGGGTATAAAGATGGATAGCCACTTTTCAGGTAAATATTTTGCAGAGTAGACATTTCAATAACATAATTTTTTGTGGTTTCGTCTGTTATTTCTACAAACAAAACTTGAGAAACCCCCTTGTGAATGAATGTCTGCTGCTTCCACAAATACAGTTATGTTTTAGCTGATGGTGTACTGGTCTTTAGGGGGCCAAAACCTTGGAATACTCTTACTGGTACCAAAAACAAAATCTGCTGCTGCACCAAAAACTTTGGTCATTCTTGGTGCTGTTAAAGCACAGTTGTCATGTGCAATATTTATAGTTAATAATTATTTAATTCGAACAGCAGGGGGCATTGTTTGTTAGTATGTTGTTTATGTATGTATTTGGTGTTTAATTGTAATAGTTGTTGTTTTTTTTTTATAGTTAATAATTATTTTAATTAGAGATAAACAGAGAAATGGAGGTTGAGGTGATAGGTGTGTGTCACTATGCCCAGGGAATTCTACTAATTTCATTGCATATAGATATCAGAACGACCAGGCCACCAAAGGAGAAACAAGACAGATTTCTTGGTAAAAAAATTGCATTTATTGTTCCAATTAACCTCCCTAGCGCACTGCCCATACCGTGCTGTTTTTAACAGCACGGTACGGGCAATCGCGGCAGTGTACACAGTACACTGCCTGCAATTCCCCCCCTCCCCCCACCTCTCTCCACACAGCCGGCATCATTAATGATGTCAGCTGTGTGGGCTGGAAAGCCGGAGCTCCTCCATTAACATGGAGGGCTATGGCACCGCCCACCCCCGCCCCCTTCCGCGTCACCGTGACGCGATCGGTGACGCCGCGCAACCCCGGAAATGCTGCAGCTGGTAAGAGAATCGCCATAGCTTTCCGGGGATATGCGGCATGCACGGGAGCCCAGCTCATCCAGAGTTTGTTGTTCACACAAACTCTGGACGAGCTGGGCTCGTCACAACCGCTAGGGAGGTTAAAAAAGGAAATATATCAGGGACAGTAGGTCCAAGGTCCATCAGCCTGTGGAGGTTGTACAGACTTCCTTCTTGGTCCGAGTGGGTACCCACAAAGACTCATCAACAATTACAGCTATTTAATCAGCACATCCATGTATTTAGCAGAAACAAAGTGTCCAAAAGAAATGGTAGCAAAGAGATCTTAGCTCATCCATGTGTCCAACTGTGGGGTTACCCCTCGACGCGTTTCGGCCTGCACGGCCTCCTCAGGAGGGGGAAGAGATAGACTCCGGTAGATGGATGTTCAGATGGATGGTTATGAGCTGCTTTTGCCTGGACATAGGGAGACATCATAGGTTAGAGGTAATCTCTCATATATATGTATATATCCATGTCCAGTATGTCTCAGTCCATGGGCCTCGTTGGGGGCACTGATATATTTTACAGTTAAGAACAAACATGTGTTTACATAAAGATCGGTCCATGATGGCAGGGCATTCCAATAGTACACATTTCAGAAGGGACACGCCCTCTCAATATAACATAATATGGTAAAACATGCTTATAGACATACCGTGTGTTCAGATGGAGTACCGGGCCAATAGGGTATCCCTAAGGGTACAGCTGATAGGGCGTAGAGCCGTGATCAGTTTGGGTGCTAAATCAAATGGTATGGTATCAGGTTATAACATGGTTTTAAGAT
>CM070036.1:56758744-56771395 GCA_036250615.1 Ptychadena robeensis | reverse complement strand
CAAATGTTCGCGTTCGCCGTTCGCGAACGGCAAAATCCGGGTTCGCGACATCACTAATCAACGCTTGTACGCAGCATTTTGTGGCACACAGGGCCACTTGTTCACAAATCCTCACTGAAAAACCACCACAAACCAAACAAAACCAAAAAATTAAAAACATCCCTAAAAGCTCTGAAAGAAAATACAGATGTGTATATTTTATCCTCATCCTGAAGAAGTGGCCCTGTGTGCCACGCAACGCTGTGTACAAGCGTTGATGTTATTTGGATCATACAAATATAAATAAATATTTCTATAATCTCAAACTGGCGCCTCTACAAGAGCTTTATTTTCTTTTAGCCATGGGTCAGTACTCCCCAGTACTCCCTCTCCTATCTTTTAAATGGAACGATTTCAGACCAAGCATCCAGTAACGAACCGTCACCCATAGGCTCACAGAGAGCGACAAAAAAAAAAAGAAAATACAACGAATAACCACCCCCCCCCCAAAAAAAAAAATCCCCATACCAAACAAGCAGACCGCTCCTCCACAAGAAACCAACCTAAAAAAAAGTGGAACTAAACCTTAATTCTTCTCCTAGAAAGCTAACCATGAAGAGTAACTTATTCTTCAGCATGACAACGACCCACAGCCTACATCCAAATCAACAAAGGAATGGCTTCACCGGAAGAAAATTTTAGTTTTGGAATGGCACAGCCAGAGCCCAGACCTGAATCCTATTGAAAATCTGTGGGGTGATCTGAAGAGGGCTGTGCACAGGAGATGCCCTCGCAATCTGACAGATTGTTTCTACAAAGTGGTGCTTGCTTGCCAAGTCAAAATGTGCCATGCTGATAGACTCATACTCAAAAAGACTTAGTGCTGTAATAACATCAAAAGAGTGGTACAGTTTATATCACATTTATGGTGGAAAAAGTTCTGAAATTATTTATCTTTGTCTCATTTTTGTACAACACGGTAACCTGACATTTTACTTTTAGACTTTTTATATTCACTGTATTTAGGCATTGGGACAATGTCACTTTAAATGCTTGTATAGTGGCCCTGCAATGCTTATCTAAATGTAGTGTTTGGCTAAAAACAGCACAACTTTTGCTAGAACAAAGAGCTGTGAGTTGAGTAAGATTGTGCTGCTTGGAGCAAATATTATTAGTAGCTTTGTGATTGCTATTTATATCCCTTGTTGTTTTTGTGGTGAGGTAACATTCAGTGAGTGATGTTGTTCTGCTGGGAAGTGGTCTATGTGATTAGTCACAGGAATACAAGAGACTTCAGAATTGCTCCCTCTGCTTCTGGAGGATCTCTTGTCTACCCTAAAGGCCCCCATACACGGGTCGGATTCCGGCCGGATTCCGGGCCGATCGATTCCGGGCGCGTGCACGCGAAACGATCGTGCCGGAATCGTGTGCAGCCCACCTTGTCCGATCGATCACGTCCGATTGATCAGGGGCTCAGAATCGGATCCGACAGAGAACCAACATGTTGGTCTTTTTGATCCGATTCTGCACAGATCAGGGGGAGTTGCCATTTGTGAGGTGGACAATCGGACACGGAATCGTCCCGGAATCCGTTGGACAAGGTGGTATGCAGCGATCGGATACTCTTAATTGGCCGATCGATCACACCTGCGATTCCCGGCAGAATCGCCGGAATCGATCGGATAGGTGATCGAGCGGCCATGGAATCTGAACGTGTATGGCTAGCTTCACTGCACATGCACTGGATTGTAAGGGATTGGCCTATTGGGTCTGCAACCTTAACATACACATGATACACACATCAACATTTGCTTGATAGATCTTGGAAAAGAAAAAATTACGCAATTGAAAAATCGATTGTCAGTCTTACATTGATTGATAATACAAACCCACTGTGTGAGGAATTCGAAACCGATCAATTCCTTTCCTAAGCCCTGTGTGCATGCCCCATAGTACTATTGGATCGATTGGTACAATCTACTTAAATTTTATTTAATAACTGAGATGATAATTTTAACACAATCCATTATTAAAAATACCCTTTGCATTATATGTGCCCCTCATAGTTAACAATGGTATTATAGTGTCTATTGCCGCAATATGTTAGTGCTTGCTAACATTCCACTAATTCAATTAAGTACCATTAAGATGATAAAACATGAAAGGAAAGCAAACTATATCAATGTCAAGTCTAGGCGAAGTAATTCTGTTTTTCATTTTTCTATTTAATGCGGATTAAGCATGAGGGAAAACTTTGAGACGATAATAACTGCTTCTGAATGGTTTGAAAGTATTTGATCTTATTCATGTGAAGCCAATAAATTACAGTATTAATGGCAAATGCATTTAATAGATGAGTGAGTAAATATCCAACAAAGAATGTGACACTCTAATTTATGTTATGACAATTAAGTAAATTCATAGATTTGAATTATTTTATAACATTGTGTATTAATCTATTGCATTTTATTTACAGCTGCTTAAAGGGTGAACCAACCCGTTTAAATGTGCTATTATCATTACTTTTAGGTACAGTGTTATTTTCCACATTTTTAAACTATTGATCAATTTTCAGTAAATTATAAATACAATTTAGGATTACAGGTCAGAGTCTATGTATATTTGGTGTAGTAGGTTACCCAATGACCCTATGCGATAGGGTTCTGCTGTAGATTGTATGTAAATTCAAAGTACTTAGGGTGCATTTACATGGGCGGTTGTTAAAGGCCTGGTAAAAGCCAAATTAGCACAGCTGGCCAATGAAATCTACAGACATGCGAGGTAAGCAGGTAAATTTCCCTATGCTTACTTTACACATGGCCACTATATATGTGAAAGGCCCTTCTGTATTGCAATATTGTTTTCTGTCCTATTTTTCGGTGCCCAAGCCTCTATATTTACCTCCCTAGCGGTTGAGACGAACCCAGCTCGTTCGCTCTGGACGTGCAAAAAGTGCACTGAACGAACTGGGTTCGCCCGCCACTGAGAGGTGCCTCCCATCGCTGGCTTACCTGATCCAGCATCCGCGGTGGCTTCAGTACACTGCAGCAAGGCTTCCGGAGGGGAGAAGATCCCTCTCCACCACCCCCTCTCCCCCGTGTGACGTCATTACGTCCGTGACACAGGGGGGGAGGGGGGGGGGAGAGAGAGAGCCGCGACATTTTCAAATTTAAACTACTCTGAACACAGATTTCTATTTTGAAACTGTGGTCAGAGTGATCAGGCTGTCTCAGAGTTTGCTCTGAGAATGCAACAGAGATCTCTCCTCCCCACCTGGACTCACATCACTACTTCCTGGACTCCAGGGGGGGGGACACTTCTTCCATCTCAGAATAAACATAACGTTTTCACAATTCAATCGCTCTGATCACAGCTTCTAAATAGAGAACTGTGGTCAGAGTTATTTAGGTATGAAAACTTGCTGTTTCTTTTCAGAGGAGAAGAGCCCCCTCCTTCCCCAGGTCCAGGAAGTAGTGCTGTGACACCGGCCGGGAAGGAGAGGGCTCTGCTGATGAGCTGATCTGCCGATCTCCATAAAGCAGTAAGTGTTAACAATCCAACCACTCTGCACACAGTTACCAAGTAGTAAACTGTGTTAAGAGTGGTTAAAGTGGTTAAAGTTTCTGCTTCTTCGCCATGTACTGATCCCTCCTTCTCCCTCCCGGTGTCACAGACATAATGACGTGACACCGGGGGGCGGAGGCATTCGCAGACGGCGCGATTTTTCAAATCAGACTGAATACACCTTTCTCCTTAGAAAGGTGTATTCAGTTTGAATAAGGGCTTGTTTCCACTACAGTGACTGCCCCTCGACCGTGCCTGACTGCGCCCATTGGAAAAGTTAGCGTCCATAGTGAATATGGAAGCGGATTTTGACCGCGTCCATATTCACTATGGACACTAACTTTTACTGCGTCCAATCATTTCCTATGGGCGTGGTCGGGCGCAGTCGAGGGGCAGTCACAAGAAGCACATCCGATTGCGCGGGCGACCACGTGTGACCGTATGCAAAACCGCGGTTGGTAGCTGATGCACGGTTAGAACCGCATCCACCCACATCTGACCGCTGTAGTGGAAACAAGCCATAAGTTTAAATCACACTGAAATAAAGCCCCCCCCCAAGCCCCCCCTCTCTGTCATTTAACTCTCTCACCCCCAGTGTGATAGTACAGAGGACATCACACTGGGGGTGGGAGCGCCAAATTCAAGACTTGTACTGGATACAGTGATAACTGTATCCAATACAAATCAAATACAAAAAAAAACACAAAACACTGTCAATTGAATTAAACATTTATTATAAACAAATATAAATACACACTGTTTTGAAATCTCTCATACTAAAGAAGTATGTTAGAGATTTCATCATCAATTGATACCTTTTATAAAAAAAAAATTAAATGACATTAAAAAAAAATATTTTTTTTTTTTACATAATTGTTTGTTTCACACATTTTTATAGTCAGGATGTCTAATAGACCCTTGTACAGACAGATTTTGGTTAGTTACAGGCCTACAACATAAAAAAAAATTCTGTTACAGTCTATGGTGCACTTTTGGTACAGAAATCTGTACCTATGCAGTACGCTAGGGAGGTTAAGCTCTCCAAATCAAGAAGCTAATGTATTTGCTTATCTGATAAGCTGGCTGATATAAAGTAATGTAGTTAAGCTGACCATACACCATACCATACAAAATCGATTCCTTTTCTTGGATCAAAATCGAATTAGATCAAAAATCCGATTTAAAATCAAACAAACAATCAATTGAACAGTGTCTGGACATGTTGGTAAATTTTGGTAAATTGTTTAAGTATGTGATGGGCTTTCTAGGGTAATTTGATGGATTTGTATCTGATGGTACTATAGAGCATGCGCATAGGGCTTAGGAAAGGAAAAGATCAAACATTATGTGGTGGTAAAAACAATTCAAATGTAATACGATCGACTTTGATACAATCGTATAATTTTTTAAGTCAATCAATTGAAAAATCGAACATGAATGCCCAGCTTAAGATTCTCCATTGCACTACCTTGGCAGTAGATGACTCTGGGCATGAATAGATGTATTTTCTAAATAAATACGGTAATATGCCAACAGCCAGGTTGTCATACATTTGCTCTATTAAATCCATAACCACAAGTTGTATATGTGAGTTTAGGCCCACAAGTAACACATTTTTTCAATATACAGTAATTTGGGCATGAATAGATGTCCTTTTTAAATAAATACGGTAATATGAAGCTTTTAAATCTTCATAGCCAGGTTGTAATACATTTGTTCTATTAAATCCATAACCACAAGTTGTATATGTGAGTTTAGGCCCATAAGTAACACATTTTTTCAATATACAGTAATTTGTATAAGATGAAGCTATTTTTATGGATGATGTTTTAAAAATGTGGTAAAATGTTATGGTAATTTTTCACAGAATAGATCAGGGTAGAAGCTATAATTACATGAATTATATGAATGTATTTCACACAATTACATACATGAATACTTGAAAAATAAAAAAGAAGTATGTCTCCCCTGTCTAGCTGATAGGGGATAAAGGGACTTTATAGGCAGTACCATTGACGTAAACACATGTCAAAGAAAATTATTTATTCTAGTACAGTGAAATAATCATAAAGTTAAAGTTCATTGTAATGATAAGTTTTGGTTACATCACCAGTTCATCAAATCACTATAAGTATCTCCAATCTCAACATGTTTCGCAAATCAAATATTCTGCTTCATCGGGAGGTAAGTGGGAGATGTCAATAGTCTCTGTGAGAGAACAACAGAAGGTGTAAGTATCAGGGCTGTAATGAATCTCAATTCTATTTAAATCAATTACCATTGGACTTACTGGGTATAAGCCAAATTTCTGAATATAAAAGAAGAAGAATCCTCTTCAGTGTTACGTTCCAGGGTTGTCACTTAGGGTGAGCACCTTTTTCGGGGCACGGGGGGTGTCCACTTGTTCACTAAATAAATATATTTGTTTTAGTATTAATACTTTATAATTATCATATCATCTTAAGGTTTGATTATCCAGTGAAATTTAATAGGCAGGGTTATGGGGTTTATATTGTTGCATGGGTGTTCATATATGCTTTCAAGTGCATACATATGAGTCTATCAAAGAGAAAGGATTATGTTGGTGCATCTGAAGTGATTGTGTATTGGACTGCTGTGATGTGGTGGTATATGTGTTGTGGACTGATGTAAAGCCCCCCATAGACAGGCAGACTCCTCCATGCAACTTCTGTACAACCAACTTTTCTTCTACCAAAACCATGTAATAGGAGGACCTTTCTACACCTTCCAATCACTATGTATTCTATCAGGGAGGTCACTATACTACATAGTTGTTGGTAAGTCTCATGAAAGTTGTATGGAGGAGTCTGCCTGTCTATGGGGGGCTTTACTCTTATTTGTTATTGCTTGTTGGTATATTAATCTAGATATCTAGATATCTAATCTAGATATTAATTAATCTAAGTGTGTTGTGATGTATTGTGATGTGTATGGGGTGATTGTGATTGATTTATGTGTGTTGTAACTTTTATTGTGTGTCTATTTCAATGTGCAGACTATAAATTCGCAGTGATGGTACATATGTGAGTGTATTTCAGTGTTGGTACCTCTTCTAAGTGATTGTGAGATCAATTGTTATTGTTCCTGTGATATGATCATGATCAAAGAAACTAAATATAGGAACTGAAAGAAGAATACAATACATCAAGTAATAATACATATCTTTGTGGGAGTTATAAGCATAAAATGATAAAAAAGAGATCATAATTCAGCAATAAAATTAACTCAGCATAGCAAAATGATATCTGAAGAGGGAAACATAAATGGCAACTACTGAACTTGTATTGTCTAAGTTATTTCAATTGTCTTTTTACATTTCTATAGGGGGGCTGTCCAGGGGCGAGTTGTCACAGATCGGGGTGTCACCCAGTGATCTGTAACTACAGATGTGCTCGTTACCAGTTTATTATTATTATCATTTATTTATATAGCGCCAACATATTATATACATTAATACAAACACACAATAACACACAGGTACAGATATGACATAGGATGAGTAGAGGACCCTGCCCGGACGGGCTTACAATCTAATAGCAGTTCTGCTGTCCTTTTCCTGGGCAATACCTGATCCCCCTTATCATGCACCTGAAGCCCTGTCCAGTCAGACCACCTGCCCTTGTATTTAAGGAATCCTCAAACAGCAGGAACTTGCCTGAACAAAGAGGTGTTTAAGTCTTTGCTACCCAGGCTCCGCTTCTTTATATTGCCTTTTTTTACTGACCCCTGGACCATCTTTGACTTCACTATTTGCTGCCTGCCTGACTACATCTCTGCCTGCCCACTCTGCTGTTAGCCGCCAACAGTAAGTGTAACTAATAACTGCAACCTGAAGGGTCCCCGCAGCAAAATCTGGTGAATACAAGGGGGCTCCTTAGACTCTGTACCCTGGTTTATACTTGCCTTACTACATGGTAGTATTGTAGGTCCCCTGCTCCCATGGTTCACCCATGACACGAGCAATGGGAGGTGCCCTGTGCTACCTTAGAGACAAAGTATCTGGCGGGGGCAAAATGTGCCGTACAGCAACCAGCTAGGGACAAGACCAGAGAGGACTAGAGGATCTGTGTCTGCTGTAGCTGCTTCTAGCTATAAGAACTGTCCTTGACTCCAGGGTTTAAGTTTCAAGCCCTGGAGCTCCCTCTGCTGGATGCTATGGTTCTGCATACCTATCAGCTGCTCCTCCCTCCTGCCCTTTATAAGGAAGCCTCAGGTGACAGCAAATCGCCTGATCTTTGGGTCTTATATGTGTTTGCTACCCGCCTCACTTGTTAACTGTCTGACATCCCAGTTCCTGACCCTCTGCTTGTTCATCGGACTACTCTTACTCCTTGATCCTCTGCACTTCTTCTTGGTGCCTCTCCTGATTTCCTGGCTTCTGACTTATGGCTTGTTCATCGGACTTCTCTTACTCCTAACGCTTGGCACTACGTATTGGTTGTCCCTTCGGCCACCATCCTGCACAAGAGTTTTCTGGGGACCACAACCTGGGGATTACCTGCAGCCAAATCCGACTCCCTTTGCCGGGAGCTCTGGTGAATACGAGGTGGTCCCTTATTCCCGGATTGCACCCCTGCCAACCGTACAAGTTGGTCCAGTGGGTCCACACCCGTGAATCACCGTTGTCAGCGTTGCTCTGGTGTCACCCGCCATAGCACTTATTTTTCTTTTTTGACTCCTAGAGACTTCTAGATTGCCCAGCAAAAGCACTTTTTGTGCTAACCGTGATGGACAACTGGACATTTGATTCTCCTGAGTAAGCCCTTTAAATGGTCAAAACACATTGTGAGAAATCAATCATGGATAATTGACTAGATACTTTTTTAAAATTTGACCATTTCGACGATTTTGAGTTAATTGCAAAGCCCCTGAACATGGTATCATAATTTTTCCCCACTGTTCCCACAGCCCTTCTCTACATATCTAGCTATTTTGATGATGTGATGATACAATTTTCAGGGGCTCTGCAATCAGCTCACAAAGTCAGCCAGTCGAAAAATTTGACCTCTCTATACTTGACTACTCACAGGCTATAAAGGCTTGGCTACCTATGTTATGCTTTTCAGTCATTTGGTGTATTTCCTTATTGACTTTTAAAGTTATATAAATATTGGGACATCAACACAATTCTATAATTTTGTGCTCTATACACCATCACAATGAATTTTGAATGAAACAAACACATTTGCATATGACTACTGCGCCACGATTACACCTCTTATTTAGTCCCACGTAACACTGTTTAACTACTTTTATATTTCCCCACATGTTTATCCTCACACACACTCCAACAACATTCTATTTTTGAAAAAAATTAGTTACCTCTGCTTATATTTGGTTTGGCTTATACTTAAGTATGTACAGTATATCTGATTTATAGATGCATTGTGTTTTCAACCTAAATGCTAAAATCAAGTAAAAAGAGTTTACATACATATAAGGCCATTGAAATAAATGTTACCTTGCAAAGTATTAAGCTGTTAATATTGAAAAAATATTATTTTGAACCTATTTACTGGCTTTTTGTATAACTTACACAAGCTCCCTTAAATTTCACCTGATATATTATTATATTTAACTAACATAATACACAATACACAAAATCACTGTCAAAACTGCATACATGAAAGACCTAAAATACATGAAAGACACAAATTATGTACTTGAGAACTTCTGTAATTGCTTTCTTGACCATTTCTGCATGCAAATGTATGCATTGTCATATGTTCAAAAATTTTACTTAAACGTCTCTTATGTAATGTTGCAAACTTTCAATAAAAGTTATTATGGTACAAAAATAAATAAATTATGACACATGAGAGAAGATGAAGCCTGACCAATGGAGCTTACAATCTAAAAAGCTGGAAAGCATACAGGTAGTATAAAATGCCATATATACTCAAGATGAAAGGGAAGAAAATTGCAGCGTTTTGCAGGGGAATTTTCTGAGTTAATTACAAAGCCCCATAACTTAGAATTTATAGGATTGGAATTATGGCTGAATAATATAAAATGTATATGTCAATATTGTATAACAGACTTTGATACTGTCGTTAGCATCTGAAAACAAGTGATCATTTTCATCACAGAAACATATTACAGTAATTAACTTTTAATGTGTTGAATTGATTTAGTATAACTCATGATAAAATGTTCATTTCCCAAGGAGGAACATTGGATTTGGTTGACTGCCACCATTAAAACGTAGTTGATTGTAAAAAATATTGTTTAAAATAAAATGATAGCTCAAAGTTTGTTTTTGGTATTCGCTCATCTTAGAAATCCAGTTCATTACTTTCTGACATGACTGGACTAATTAAGCTGAAAACACTTTAAGAGTTTCTTAATGATAATGCTAGTAATTATCTTTTGTCGAGACAAATGATAGCTTCAAGGGCTGATGTCGTAATTTTAATTTATTTTAACAGTAAACATAGATTTTATGTATTACATGTATTATTTCCAATAATGGATTTTACGTATTACATGTATAATGTAAGGATAAACTGACTATAAAAGAAGTAGTACTGTATGTCAATAACAAGTAGTCCATTGTTTGAAATTACTATGGACAACATAATTACTGTGGAACTCTTTGTGGCAATTGGTCTCAATAACTAAATGAAGCACATCAGTGTTTAAAAATTCCACGACCCTCCAGTCGGCGTTTTTCAGGCTTTTCAACATGTTTTTCCAACAGTTACACATTTGTGCAAATGACTAAAATGGCTATTTGTAATCTGGGAAGACCTAAAGGCTTCACTTGTTGAGGCATGATATTAGACCTGGTTGTGCTTTAAGGCCCCCATACACGTGTCGGATTCGCGCCGGATTCCGGCACGATCGATTCCGGGCGCGTGCATGCCAAACGATCGTGCCGGAATCGCATGCAGCCCACCTGGTCCGATCGATCACGTCCGATTGATCAGGGGCTCAGAATCGGATCCGACGGAGAACCAACATGTTGGTCTTTCTCATGCGATTCTGTCCGGATCAGGGGGAGTTGCCAGTTGTGAGGTGGACAATCGGACACGGATCCGTCCCAGAATCCGTTGGACAAGGTGGTATGCTGCGATGGATACTCTTAATTGGCCGATTGATCACACCTGCGATTCCCGGCAGAATCGCCGGAATCGATCGGATGATGAATCGATCGGACATGGAATCCGACACGTGTATGGCTAGCTTTAAGGAGGGCGCACGCTTGTGTTCCCCCCTTACCTGGCCACCCAGATCCGCAAAGAGGTCTGGCATAGACTTGGCATTGCTATAGAAATTCATCCACAAAGTGGCCAACCACAAAAAGTAACAGAGCAGAGTCATAAAGTGCTGTGGTGGGCTCTGTGTAAAAGTTGCCAACATGCTGTTTAAAACTGCTGTTTAACAAACTTCCTCTGTCACTTATTATCTGTCACTAAATCTCAATGGCTTTGTAGAGTTTGCTTTCATGGTTAAGCAGTTTAAAACATGGTTTAGCAGTAGTTAAAGCATGGTTTAGTAGCAGTTAAAGCATGGTTTAGCAGTATTTTTTTATTTATTTATTTATTTTAATTTATAAAAACACAAGGTTTAGCAGTATTTTAAAGTAGTAAAATGTGCCCTTGAAGCCACTCATGCTTCTCTGCCTGGCAAATTGAAGTGCATATCTATTTTATATATATATATATATATATATATATAATAAAAATAATTTTGTCTAAGTTTCAGATTGTATTGATAGGAATTTGTGAGCTTTTCTAAGAAGTGTAATATTCAGGAAATATTTTGGAGAAATGACTGGGTCCCATTTCCGCTCTAAATCATCCTAATTTTTTTTAATCGGTTGGAGGTCAGTCATGTTCCTCCACACTTAATGAATTCATGCATGTCTTAAGGGACCTTATTATTTGATCTGTAGTCAAGTTAAAGTAGCATAGGACAAATCCCAATAGGTTACCACAAATTTGGGAGCATGATATTGTTCCAAATGTCTTGGTATCCTGAAACATTTAGAGTCCCCTTCACTAAACCATGGGGCCAAGCCCAAAGATAATATACTTACCTGCTGTTTTGTGGAAATGTATGTAAGATTCCATATTTATTTGCCAAGCTTCTGGGGGTTAACTCTGGGCACAATATCGTGAGTGGCCACTGGAGGCATTTATAATGGTTTTCTCTGAGAATTTTTGTCAGTGTACTTTCAATGAAGAGCTGAGATCACATAATTACCCAACAATCACAGCGCTTTTTTCCCTCCCTATTATTGGAACTTCTAGTGCCATTCATGTTATCATTACTTTCCGGTGGTAGGTCCACTTTAATACTTTTGGCAATAAAGCATATTGAATATTACAATCAAGCTGCAGTGTCAATGCTATTGACAGACTTTATCATCTATGTAATTTCTTTTTTTTTTCCACAGCAAAATTTTAACCATTTTTCATTGATGTGCTTTCAATATTTTTTTGATTGCACATAGGTGAAACAAAGTAAACTTTATCTAATATAGATGCTAATTGCTGCGTGCACATTTGCAGTAAGTAAAGGGCAATGATCTAGTGGGAAAGGTTTTTCCTATTTTGTAGAGTAGTGTGTTGTTCCATGTTAGCCATCGATAAATATAGAGAGTTCAGGTGATACCGTTTTTTGGCTAACTGAAGTCATGACTTCAGTTAGCCAATAATAATAATCGTTATCGCTTGAACACCAAACTCTCTCTATTTTTTTTTTATAAGATCCATCAATCGTATTTTTTTCCATATAAGACACACCCAATTTTTAGGACAGGAAAACCAGAAAAAAAAGATTTTCACATCAATTGGGTACACTCTACAGGAGGAGGGGGCTGTCTCCTCTCCTCTCACTGTGCTGTGTCCGTGGGGAGTGATTGCTGTTCCCATGGACAGAAGAGGAAAGGTAGATGCAAGTTCATCTATACTTTTCTCTTAATTTCCTGCCAGCCCTGAACTGGCATAGAAAAGTATACAGTTCAGATGGGAGAGTCTCACATCTGATAGTGTTATATTCCCGCAGATCCTGGGTTAGCATGGGGGTGCCAGGAGCAGGGGATCTATGCCACCCAAGGGTCTTCTCCCAGAGCCCCCCTAA
>CM070036.1:56730679-56740909 GCA_036250615.1 Ptychadena robeensis | reverse complement strand
AAGAGGATGATGTGGTCAAAATACTCATTTGCCTAATAATTCTGCACTCCCTGTATGGCTTTCATGTCAAACATATACAGAGCATTGCAATGAATTATACAAACCGTATTTGGAGATTCTTAAGTTTATCTGTTTTATAGTTAAATAAGCTGGAGGGCCTGCCAGTTTACAGTATATGACCTGCCATTACATATGATTAGTGTGCGTTTTTTTGTTTGCTGATGCACAAAACAGGGAAAGAAATAGACGTTGGGGTTCAAAGGAACAGCTGTGGCATTTCCAAAAAATTGATTTTAGTTGCATCGAAACCAGGGGGGAGCAGTCAAGTGGCCCTTTGCACCACCGAATCAGCTCACCATCCACATCCACCTTTTCTTGTTTTATAACGGATATTGACGCAATAAGGCAAGACACAGTTTCTTGGAGGTACATTACCATTGATTCTGTTGCTAAGATATCAGACAACGGTGGTATGTAATGAAGACACTGTAATGGAGCAATCATAACTATATTTTAACAATAAGCTTATCTTACTATTAGTGCATTATCTCTGTTCCTTGCTAGTGGAAGTGTGTAGAAT
Organism: Ptychadena robeensis; assembly: GCA_036250615.1. NCBI lineage: Eukaryota > Metazoa > Chordata > Amphibia > Anura > Ptychadenidae > Ptychadena > Ptychadena robeensis. The sequence continues at coordinate 56,740,329 of CM070036.1, read as the reverse complement.
GGTTACTATTTCCAGCCTATAAACCTCTAACCGTTCTGTGTGAGCGATCACCCCGCATGGGTTTGTATGGAGATAAAGGATTGCCACTTTTTGTGGAAGGTATCTCGTTTCCGATGTGGTTGGGTTTGGGCATCAAGTTGCTCTTTGTACCTGATGTCTTGTAAGGTGGCAGTGAGTTGTGCCAGGGAGGGGGGTTCTGCTGCAAGCCAGTTGTTCATCATAGTCTGCCTGGCTGCCAGTAGGCAAGTATGCACCCACACTGCTTGGTCTCGAAGATAATTTTGCCTGTTCTGGGGCACATACCCAAATAATAGTAATAATGGGTCTACCGTTATATGAGTACCTGCAATGCCATTCATGTATACCGTTACACCTTCCCAGAATAGTTTCACCATGGGACATTGCCACAGGCAGTGCAGCAAGGTGGGGTTTGGTAGTTTGCATTTCGGACATTCCGATGACCACACTTTTTCCCCTGTGGGGGAGATTTGCGTGGTAGTTTATATGCCCTTTGCAGTATTCGATACTGGGTCTCTTTCCAGTTTTCTGATACTGTACACTTTCTAATGGTGCGGTATCCTTTTATGATTTTTTCTGCAAGGTCGTCTTGGGGAAAGTCCTCCTCCCATCCTGTCCTAGGTGCCCCTAAAGATAATTCCGGGGGACCGATACACATACACCTGTATATGTCTGATAATCCCTGTTTACTCAGTTTGGAGACAGAGTCGAAGGCATCATGAATGGTCAGTTGCGTCGGGTTGTTGGTCAGTTGGTCAGAATTCGGTTACTTGGAAATAGTAAAGGGGATGCAGTTCCCCATCGGTCAGGCAATATTTGTCCTTGAGTCGGGGCAGGGTCAGCAGGTTATCGTGTGTGTCATAGAGGTCACAAAAAACACTTAAGCCCCTTGTCCTTCCATTTATGGTATATACCAGGGCTACTCAAATATAAATTTGAAAGGTCCACTTACCAAATTTCCATTCAGTCTGAGGTCCGGAGTTTGGAATTTTACTGTGCACTGCCGGCAGATCGGCAGTTTTCACGGCGCTGACCCAGTCTGCCGGACAGAAGGCTGACGTAGTCGAGTACATTTGTATAAATATTCTCCCTATAGTCTATACAGGACACAGTCTCAAACATATGTATTTAATAACTAGACAAGGGGCACCTTACAAGTATATATTGAGGGGTCAGTAGAGGGTGAAAGGGGTAAGAGGACCTGAGGAGCCCTGTGATGGCCATTTTCTCTTTTCTCTGCTAACAAAGCTTCCTTTAGGAAATATTGATATAAATTCAAGCCTTTATTAACCTTCTTGTGCATCGCCGCCATCAGAAATTTCGGGGCCCCATACTAGGTAATTTTTCAGGGCCCCCTACCACTAGCACTCCCTTTCTCCCCGACCTGAGGCCTCCAGCGAATGCCTATCTGGCGGTGCAAATAACTTTTTAGTGAGCTCCTCAGATGAGTACCAGGAGATGGTATTTGGTACTCACCCCATATGAAGGGTGGTCTCCCTCACTGTCTCCCTCACTGTCCTCTGCATCAGCCTCCTGCATGGTAGATTCTGCTGTAGATGGACCTCCCTGTTCCTAATTGAGCCTCTGATTGGCTGACTCCATCCACAGGTCACCAACTTTCTTTGGGTCAAATGTAACCCCCAGTAATGTTTGAACCCCCAGATCTCATACCTCAGTAGTCAGATTTTACACTTAGGCCTGTTTAACTTCACATCCGCTATTGGATCCAATAGCTTCCGTCAAGCCTCCACCAGCCCCTGGACCAGGGCTCTCATGGGCTGTGGAGCACATAGATTTTACCTGCTGCAGAGATTCAACATACACTATGTTCAGCCCTGCATCGGCGGAACGGCTCAGTGCTGTGAGAACAGCAATAGCTTAGCGGAGGGGGTCCCGATGGAAGTGGAAGCCCCCCCTCATTGCCCCAAATCTCTTTGTTCAACACAGGGATTTTAGTAGACATGAAGGGCTTTACATATGCCTACTCCCTGACTTTCAACCCCCAGATGCTCCAACACCCTTTTTGGATCAGTAATTTACAATGTGACACCCCTAACTGCAACCTTTCATAGCTATTCATGTCTCCCTGCGATTATCCCAGTGACATAAATTGTATGCGTTTAACAATAACAACTGAAAAAAATTGCAAATCTGAAAAATGAGACTACATCCAAGCAATATTTGATTGGGGCTTTTAAGTAGGAAGAATTGTGCTCAGGGACCTGAAAATTTGCATGGATGTAGTCTCAGGGGTTAACTGGTAACCTCCTAAATGTCAAGATTCTACCATGCAGAGTTTCAAAGATCTATGTGTTCAAATTAAGATAAGTGACAGCATGTATGTAGCAGAGTAGTGCTTAATGCTCATAGGGAAGCAATATTTTAGCTGAGTTATACTGTTAATGGTTTTTGTGCTATGAATGTTCAAATTTCGTGTAATACAGGTTTATTTAGCTTCGTTCTACAGCATAGAGAGGGTGTGTCCTGTCCTGCATTTGATTGGCTGGGGAGGACGTATCTGTAGGAGGAGCTACAGGAAGCACAGCACACAGAATTCAGCTCCTCTCCTTCGCTTCAAAGCATCGGCAGGAGGAGAGGAATGAGCCGGGGGCAAGCGGCGGGCGCCGGTCCACATGTGACCCTATTTGGGTCCGGATCCGGACCAGGGTCCGCCTATTGAGGAACCCGGGTATATACTGATTTGCGTCCCTAATGGGAATAGGGGGTGGCCCATCGGCAGGTATTTAGAATGATAGTAATGGAGTTTAAATAATTTCCTGGTTTCTCTGAAGGCCAATATTGTGTCCCTTAGCAGTACATTGGATTTAAAATGGGTGGGTAATTTGAACACTGGGCAATGGAGTAGAGCGGTCAAATCCCAAGGGGAAGCAGAGGTGCTTTCCAATAAATAATTAGAGTAACGGTCAGTATAATTCATCCAATCCAAGGCATGTCGCATTATGCTGGCCAGATTGTAGTGTCGAATATTGGGTAAATTAAGTCCTCCGTTAATCGTTGTGGACTGCAATTTTTTTATGGCTATTCTAGCCCTCTTGCCCCTCCAAATAAATTTAGTGAAGGCAGAGTTTAATTTCCGTAAGTCTAAATGCTTTAGCAATAGCGGTATAGTCTGGAGCGGGTAGAGAAGTTTGGGGAAGCAACACTGGTGCCAGTCTGCGAGCCAGGAGTTTGGATAGGATTTTGGCGTCAGTATTGATTAGTGAAATGGGCCTGTAGGATCCTGGTTGCATCGGGTCTTTTCCTTTCTTGTGAAGTAATTTTATGTTTGCCTCATTGGAGGTGGGGAAATAAGTGCCCGTGCGCCACAGGTGAGTATACAGCTCCTATAGTGGTTTCAGAAGATCCGCCTTAAACATTTTATAGAACTCGGGGGAATCCGTCCGGTCCCAGGGCCTTATTGTTTGGTAGGCCATTGATAGTCTCCAAGAGCTCTTCAGTTCTTAGGGGGGCGTTCAATGAGTCCAGTTGTGTTTCTGTCAGGGAAGGTAAGGGTGTGCGGTCAATATAAGTCTGTTGGGCTGTTGGGTCAGTCCCTGGTTCGCTGTAAAGGGTACTATAGTATTTGGCCAAGATGTCATTGATGCCCGCCGGGTCAGTTATGACGTCATTATTATGATCATACATGGCCACTATGGTCGTGTTAGGGGTGGAGACCCTGACCACATTGGCCAGCAATTTCCCAGCTTTATTTCCAAACTTGTAGAATTGAAGCAAACTTGTATTCGTTAAGTTGGTAGGACACGAAAGTATGAAATTCCTCGTCAGACATTAGATGGCTAGGAAATCTCCATATGATGTCAATGCCCCTCGGGGCTTTCTGTAGTATGTCCAGGCTGATCGGGGCATGATCATATATTAGTATGTCGTGGATCTGGGGGTCAATGGACAGTTGCGTAAGGGAGTCAGTCATAAAGATATAGTCCAATCTGGATAGTGATATATGTGCTTGGGATACGTGGGTAAATTGTCTTTCAGTCGGGTTACATTGTCTCCATATGTCGTAAACCTGAATCAAGTCACTGAAGTCCTGTAAGGGGGTGGTCAATGTCCCGTGCCTTGTCCGTTGCGTGCATGATTCTGATCTTTTGTCCTCTGTTGGGGACATGACGTCATTGAAGTCACCTCCTATCAATTTGTGGCTATTAGGGTCAGTCTTGATCGTTTTGGGTAAGTCAGAGAAGTAGGTCTTAGTTGGTGAATTGGGGGCGTACACATTGTACTCACTTAGTTCTTGGGTTGCTGATTTCAGTGTTAATCTTAGTAGTCTCCCATGGTCATCTTTGTATTGAGATTCCACTGAATAAGGCAAACTTTTATGAAGCAGAGTAACCAACCCATTTTTCCTGCCCTCTGCCGGTGATGCAGCCACAAAGCCCACCCACAATTCTTTTAGGCAAAGTGCCTCGGTTTCGCTAAGGTGGGTCTCCTGCAAGAGGGCTACGTCAGTTCGCATATATTGATCCGTCTGAATCTGTTTTCAACGTCATCTAGAGTGTCCACTTGGTGCTCCAGGTCTGTACATTGAATGCAATATGTAAAAGACTCGTCCTCCAGGGCAGAGATCCTAGTGTCAAGCTCAGTCAGCTTGTCAGCGTGTTCCTGCAGCTCCTGTTTGACTGAGCCCAGTGCTTTTAAAATGGCTTTATCGATGGCTGCCTGTATGGTTGGTTTAAGCAGTGCCACCACTGCCAGGGCAATGCGGTCATTATCGGAGCCGTGTGTCTCATGATCGGAGTGGTCTGGTGAGGAGTCATGGCCAGTTGCCTCGTGCTTTGATGCGCCGCCTGCCATCTTGGATTTAGCCGGGGCTGCAGATGACTACTGACTCACTACTGAGTGCGACCGGGACCTGGAGCGCTGTCTGAGAAGAAACCTGTCCATGCAGCAGGGTCTCTCCCTACCTCCTGGTGCTTTCTGACCCCGTCAATTGCCACAGGGTCGGGTGTAAATGGCATTTTTACGCACGGTGGCTCGGGAGCTCTTCAGGGAGCCTTCTCTACATATGGCACCGGAACCAGAAGCTGCATGTTTTTAATGTATTTGGGGTCATCCACAGCTGTGTGTTTTTAGGTCTGACCAATGACATTGTTTTATTCTATCTCAAGTTCTATATGACTAATAAAGACTTTTTTTATATAATGTCATGAGTATATAAGTGCCTTTAAAACCCAATTGTTCTGGTCTGATTTGCTGGTTTGGGGACTTGTTCCCCTCTCCCAAGTAGAATGGGCCCCTCTTTCCATTTTTGAAACCCTAGTGATCAGTTTAAACCAAACCGATCATCTTGAAAGCTATATTCATGCTACACAGGGCTGTTTGATCTCTTCTACATACTCGTGATATAAACGTTATGAGGATTTCTCTACAGGTGTGTAAGCAAACCAAAGCAAAATAACCAGAATGCAAAGACAATGACAATCCATTAATCAATATATAAATGGAAATATCTTCATTCAGAAATTAAGAAGTGGTTGTTTAAAATGCTCAATGTCCTGGTCCAGCAAAAAGCCTTAATTGGTGGTCCATAATCTTCTGCTGAAGTGAAACTTTAAATTTAGCTACAGGACATTTTTGTCAAGTAAACATAAGCAACTTTGACTTATGGCTGCAGTTATACAAAGACCTGATTAATGACCTATCTGTAGAAGTGATATTGGAGTAGCTCTAATGGGTTATGCAATACATAAAAATCAACAACCAGTGGTTGCTTATCCAGCACTGTTGTTTTAATGTGTTTGAATTGATATTGCGTTATAGTGAAGGTAAAGATTACCAGTTTTTATTTAATATTGCCATTGTGCATAATAAAAATTTTTTTAAATACTCTGCTGCTTTGTACCATTTCTTTTCTGTGATTTTTGCACTGTGTAGCGGGTTCAATACAGTAAAACTCCCCCACAGCTTGCCTGCACTATACAGAGGATCTTCTAGGTTATGTACACTGTCCCTATGACCTGGTTATGTCAATTACTTATAAGATGAAATATGTATTTTTTTAGTGCATGCTTTAATCCACATTTGCTTTTCATGAACAGGTAACCTTTACTCTTCCTTCCATGGTGCTATACACACCATTTATATTAAATGACTAACTAGGATTTATTTATTAGATTGGGCAGATTTCCAGACTGGGTTTTCCAATGGATTAGCTTCCTCTTTGTCAAGTTCATTACTTACTTGGGCAAGATAATGTTCACACTTTGGTGTGAATTTTTTTTTCATGTTTGTATAGTTCAGTTGCTAGAGACCACCCTCCTAGATCACAAAATACAAACTGCAGGTGTAAAAAAAACTTTACAGATAGAGTAAAGCATATCTTATGAATGCATAATCATCATGATGATGTATGAAAATATGTTTTTAACAGTCTGAACTTCCATAGGACCAAAGAGTTCTGATGGAATGAATTCTTGTTTGGCTTTTTTGTTGCTTTTTGGTACTGCTGGAGTACCTCACAGTTTGATTGTATGAATCAACTTTAATGCCACATGCACACAAGGTTCATGTGTCTAAGATGATATAGTGCTGGAATATAATTCAGTTTTCTTCTTGACAGGGTTAACTGTTCTCTTGTCTCTCTCTTGGACTATGCTGCTGCATTTCTTTTCTGTCTTAAAATAAGTGCAGACATTTTTATTGTTGGTCAAATGATTCATAGTGCCAGAATCAATACACTTGGAAAATGAAGAGGAGCCCTCTTTAGAGTAGATGGCATAATCTGAATTCCTTTAATCCTCATTCAGTGCCCCATAATGACAAAGTCAAAACAGAATTTAAGACAATTTTATAATTTTGTTAAAAAATAATAATAAATATTAACATAAGTGTCCCATCCTTTTGCAACAACACTTTAAATTCATTTCAGATACCTCTCTTTTTTATGACTCCCGATATTTCCACTCCTTGATTCATTTAAATTGAAATGATTCAAAATGATTTGGTAAGGCACGAACCTCTGTAAAGAATGCCTATAGCTTACCAGGCATATGAGAGCAAACATCAAGAAAATAAGTCATAAACACTGAAAGGTTTAGAGACAGGATTGTTGCAAAACCAAAAAAAGAACAAGAACACACTGAAGGTTCTCAAGAGCAAATCAACCCCTCATAACTTTCTAATTGAAAACAATGGACACAGCTAAGAGCTAGTCAACTAGACCGAGCAATCGATGAAGATGGGCCTTATCAAGGTGACCAAGAATCTGATGTTCTGAGTTCCATCAATCCAATGTGGAGAAAATGTTGCACCTGAAGGACTCTCAGACTGTGAGAAAGCAAGATTTTCTGGTCCGATGAAACAAAGATGTAGCTGTTTGGCCTCAATTCTAAATGTTATTTTTGGATGAAACCAAACACCACTCATTACAATAAAGCAAGGTGGTGGCAGCATCATGCTGCGGGGCTGTGGACTGGAAGAATGGACAGGATAGAGGGAAAGCTCAATCATGCAAACAACAGACGTCTTCCTAATTGAAAGCCCGTTCCAAGGTCTTCAGGAATGTAGATTGGATAAAGGTTTACCCTCCAACATGACCATAACCCAATGCATACAGAAAAGACAACCCAGTAGTGGCTCAGGGACACATGAAGTGTGTTGCATCATACATAAAAAGGCTTAAGTCTGTAATTACTGCCAAATATATAAAGTCCCCCATACACTTTTAGATCACTCCATACCATTTTTATTTAGATCTTCCAACAACTATGTAGTGCCGAGTCCTCCCTGATAGAATACATAGTGGTTGGAAGGTTTAGAAAGCTCCTAATATTACATGGTTTTGGTAGAAGAAGCAATGATTGTTCAGAAATTGTATGGTAACATTGTAAGGTGTTTAGTATTAAGAAAGGGTTTTAAAACATTTTATAAATAGAATATTTCAGTTGTAAATATATTTACAAAAATGTCTATAATTCTGTTTCTTCTTTGTCACTATAGAGTATCGAGTACAGCTTAATGAGAAAAAAAAAGTAATTGTTGCACCAGGCTGCGACATAACAAAAAATTTTTAAAAAGCTAAGGGGGTCTTAATACTTTCTAAAGCCACTGTATGTGTTTGAAAATGGCAACAATAGATACAACAATAGACACAGTATATAACATTCAAAGACAACTTACAACACATTCTTGCAATTTTATGACTGCAATCATAAAATGTATTGCAAGTATATTCTCTCACAAAAAATCTATACACAAAATTAAGCAGGAATGTTTAGTCATTTGGTTATACTTCTAAGTAAAATGTTTGCAACCAAGTAATGCCTTAATGTAAAAGAAAAGTGTGTGATAAAAGGAGTCTGCATATAGATAGCTTTATGAAATTTAGTGCATATATATATATATATATTGAATTAAATGAGGGAGGAAAAATAGAATCTTCTCCTATCAAATTGTAAATGTTTCCAGGCAACCACTCTACATAAACTTAAAGGACAACATTCAATTAGGAAATCATATATAATGATTCTAGCTGTTCTTGTCACTATGGTGATGTATGTAGTTTTTATGAATACCATAGGAACGGGTGATGTATGTAGTTCTCATGAATACCATAGGAACGGTTTTAATTCTCCAAGATGAAATGGCAGCCTCTGTTTTTACCTATCGGTACCTAGCTAGCATGGAAGCAAATAGATTTACCTATTTACCAATAGATATACCCAAGTATAAGCCGACTTGAGTATAAGGTACCTAATTTTAAAATTTTCTACAAAATCTGGAAAAACGTATTGACTCGAGTACAAGCTGGGGTCAGCAAAAGCAAAGACAGATAGTGGAGTTTTCTGAATGAGAAAAATATAGTGAAAGCACCATTGCCCATAGGAATGAATCAAACAGGATTAATCTCAGTGCCACAACTTCAATAAAGTTAAGAGGGCACATTATTGTTATTAAAGGATGGGTTTTCACGGCACTTCTTATGTTCAAACATGAAAATAAATTTCCATTTCAAAATTCTTTCTTTTTATTATGAAATGGAAACTTATTTTCCATTAGTAACACCTGTAACTGGCCACCAGATGGCAGTGTGGAGTTTGCTTACATTACATCAACTGTTATCGGCAACACAGAGCTTCAGAAAGGCTGCTGCGCTGCCTGGATGCCTGTGAACTCTCACCCTGACTCGACCTTACATTAGTTTAAAGTAAAATGGTCTGGTCTGAATATATATTTTAAGTTGGCCATAGATGCTTAGATTTCCCAGACATCGATTTGTTAAACGATCCTGACATGTGAGTCTTCTATCATAAGTCTTACATCGATTATAAACTATGTTACATTTGTAAACTCTTGCAAACATACAAAAATAATAATGAATTTTTGCAATTATAATGCATTGTATGTTTTGTAGGAAACAAGAAGTATGACAAACAAAAAGTATGAGCAAAACTAATAATACTTATACTAATAATTGGAACCCTGTGCTCAGTTATTATTATTATTATCATTTATTTATATAGCGCCAACATATTACGCAGCGCTGTACAATACATTAGAGATACAACACAGGATAGTGCATACAGGTACAGGTTATGACACAGGAGGAGTAGAGGACCCTGCCCGGTCTGGCTTGCAATCTAATAGGTTGGGGAACATGTGATACAATAGGGGTG
>CM070036.1:56686056-56705860 GCA_036250615.1 Ptychadena robeensis | reverse complement strand
CCTCATCTGCTGCTCCTCTCTGCAAATCTCTATACTGGCTTCCAATTGTCCAGAGAATTAAATTTAAAGTCCTGTGCCTTAAATCACTCCACACCTCCTGTCCTCCTTACATCTCCAACCTGGTACACAAATACACCTCTAACTGCCCCTCTGCTCCTCCAGTGACTTACTAATGACATCCCCACTCATAACCTCATCACATGCGCGGCTCCAAGTCTTCTCTAGGGCCGCTCCTACTCTCTGGAACTCCCTCCCTCGTCCCATTAGACTTGCTTCTACCTTTGCCACCTTCAAAAAAGCGCTAAAAATCCACCTCTTCAGCCTCTCCTACCCATCTTCTCATTCCTAACATCACCACCATGCCAGTCCCATCCCCCCACCTATTGTATACCTTGTTCCCCAACCTATTAGATTGTAAGCCCGACCGGGCAGGGTCCTCTATTCCTCCTGTGTCATTACCTGTACCTGTTTGTTATTGTGTGTTGTATCTCCACTCTAATGTATTGTACAGCGCTGCGCAATATGCTGGCGCTATATAAATAAATGTTAATAATAATAATATAGAAGTATTTAATGTGTACATATAAATATGTAATGGTGGTTAGATTAATACAATTGCTAAATACAAGAAAGTGCTTGATCCATCCAAATATGTTCTGTATTTAATTGTAATTGTATGTGAGTAATGTAGTTGTATATACGGACAAGTATCGTTTGATTGGCATATAATAATGTGCATAATCTAAAAAATGGGACTATCGGGCAAAACTGAAAGCATTTTTGGAATCAGTGACCCAAACATAACCAGAAATAGATAAAAATTGTTAGGCACCAAATTCACTGTTCCCCAGTGTTATACTTATTGTTTTTATAACCAAAATATATCTAGATATGATGATAACTGAACACCTATAGTTTGAGATATATGGCACTTTGCGACTGCGAGTTTCATGAGATTTGCTGAGGTTACTATTGGTACGCAATGATCTGGCATTCTTTATTCATGCAGAGGTACCTTTGTCATAAGGAAGCAAAGCCCTAATTATCTACCAAGGTAACTAGTTAGATAACTTATGCCTGCCATACACCCACAGACGGGTGCAGACAGTCGAGCTCCGATGAGCTCTGGAATGCAACGTGATGACATCATCACGTTGCATTCTGGGGTTGCTTTAATCGGCCGGGCACCCTTTGTGTGCTGGCCATTACCTTCAATGAAGACGCCGGTCTTCATTGAAGTTAATGGCGTCGACCGGCATCGGCCAGAGAACATCGGACATGTCCGTTTTCTGGCCCGCCGAGCTGTGGGGCGGCAGGGATCTGTCGCCCCATGTGGGCACACGCTGATTGGCGGCCGATTTTGCTGCCGACCGACGGCACGCACGCCCGTCGGTCAGCAGAAAAATCGGCCCCTAATCGGCGAGTGTATGCCAGGCTTTACTTTGTGGGTTAAATGCAAGGACCCTTATCATGGTATCATCGTCAACATTTTGTTGTAGGTAAAGGTACCATGTTTAGGGGATTTGCCATTTATCTCACAGTCTGCTAGTCGAAATTTCACAACCATTTCTAATATAACATCCCAAAAACAAAACACATTTGTTGTGTGCTTATGTGCCCTGCAAATTTCCACCCTAGGCTTTTACTTGGGTCATTAAATTTTTCCATGTTTTTAAAGTTAAATAAGGTACCTTGGCTTATATTTAGATCAGCTTATATTCAGATCAGCTTATACTCAGTTTTAATGGTTTTTCTTGGCGATGCAAACAACCAAATAAAATTGTGAAATATTCAAACGTAATCATAAAATACCTGGTCTAGAGAAAAACAATGAACTTTTTAAAAATACTTAAATAGTACAAGGCAATTATAGTAACAAGAACCAGTCAGGTGGAAAATCAATGTAAAGCACTGAGACATTAAAGGCCGCTGCTAAAATTATCTCATACCATTTTAGCAGAAAGACACTTAGTAATAGCTATTGTTTGTCATAGTCCATCAATAATATTTTGTAAGTGAGCCGAAAACCACGGGTGGTGTTCAACAACAAGCTAAATAACATTAAACTGATTAGAATATCAATATGAAATATGATTATTAAAGTATAACTGCACTAATAAAATCAAGCACTTTTCTCTCACTAGTAATAAAGCAAATGTCTAATATCTTATGAGACATACTATTCGTTTTTTTTGATGGGAACACAACCTTGCCCCGGTGTTGTGGTAGTTCAGATGGGAGTTCATTGGGTATCTGGGGTTCCACATTAGGTCCCCCAGATCCTGCTCCCCACCCTATTAAATGAGTAGAGAGGTCCCAAAGACACACTTAGGGGGTTTAAAAATAGTCCCTAGTAATAAAACATGACACAGAAAAAAAGTCTTCATTAAACATTCTACTATTCCACATACCTACCTGCACAGTGTATAATCCATCCTTTTCCAGGAAGGGTCAATTGTGCCATGGGTCTATTAATTGAAGCTGAACAATCTTTGACAGGAAAGCAAGCTTTCCTGTCTTTCCAGACATGCCAAAAGGAGTTTTCTATGCTCTGGAGGGGGGGACCCTACATCATTCGTGGCCCCCCTCCATCAGGAATAATAGCCAGCAGGAGTCTGGAACGCTCTAGAAGGGAGATCTCACACCGCTGTTTGTGGTGCCCCCTTTCTAGAGCATAACAGACCCTATGATAAAATGAGATCTGGTATGTTCGGGGAGAGGGGAGCACGGGTGGTCGGCACACACCCACGGTGGATGTATGTCCATCAATAGACTTTAGCTTTACTGGCTTCAAAATTAAAGGTAAACACTTTTAAACATTTGTAAACATTTGTTATTACATTGTGTCTGTTACTCTTCAGATTACAACTAATAAAGTTTAGTGAAAGTAACTCAAAAACAAAGTCTGATTCACTGTGTCAGTCATGAGTCAGCTCTCCCATTGTACATAATTATTTTACTTCCTCTTGCATAAGTACTCCATTGCCTGTGTAGGTGTTATCTTTGTTAGCTTTCCACATGTAAGGCTCTGTTTTCCTTTGCATTTGTGATTCAAGTTGATTACTTCACTCTGGGCAGATGTTTTAAAAATAGCATTCAATTTCTACTATCAAGGCTTGCATCTGTATTACAGATAATTTTGAAAACCATATATACTATAAAATAGCTGCAGGAGTTCAGTTATAATTTTGTAAGCATGGATGTGGTCACAGAAAAGTGTTTTGTATTACAACAATTCTCTGGTGCCATGCTTAGCCGTTTGTTGAGATAAGGAACAGCGAGGCATGTGCTTAAGAGACAAGCTTAATTTTAAATGGGGTATGCTATAGGTATCATGCTTCAAATATGAAAGATTGTTTTAAGCTCCACTCAATCCAAAACCTTTGTTGTAAATGTTAATCTGGGAACCATTAATGATTAGAATCTATAATGGATATGTATTGCTGATTGTTATCCTGCTGGGGAGACACCCTCATTCTTCTTACTTGTGGCGACTGGTAGACTTGTAAAGGGTTTTTATACATTTGGTTCTATTTGGTTAATATGTTTTGCATATACCTTTGACCAGTGGCATTGCAGAAAAAAGGTTGAGTGTACACCATTGAATAACACTAATGCTGGGCATACACACACCGAGTAGGTCAGACCGACGTACTCCGATGTGTTCCGAGATGCTAACGTGATGACGTCATCACGTTAGCATCCCGTTGCATTGTGGGGCCCCTTCAATCGGCTGGGCACCCTTTGTGTGCCGGCTATAAGCTGCGATGGAGACGCCGTCTTCATTGCAGCATATGGCATCGGCTTCCATCGGCTTCCATCGGCTCGCGCCGGCCAGAGATTATCGGACATGTCCGTTCTCTGGCCGGCCGAGCTGTGGGGCGACAGGGATCTGTCGCCTCATGTGGGCACATGCCGATTAGCGCCCGATTTTTAACCTGACCGACGGCGCAAGGGCGCACGCCCGTCAGTCAGATTAAAAATCGTCCGCTTATCGGCATGTGTATGCCTAGCATAAGGTTATATAGTATCATTTAACAGTGCACCTTAAATACATAAATTGCAATTAAAGCACCTGGGCATATATCCTATATATACCTACAATACAAAAGTATTGGTGCATACCTCTCAACCCTTAAATGCATTTGTTATATTCTGATCCATTTCAAATGCCGTATTTTTTGCACCATAAGATGCACTTTTTCACCCCCAAAATTGGGTGCAAAAAGTGCCTGTGTCTTATGGTCCAAATGCGCGACCCCTGCATCTTTCCCTCTCTTCATCCATGGAAACAGCAATCACTCTGCAGCTCCCACGGACAGAGTAACAGCAAGATCAGCAAAGGAGAGCAGAGACTGAGAGGAGACATTGCAGCTGTTGGCCCCCCTCTTCTTCCAATCAGTGTGGAGAATGACGTTGTGCTGAGAGTGTACTGCTAGTGACATCTACTGGCTGAATTGAATATTGCATTTATTGAATTCATTGTATTAACTCAATTGATGTAAAAACGTATTCAATCTTTTTTTTCTGGTTTTCCTGCCCTAAAAACTGGGTGCGTCTTATGGTCCGCACCTGACTATAAGACGCACCGTCAAAAATAAATTTTAACAGAGATGTAATAAATTGTCTTTTAACAAATATACCATGATTTTAGCCAAGTTATTAATCATTTAGTTGGTTCGGCTTGCCAACTTAATATCTGAAATTGTGTATGATATTAGGATGTTGGCAATACTTGCTTCCATGACTTTATGCCCAAAATGCTTGTATTTTTGGGATATTCTGACCCAATACTATAGGTGTATAAAATTAAGCACCTAGCACAGTCTGCATTTCATTTTTTTATAGACCTCAATAGATTAAATTATGGAATGGTTACTGAGTCAAGCCAGTTACTGAAATGTCCCTGTGAGATATTTCACAGTCAAAAGTGAGGGCATTATTGTAAATTGAAACTCACAAAGGTCACCATTTCACTACCACCATGTTGACTCGATTATAGAGTTTTTAATCTCCTGGCATTAAACTCCTCTCAGGGACAAACACTGAGAGGTGGAAACTTCATGGAATGGGTATCCATGACCGAACAGCAATCAAACCTGACATCACCAAGTACAATGCCAATTATTAGATCAATAGTCCACAGCACCTTATCTGCTGCTCCAAGCTAGTTCCCAGCTCTGTAGGTGGCCCCTCAGACTCACACTCAAACAACTGAAATTGAATGAATGGCCACACTTACCACTCCAAGTGTTTCTTGGTATAAAAACATAGCTTTTTTATTAGAGCCATGCTAAAACCATAGGCAATACAGACTGTGAACACCCAGAATATGTGCCTCTGACATGCCTGTCAGGCAAAAAATGTCAGAAGCACATATATCATAGTCTGTACTCCCTATGGTTTTAGCATCAATCTAATGAAGAAACTATGTTTTTAAACTAAGAATCACTTGGCGTGGTGAGTGTGGCCATTCATCCAATTTTCAGCAGCCTTCCCGATGATCAGTAGTGATGGACCGAACTGTTCGCCGGCGAACTATTCGCGGTGAACATCGCATGTTTCGCCGTTCGCCACGTGTTCCGAACATATGGGGAGTTCGACCCACCCTCTCTTTAACATTGTTGAACTTTGACCCCTAGTCGATCACCAGTCAAGCATACATAATCCAGCCAATAAGCAACCCCCACACCTCAGGACCATCCCACCCCCTATCCAAATAGCAATTAGAGGAAACGCCATTTCACAATCTCTTGGAGAGAGTGGAAGATTAGAACAGATAGCTTGCTTGTTGCTTGCTATCAAGGAACCAATTAGCTAGGGTCTGCCACACTTGACCATCTCCCCCAGTGTCCTTCCACATGAACCAATCACCCACCACAGTGTCCTCCAAACTGACATCACCATCATGTCCTCCAAATGACCATCACCACCAGTGTCCTCCAAACTGACCATCTCCCCCAGTGTTCAACCATGTTTTTTTAGTGCTCTGTCCAGCTTCAAAATCCATGACTATCATTGTAGAAATCCTTGGTGCGCCCCCCATTTATTTTGTGAAAAAAAAAATTTCTTGGAGTTTTGCAATGGAATTCCCCTCTGTCATGTCATTGTCAGGTGTCCCTTAGAACCCCTTGAAACAACCTTTACCAACACACTATTGTTGCCCAGAAAGGGTCCCATTTGTTTTTTAAATTTGCCTCCCATTGAATTCAATGGGGGTTCACCGTTCGCCGGGTTCGCGAAACTTTTGCGTTCGCGTTCGCCGTTCGCGAACATCAAATTCCGGGTTCGCGCCATCACTAATGATCAGTTAGTTTGTGACATTGGCACTGCAGCCATAGCCACCAAGCCTAATCAGGACTAGTGTTGAATGGCATATGTACGCGTATATTTGAGTTCGCATAATCTTGCAAATATATTAATGAACATTCGAAATTCATTACATTTAACTGTATTCTTTTGCCTTACATCACGCAAAGCTGTTTGCAATTATTCGCAAAGGTTCGTGAACCAACTTTACAGCTTCTATTGTTCATTCTGTGATCTTAGCCAGTACGAGCATTGTGCAAATCCATTCACAATTCACAAATATGCGCAATGTATGCCAGTTAACAAAGTTAAAGCATAATAGGAGGAATATCCGCCATTGCGAATATTCGAGCACACAGTTGCGAAATATTGCAAATTCATAAATGTCGGATATTTGTAGAATATATTCAAATTTTTAATATTCTCTCTCAACACTAGTCAGGACTAATTAACCTCCTGGGTGTTTGCCCCGAGTTAACTCAGGCTGAGTTTCATCCATCATGAAACTCAGCCCGAGTTAACTAGTGAGAACATAACCTGTCCGCCGGATTCCCCCGCTGATCAGGAGCATCGGAATGTATGCTGATGCTTCCGGGTCTCCCCTCGATCGTGTCACCGGTGACTGGGGGAAGGCGGAGCCATATACCTTCATGTAAATGGTGGAGCGTCACCTTTTTCAGCATTTTTCCTGCACATGTGGCACGTAGGTTCCGTGCCTCACTGGAGACAACAGAATTAAGCACCACACCTAGCATTTGCACCACCACATCATTTAATCATCAACTCTTGTCCAATAGTGTGCAGAAGACAGGCAGGGCTGTAAGGATTACAGATTTTTTTTGGGAGGGGGCAAGTAAAACAAGCATGTATTTCTGCCATATGTAGCTCTATTCACACCTTAACAATAGATACTTTTGAAGAACTTCACCTAATTTTACAATGCTACAAAGGTTGTTCAGACAAGAGACTTGTGCATCACAAAATATCTATGCATTCTCACATTCAATTCATGTAAGTAACATCTTATTGAGTTTAATGTAGACTTGCGGGTGACATTGCCCCATGGTGTACCTACTCTGGTAAAACTTTAAGGCAGATCAAGAAATAGTTAATCGACTGGCTGTAACATACCGATTTAGGTCAAGGTCCTTTGTAACTGTTTCTTCTCTCTGCTGCTTATATTTCCTAGCAAACTGCCAACTATACCATAGCTCAAAGAGAAAAGAGGATGGTCCCCATGCCTCTGTTCTGACCAAAGCCTTTTTAAATTGTCCCCTCCCTTTGGTTCAGGAGGCAAAGTTGGTGGTAAGGAAGCGTAAGGGAGTTCTGGGGTGTGGAGGATTTTTATCACAAACTGTATTTTTAAAAATCTTAGTT
This sequence comes from Ptychadena robeensis, assembly GCA_036250615.1. Lineage (NCBI taxonomy): Eukaryota > Metazoa > Chordata > Amphibia > Anura > Ptychadenidae > Ptychadena > Ptychadena robeensis. The sequence continues at coordinate 56,698,174 of CM070036.1, read as the reverse complement.
TGGGGGAACTGGAGGTTGAGATGATCATTTCTAACAGCAAATCTCATCAACTATTTAGTAGTGATGATCGCGAATATTCGGATTCCGAATATTAATCGCGAATATCGGCAATTCGGAAGTTCGCGAAGATGGTGAACATATTGCCGAATATTCGCAATTCCGGATATTCGGTATTTTTTATCCATTACACATGCCTCTCAATGCAAGTGGACGAATGGGAAAGCTGCAACAAGAGCTTAGCAACACCATCCACATTTTTATTTAATGAATATTGGGGTGATACGAATATTGCGAAAATCGTCACTTCGCATTAAAAATTCCTGCCATGTTAAACATATATTGCGCGTGCGAAATTCGCAATGAAAACTGCCGATATTCGCAATAAAAAAAACCTGAATATTGCCGAATGCGAATATTTTCCAAATGTTTTCCATAAAATTTGCGGCATGCCGCGAATACGAATGTTGCCTATGCCGCTCATCACTACTATTTCGCATTGTAATAACTCTTTTAGTTAATTTATACTTACATTACATTCTAAATATACTGTATGCATTATAACAATTCATACTTTGATCATTTTGTTGCAGAACCATTGGGCTATTAGCATCTATGAGATGGAATCTATTCATTTAGTGAGTCAAGTTTGTCCTTGAACTCTCTTTGTTCAGTAACTAAGTGTAATATTGTAAATCCCTGGCTTTCTAAAGTAGAGAAAGTATATTGCATTTTCAAAGTTGGCTATGATTATCTCACATTTTCTGCTTTATTTATATTAAACAGAGAATGTATAAAAGTGTAGAGATTCAGTCTTTGACTTTTAACTTAGTTCACCTCTGCATGTTCAGTTCTATTCAGAATAAGCCATCTCATCCTCTGTTGGATCTACTGAAATCGATAGCTTAGTGCTGAATCAAAGTACTTATAAACACGAAATAAAAAAGTAACACTCAAATAGGAAAATCTCCACTCATACTGTAGTAAAACAGAGTGAAGCTAGCCATACACACATCAACTTTTGCTTGATTGATCTTGGATTCGAATGGCTTGTAGAAATATAGACTGCCAATCTAATATTGTTTGATTTTCATTTTATTTTAATATTACTGATTGATTGAAGTCAATTGAACAAAAAAATCTAATTGTGTATTTTGACCTTTACTTAAACCAAAAATATAATATTTTATAGTATGCTAGTAGATGTGCTTGCTGCATTAGTTTCCATTTATCAGAACAATGTCCTTGTATTGTTACTTACTAATACTGCAAAAATATAACAAGTCAAGTCATATATTATCAAAAATATAAACCATACACCAAAAATACTCCAACTGAATTGTGTAGTTATATTTTTAAAGATACAAATGAGAGTATACCACATATGTAGTATTAAAAGTGTGAGCAAAGCAGATTCATAGGCTTTATTCTGTAATTAATCATGTAACCTTGGCAAAGATAACTATTCAGCATTTGTGTATTGTACAGTATGCAGAGAAGAATTATTGTAAGACACAATCATAGAATGTATCAAAACAAAACCTCTTGATACCCTTAATATGTATGTAATCCATTTTTCTATCAATTTATCCAGGTGGGCTATGTATATTGCAAGTTACAATTATCACAATATAACAAGTTTTTTATATCACTGTTACACATGTGTGCTTTTCATATTGCTTTGCTATGTTTTACTTGTTAAACACCCTCAATTTTGCTGGCTGGTTCTTATGATGTGAACATTTACCCTTGTTTCCCTAGGTATCCGCTGGTAACTGACGTACCCAACATCACTTCCAGTCTTTTGCAATCATCACTTTGAAGTGACGAATGGGCAAGAAGTTCCTCCTTATATGCCTTAATGCATGCCTTACAAGATGTCTATGCATTATGACAGAGGGGTCATGGTGGACTCACGGATGTCGTGGAATCATAGCCTTAGAGACACAACTTAAAATCTAACAGTTATTTATAAAAACATTGTTTAATTCTTTTCTTTTTTTTATGGGCTTTGCAGTTAACTGAGCGAATTGGTGGGGGGCTTTATAGAATTCTACTTCCCAACTCAAATTTACATATAGTCATGTCTGAAATGATTTCTCACAGAATAGTATTGCAGTAACACGTTTTGCTAAACACATGTTTATTCCCTTTGTGTGTATTGGAACAAAACCAAAAAGGGAGGAAAAAAAGCAAATTGTACATAATGTCACAAAAAAATGAGCTGGACAATTATTGGCACCCTTAACTAAATATTTGGTTGCATACCCTTTGAAAAATAAGAGCAGTCACTTACTATAACCATCAATAAGCTTCTTACACCTTTCAGCCAGAATGTGTGAATGATGTGCTTTACCAAAAAGCTCTATCTTGGTCTCACCTGTCCACAAGATGTATTCCCAGAAGGATTTTGGCTTACTCAAGTACATTTTTGCAAACTGTAGTCTTGCTTTTTTATATCTGTGTCAGCCATTGGGCCCTTCTGCGTCTACTGCCATAGCATTTCAATTCATTTAAATGTCAACGGATCGTTCACGCTTACACTGATGCTCCCTGAGCCTGCAGGACAGCTTTAATATTTTGGGGCTGCTTATCCACCATCTGGACTAACCTGTATTGACACCTTTCATCACTTTTTTCTCTTCCGTCCACAGCCAGGGACATTAGCCATTAGAAATGGTAAATTTTTCCACTTTCTGACTTTGGTATGGTATAATCACCAAAATTGCGATAACATTGTGGAAAAAGTTGTGATAACATTGGGGAAAACGCTTTGCTCTAGCATGTATAGTCTTTGCATAAATTAAATTCAGAGTTAAAGTCAAAATTTCAACTTTTGCTCAGGGGCTTTGCAATTAACTCAAAATCAAAGTTTTTTTCAAATATTCGACCATCTCTACTAGCTATGGGTTGCAAACTTCAAGATAATGTTGTGCACTGTGGACAAAGCAAATCTAGATCTCTGGAGATGGACTTGATATTGTTGTTATTTTTCCACAATTTTGGTTTTCGAGTCCTTAGACCAGTGGTGGGCAACTGAGTTGATATGGAGGGCCACAAGTGCGGTGTGTGTTTTTTTACTGTCTTTAAAAAAACGACCTGGGAATGGCTACCCCACCTTTCCGGGCATCCTGCAGGGTCAGGTGACCTTTTTAGTCCCTCCTGTGGCTGCTTGAACGCTCCCCCCCCCAACCCATGGTTGTTTTCAGGCTTTAAAGCTAGAGTACATTGTGTAGAAATGTATTTGCTTTGCTTTTGTTTTGTTCCAAAACACACAAAGGGAATAAACATGTGTATAGCCAAACATGTGTTACTGCAATACTTTTCTGTGAGAAATACTTGATTTTCTGGAAAAAGTTCTGGGGTACCAACAATTTTGGCCATGACTGTATGTAAAACTACACACTTAAATACACATTTTGGAATGATATCTATTATACAAAGATTTAAGCAATCTGGGTCACGTGGCTATTGTGGAGAAAACATAGTGTAGACCCAGCCTTAAACTAAACTTCTAACCACATGACAGCTTTGTATTTATGAAACATCATTTATGTATATTCATTATCATGTGTTCTGTCATCCCTTTAGCAATATTTTATGTGGAATTATATGATAGATAGATAGATAGATAGATAGATAGATAGATAGATAGATAGATAGATAGATAGATAGATAGATAGATAGATAGATAGATAGATAGATAGATAGATAGATAGATAGATAGATAGATAGATAGATAGATAGATAGATAGATAGATAGATAGATAGATAGATAGATAGATAGATAGATAGATAGATAGATAGATAGATAGATATAGAAGGGAATAGATGAGTAAATAGTTAGATACTCGTGCATCATTCGTAGAACTGAGAACCTACTTCAATGTATTCTATTTATAGCAATGGAATAGGCTGGTAAACAAACCTCTTTTCCATTTTATGTCCTTTGGTTTTCAAGCTATATTGATTAATCCTCTACCTCATGCAATGCAGGTCATTAGAAGTTCCTGTTTTTTCCTGTTTGTATCCACATTTCTTTCATTCCACAATGTTAACAAAATATGTATTAAAAATTCCATTAACAATGTACATGTTTTCAGACACTGGCATACACTGATTTCAATCTCAACATTTTAAAGGGAGCTCATTCTCTATAAAGATACTAATAGGCGTATTAATATTTTTTTGAACTAAAAAGTTAGAGACTTAAAACAAATGTGTGTTAATGTTTTCTAAAAACCATTTTCCTCTTACACAGAAGAATACTCAAGATAAGGTAAATTGCACTACTTTCGCTATCAATGGAAGTGGTAGTGGTAGATGCCAATAATGGAAATACCAGATTTCATATTGCCATTGCATGAAGCTCACTGCTAAACTGGCTGTAAATAATCCAATGTGATCCTCTTCCTGTACTCAACATGTACATTCAGTGCATACTGAATAATTCTTCTATTACTGATTAATAGACTTGTATGCCATATTTTTTCCTACTGTAGTAATAATAGAAAGTGGACCCACACTGTTTTTAAACATTTATTTACAACACATTATAAAGGATTATGTTTACCATTCGCTATCTTAAAGCACACCTAAACTCACCTGATGAACTTTTGTCCCTATGGCCAACCCCCTATTATTGGGACAATCTGTAAAAAAAGATCCTTAGCTGTAAGGTAAGTTGCTCCTCTCCTCTTCTGTCTATCACTGTGGTAGAGCAGGCTAACTGTCATCTTGTTCTTAATCTGCAGTTCACCACAGCCTCTTTCACTTTCTATGTCTTCCATTTAAAGCAATTGTGGCTGGCGCCTCCTGTGCTTGTTTGTTTTACGGCAGCATTAAACCCCAGAAGACTAGAAACTACACAGGAATCCATGTGGCAACTTCCATATGTTTCTATAGGTAATAGCTGTGGGATAGGTCAGAGGTAAGTAAAAATGCAATCACATTTTTTTTTTGGGGGGGGGGGGGGTTCTGAGTTTAGATTCAATTATTTTTCTTTCTTTTTTTACCCACACTGATCCATGACTTTTTCTTCTGAATGTTGTACCACCACTGTGGCTCCACTCCACTAACTAAAGCAGCAGAGATACATACCTACAAAGCCTACCTTATTGCTTCCTCCACAATTGGCAAAAACGAATGTACTGTAGGAAGGCTGGGGGAAGAAAGACTGGCTACCAAGAGATAAAATGCCAGTGCTGCAGTGTGGAATGGGCCCCTTTTGTTGATGCATTAAATGGACTACAGGGCATAACTTAAAAATAAAATAAAATTGGCTGCTGACAGCATCCCTTGTGATAGTGACACTGATCTCCTAAAGGTTCACTAAAAGTTTCAACAACATGTATAAAACATGAAATGTACCTTAAATTGGATACATTTGATTTTGTATCAACATATGTTGAAAAAAATGTACAGTATATTGCGGCGTATAAGATGACTTTTAAACCCAGAAAAATCTTCTCAGAAGTTGGGGGCTGTCTTATACGGTGTGTGCCAGGGCCGCCGAGCATCTAGGGAAGTCTTGTGCCCGGACCGGTACTCCCCGCAATACACGCGGGCTGACAGCAGCCTCTGCGTATTTGAATCACAGGCAGAGAGGAGAGAGACTGCAGCATCCCCCTTGGTCCCCTCCCTCCCCTCTGTGTGTGAAAGGAGACGATTATGTGCTGCTTCTCTGACGGCAAGGGCTCACTAGTGGCATTGTGGCTGAAATCAGTATTGCAGGGAGATTGAGATTAAAACTAGAACACATTAAATATCTGTACAAAAACTTCACTTTCTAATTAATACACAGCTGTAAAACTAAAAAATTTTTGATTGCCAACATTCTTTCAGTTTTTATTGTTAAATGAATACAATTTATGTCCCATGGATAATCACAGGGAAACATTGATAAATATGAAAGGTTGCAGATAGGGGTATCAAATTGGGAATTTAAATGACTAATCCAAAAGATTGGACTTCCAAGAGTGTTGGAGATCTGGGTGTTGAAAGTCAGAGTTGTTATATGTTAGTTATTTGGTATGCGTTGGAAGAGGGGTAGTCTTATACGGTGAGTATATCCAAAAATATTTTAACTGGAAAAGTTGGGGGTCATCTTATACACCTGAAAATAATACGGTATATACAACACATTTATATATATATATATATATATATATATATATATATATATATATATGCCTAGAAAGTATCTAAATGTCAGAAACAGCTTAACGTCAATATCACTATAGCAACTCTCAATAATAAAACTGGTCACACAGCTTTAGTCTAGATGAACATCAAAGGGTGCCCGCCTATACAAAATGAATTGCACCATATGGTCATATTTTGTGCATTAAGTCCATAAGTGGATATACTCTAAGTCAATATTTACTGTTGAACATTTCATTTACTTCAAATTATGTATCTCAGCATGGGATCGGCTTAAGCTCTTTTAGATCAAAAGTGACACCTTGGAAGCATGGTTACCAACTATTATTTCATTTACTAACAGTCAGTAAAAGAATAATTATTTTATTGCCTGACAATAAAAGGTAATTAACAATCTAAGACACAAAGTACTGTATGTAAATAAATTAAATATAGTAAGATATGGAAAACAACTGTTATTATTATTATTAAATAAATATGAATATTAACAAATGCATAAGCAAAATTTACAAATATATATATACTACTTGAAATATAAAGCTATGCACCTATATCTGACAAAGTGATCTTGATGAAGTATAGAGCCAATGCACCTCAAATACAAAACAATTATCAAAAGAAATTCTATTTGTTTCATTTTTGGGGGACATAGCAGTTGCTGCCATCATTTTGAATACAAAACCATCAAAAAAGCATCTATTTTTGCAGCAGTAGTTAGCAGGATTATGGATTATATTAGTACATTTTTTGAGGCAGTCGAAATCCACATGTGTAAACCCTTCTAGAAACTGCAGAAACAAGATTTAAACTTGGAAACCTGTGTTCATAGTTATTAGATCTGAGCTTCTTTTAGAAATAAGACAGTTAGCGGTCAATATTGTAAAGGCTTTAAAAATAAAAAACTTAAGTCAATTAAAGTAGAGGTCTCTGTAGGAATTAAATCATACAGAGAAGTGTATTGATTTAAATATCTGTACACGACTCTTGAAACCAATATTTTTTTTTGCTGTGTGTATCAATTTCAAGATTAGAAATGATAAGGTTGGGTAGTATTTACAGTACAACTTTAGTCTAAACAACTGATAAATATTGATGGAACAGAAAATTACATGACAGTTTGATCATACCAAAAAATACAAAACAAAACAAATGATACAAAACAAATAATATTACAATGAGACATTTGTGTGGGTATGGCTTAGGGAGAAATGGTAGGGTCCATGTTAGAGTGAGCCGTTAAAAATAACCCCCAAATACCAGGATAAGGTGGATGGTAATGTCCTGCCAATAGCACACAAGTTTTGGGAAGCGCCATAACAGATGCATTAAATCTACAGCTCTGCCTACGCATTATGCACAAGAGGCGTCAGCACAAGCTCCTATTTTCAATAAAAAATTAGGAGTAAAATGGGACCTATGGATAATAAAACATTGAGATAGCCTCTAGCATTCTATTCCATTTTTCTTCTGAGATTGTACCAACCTTACCAAGGCCTCTCAGTGAGAGATTGGGGTAAAATGTTGGGTAAAATTGAAGCATATAGTGCAGATATCAGCCTAGCTTAGTGGAGTAGGATGTAAGTATTAAATTAAACTGGGAAAAGGTAAGTATATGATGGGACAGGGAGTGGAATTGGGCCTGTACAGCGTGGCGTAGTAGCAAGTATTGAAAAAAAGGATATGGTAGGAATATTAAAGTCATCTTGCAGCTTCTGGAAAGTCTTAAAAATCCCATAAGTATAGAGGTCAATGAGACGGACAATGCCAATTTAGAAATTCCCCAAGTTTGCATAATGTCAGAAAATAAAGTGCTCTTCCTAATGAGAAAAAGAATAAGGTACTGTTTACAAGATGATGTATACCATTTAGTGTCCAGTGAGCAAATTCTAATCACAAATGATAGGAAGTACACAGGGGATGGGAGACCGCCATCATATTTCATGTTCTGTAAATGTAACAACCACATTTTTTTGATCAATGCAGTTGGGCAGCCCTACAACTAATAATTACTTTCCGGGCATAGCAGTTAACATAATCTTTCACTTTCTTGTCCCTTTAATAAAATGCAATTAATACATACCTTTTCAAAGAACCTTCTAAAGGGTACATGATAGTTTGGTCTTCTTAACACTTGTCTTGCAGTAGGAGGTCTTTGGTACTGCAGAGGTGTGAATGCTAAAATCATGATGACAGCCATGAAATTTGCAGTAATGTAAAGAGAGTTTAGAATGATGTTGGGTGTGCCCATAGTTTCAGCTTATAGTAAATTCCTTAAACTGCCGACTAACAGTGGCCATATTCAAGCTGAGTTGAAAATAGGTAATATATTTATTTAAAACATATCTATACTGTTAATGATGAGTGCCAGTTACCCTAAAAATACACTGCTGTGTGTAAAAGTAAACATAAACAATAGACCCCAGACAGAATATACTCATTAGTAAGTGCTCATTTCAGAAAACCTCTAATCTACGCAAGGTCTTTCACAGGTATTCTGGGGCATACCAGGAGCATTTCTAGTATAGCTAAAGTAAAGTTCTGCCATATCCTGTCTGTGAGTAGTGGTGAGCAGCATACATAATATTCATATCCACAAAATATTGAGAATTTTTCGATTTATATTTGCAGTAAATTTGACAATTTGTGATCTCTAAACCATTGGCTATTCTGGTTTGTAATTTTTACCTTTATTGCAAAAATCGGCACTTGTACATGTGCATATTGAGAATGCAATGTGAGTTGTCACGTCGGCATCTAGTGGCAGAAAGTAAAAAAAAAAAAAGCTGCAGTGTAACACATTGCGAAAATCAGCACTTGTACATGCGCATATTGCGAACGCAATGCATGTCACTTTCCCCAGAATCTCAAATATTCAAAATTACGAAGATATAGCACAATATTTGAGATCTTTGGAAATTTTGGAACTATCTATGAGCATAAACATTATCCATCAGCATTAAAAATGAAGTTTAGTGGTATTATATGGCAGCAACACCAAGGAAGGCTGTAACCATTTGGACAGAATGGCTTTTTTATAACCAATATGTAATTATGTTCCCACTTGGACAAAATGCCACAACCAGGGATGTTATTTATATACATAATTAATTGCCTGTTTCCAAAAAGCAATTATCACACAGACAAATGACTATTCAGTACGGTGATGGCGTTTTGGGAATACACTGTAGGGTAAGCTAAGCCTGACATGAATTTTGTTCCACAACTCGCTAACCTTTCCAACTTGTACTTTAGTGTGAGAAGAAAAAGATAAAGCCAAACTCTATATAGGTCACAAATAATTTATATGTGGAGTTAAGAGAATGTCATCAGAGAACCCTTAATGATCCCTACCCTGTGGAAAACCAGGGAAAGTGCTAATAGACATCTATGTTGAAGCAGAACCCGACAGGCCTAGGGTACTTATAATTGTTCTCATAAAAGAATCTTGCCATAAAACATGTCAATTGATTAAATGAAGAATTCAGGAGACCGCATAAAGACTAAGGTTCTGCCGATTGTTGAACCACATTTGCATTAAAAAAGTTCCATTTAACCAGGCATGCATTTATACAGCCAGTGATCAGGTAAATTCATACCTAGGTTGGCCGCTGAATTCTGAAACTTAGAAAATTATATTCTTGTTTTTCTCAAGCTGCAAGTAAAGGAGGTTAACATCTTGGTGCTTCAGCAAGATATATAAAGTTCGAAATGCATAAAAGAATCTCAGAAGACTAAACATTTTCAGAAGCTGACGCCTAAAAAGTACCCAATTACCCATTTTTTTATAATTTTATCAATCACAGGAACATAGTTTCTTATAGAAAGTTGCATAGAATAGATGCCTAAATACTTGATGAGGCATACTTGTGACTGGAAATAGATTCACCCCCCCCCCCCCCCCCCCCCCCCCCCCCCCCCCAGCCACCAAATACATGAGTTTGACCAAATACATGACTTTTACTGAAATGTTTACCAATAAACATGTAAAATAAACATGTAAAATATTTAAAATGCTAGAATTATCTATTATTCTTGAGAATAATAGAATTCTTGAGTTACTAAATATAACACGCCATACACCATCATCAGCCAATAAAACTGATTAAATATGTTTTTGCCTACCCTCCAACCTTCAAAGTATTCTATAGAATGCAAAGCCCATGATAAAGGTTCAAAAGCAATCTGCACAGTGGGTGAAGAATACATTAAATGCTCAGTGTATAAAGTTATTCTAAATCTCATACTTTCCATGACCTAATACAACCATGGTGCCTAACCAAACTTTTCTTTGTGTACCAACACTGGGGCCCACAGGGAAGATTTAACCAGTAATCAATTTACATATGTTAAGCACTTCAAACTCAATAGTTTATTTTTAATACATTTGCCAAAATCTTGAGTAAATGTTTTTTCATGTTGTCTAATGGGATTATGTGTAGAGATCGTCGAAAAATTCGCAGTGCGAATTTTTAAGTAGACATTTCGACTTTTTCACCGAAAATTCGCATAGTCGAATTTTGATGGGGTCATTTCGACTTTTCGCCCAAAAAGTCGAAAATCAGCCTGATATTTCGACTGAAAAATAACTTTGCTTTTGATTTGCCGTGCCGCTATTTCGCGTGCGAGTATGCGGGAGTGATTGGAAAATTTGCATTGGCGTAAATTCGCATTGGCGAAAATTCGCATGGTGCTAGCTAACTTTGTCAGCTTATTGCAAAGCCCCTGAAAATGGTATCCTCACAAAAATTGCTGGAGTTGTAGAGAAGGGTTGGGGAAACATTTGAAAACAATAAGTTTTGCATGTCAAGTTTGTGTATAAATTGGGTTTAAATCTCAGCTCTGATACTCTGCTACTATGTACACTGATTCTTCTATTATAGCTCAAGCTCATACAGCAAGTCCAAATTTTCCACCTTATGTGAATTTTTGACCTTATACGAATTTTAGGCTTTATGCAAATTTTTAAGTGTTTGTGCGAATTTTTGGCATTATGCAGCTGTAACATGACAAAATGTGGAAAGAGTGATGTGCTGTGAATACTTTTCGGATGCACTTAAGTTTGGAGGCTACTAACTAGATAATTACTATTACTGGTTCATGTTCTTTGCCCAAGTAGACATGATCATTTGGAGCAATGCATAATCAGAAGCAGGAAGGCATTTTTTTTTCCGAAAAACATTTTCAACAAATACCAAATCTGTTAGCTATTAAAATGTTTTAAGAAGAATGTACTTCTAGATATGCTATTGTTTCCCATTTTGAAAACTTTCTTTTCAGTTAAGCAATAATAAATGTAATAAATAACCTTCAAAAACTAGACACAGAGGCAAATGCCTTTTGCGATGAACATTAAATCCATGAGATGAAAATGTAACATAACATTAGATTTATAGGCATACAATACATTTAATGAACCGCGGCTAAAAGAGCAAACACTATTTAATACACATGCTGAGTAACTTTTCATCCACACTTAAAGCGGTTGTAAACTCAAAAAAAAAATCCCCCACATACATTACATGGACATATTACACACCTGTCAGCAGCATACATCTGTGAAAACTGCTACACAGAGAAAAAAAAAGGTACTTACAATCTTCACTTCCTCATTCCCTAAGGCACCATCTTAAGTACTGGCACCTGAAGCCACTTCCGCCCCTTCTGTTGGACATTACTAAGGTGCCCCTCCCCTGCAGACATATTTACCAATCCCAAAGGGTTTGGTATGGGAGGACACTTCGTCCTTCCAGAGATCCAGAGTGAAGCTGAAGGATGACACTGTAGAAGACAGGGGAGATTGAGACTGAAGTGAAGCCAAAGGATGGGGTGACACTAGGTGACAGGGAGGGATGGAATTTGATGTGAAGTTGAAGGATGGGGATGACACAAGGTGACAGGGAGAGATGGAATTTGATGTGAAGTTGAAGGACAGGAATGACACTAGGTGACAGGGAGGGAT
>CM070036.1:56655847-56676557 GCA_036250615.1 Ptychadena robeensis | reverse complement strand
GGTTACTGACCAGAATTGCAAGTGGCACACAGCCAGACTCGCCACCTCTGCTGAGCAACCTAGAACCGAGTTCTGGGTTCGAATCCCAGCAGGAGCCTAACAATAATGCCTATACTGCACTGTCACTAAGGAAAGATCAGATCATTTGCCTAAGTCCTCAAAAGTTATAACCAGATTTGTAGAAATATTTTGCCATGGTACCACAGGAAGTTTGATGCTACTGTTGTCAAATGATAAATGTATGAGTGTTTATCTGCTCATGCAGTCTGTTTAACCAGCATACAGAATGGTAGGAGCTTTTACACGCATAAAATTTTACTCAGTGATCAGTTTTATTTAATCAGCCCAGCCAACCATACCCAGGCGACACTGACTGATAGTATAATAAAATGACCACATTTTACCAAGTTATATGGTATGATATTAAATTGAAATACAAATACAAAGAGACAATATTTTGGCTTAAATGGGGATAAAACTGAATTAAAGTACAAAATTGTGTAATTGCATTACTTTCTAAAAAAAATTGAAATCCAGACTGGTTCCTTAGAATTAACACACTTAAAAAATCACTGCTCTTCACACTTAACTAGATAAATCATCTTACATGAAAGAGCAAATATGTTGATTGTCCGCTTTGTACATTAACCCGGTGATCTGTCATTTCCATTACCTTTCAAGTTTTAAAGTGTTCAAGATACATCATTCACCTTTTTCGTTCATTTTCAAGGTAGTAGTCAGCATTTGGAAGACAATAATAACAATTTTCATTTCTCTGTCAAACACATTTGTGTATTCAATTTTCAAAGAAAATGAATGGTAATTTACTTAGCCAAATCATTCTAAGAAACTTAAGCTGGAAATTAAAAGTATGGTCATTGTTCCTATCCTAATAGTACAAAAACATATTAATCTTACTAGTTTATATTCATGGATCTGGAAAAGTATTTCAGGCAACCATTATTATTCTGATCATCAAAGCTGAGTGGTGTAAATTAGCTTCTAAATGAGAGACTTGTATAATAGGATTAAGTGAATGACCTTGTTCTCTGGTCACTCGAAGGGATGATTGAATGCTACATGAAAAAAGGTGGCAGAATTGAATGAAAATAAATTTCTGAAATCCTTGTACAATAAACTACACTATAGTACTTGGTATGCCTGGAACAACCAATTGTTAAAAAAGAATTATACCCCGAACAATAAACACTGAAGGCCATTTGCAAGTAAAAAGGGAATCAACACGCAAAAATTACGGAATTACAACATAACATTGTTTTACAGTAGAGGAGCTGAGAAAGGAATGTTATGCCATATTTTAATTATAGAGACTAATAAATTTATAATTAGTTAGACAGTACAAAATGAACAATTAAAGGGGAGTAACATTTACTAAAATAGAATCTAAGGCTAGATTCACACGGGCAAAGGGCATGTTTCTTGTTTCTTTAACATCAAAAGGAGCGTTGGCATTTGGAAATCATTGAGTGCTAGTAGGTCATTTATCTGACAGAAAACCACTAGCTGATGAATATAAGGATAGGAGAGCTATTTCTGGAGTATTCTGTACATTCATTCCCATTGCTATATTGTAAAATTCAAAAACTCCTTCCCAGAATCCAGAGAGTGCCTTGCAACTCACCATATATAAATCATTGTTCCATGTTCTTTTTTGACATCTCCAACAACTGAGATGTGGGGGGAAATACGGTGGAGGCGGGTTGAATATCTGTACCATCTGTTTAAAATCTTTTACTTTTTTCAAGAAACTTTTTTCTTGACAAGATGTAGCTATGTTTATCTTATGGGTATTTCTACATATTTGCTTAACTTCTTCTGTCAAGATGGAATAACCTAGTTCCTCCTCCCACCCTGCTTTATAATAGGACCGATGGGGCTGTTTAACACAAACTAAGAGTTTATATATTATCGACATTATACATTTTAGATGTTGTGTTGACAGGCAGTTTCTCAAAATCTATTGAAGCGTACTGTATATTTTCTTGATTAGATATGGAAAAATCTAAATCTCTAATTGAAAGTATAATTACCAAACACTTTGAAATATAGGCATTAATAAATCTAAATCGCTTAATATTTGATACCTACTTGTCCTAAAGCTTGTATGATAGGTGAGGGAGTATCATATGACCATCGTAAGAATGACACCTGTGCACATCCCAGTTGGAAATCTGGGTTATTTACAATTGTTGTCATACGACCTGAAGATAGTATGAAAAATTTCAAGTAGACACAAACTGATCCCACACTTTAATGAGTGTGGGTAAACCAAAAGGAAGGGAAATGGTTTGCGGACAGAACAATGGGTTTATCCAAGGTAATAGGAGAGAGGCAATATTTCTGATATAAGATTCCACTTAAACGCACAGTTTATCTGCTGATGCATAACATCTGTCTACTAGATGGGTTCAACGAGATGCATGATAATAATGTTCAAACTCTGGATATCATAAGCCCTCAGCTTCCTTTGCTTGGACAAGGACTTTGTGTTTCAATTTCAAAGACTTCCCAGCCCTGAGAAATTTCAGAATAATGGACCTAATTGATTTAATATAAGATCCTGGAACTTCTATTGGTATAGTCTGAAAGACTATATCTGATAATCTGAAATATTAGTTTTTACAGTGCAGGGTGTCAAGAGAATCTTTCTTCCAAAGAGAAGACCAAGTTAAGAACAAATAAACCTTTAAAACTTCAGTGTACAGTTGCACTATAATATAACTAAGATTATTGTATTTTTTAGCTAACGGTCTGGCAAGGGGGGGCAATATACATGTAATGCTCATGTCATACCAGATCTCTTTTAGACAAAAAGCTTGGCAAAGCACGATTAGGGGGAGCCATGAATGAGCATCGCTACCACCATCCAGGCAATACCACACCCCAGGTGCGGCAACAGTTTCACATCTAAAATTTCTAGAGAAATAACTGGATTAGCTGCATCTTTAAAAAATAATAATGGAAAGCATGGTTATTCCTTTAGCTTGATAAAAATGTGTCTTTCTAAAACTTGTTATGTAACACTATCGAATGTTTCAAGTGAGCTTGAAGTATAAGCATAAATGTTTGTGGATACTTTTTTTACCTGAGGGATAATGGACTGAGTGTTTACCCCCCCCCCCCCCCCCCCCTCTCCTACTTCAACTTTTTAACTTTCATTAGCCAGTACCTTGTATTTTTACATCTTAACAAGTGTGAAGGGTTTACAGTCTACTTTTTAAAGCAGCATACCTCACACTCACAGCTTAAGCTGCAAAGATTCTGTAGTAATTCACAACAGTATATACACTCAATCAGTTAAATTAGAAAACAAAATAAAAGTCAGAATTTAAAATGAAAAGCTTAAACAATCCTTTTCACTATATCTTGCTGATTTTGTGAGTCAATTACAAAGCCCCTAAAAATACTATCTTCATCCTAACTGATGGTAAGTACATGGAGGCCAACAAATCACAATAAAATATGAAGTGTTTGTATAAGTAAACAATTCTTGAGAATCAGTTTTTGTATACAGGTTAGTTGCTAAGCCTCTTGAAATGTTATTATCAAAATTGCTGGCTCAGTAGGGAAATGTACTTAATGAAAAACATTTAAAAAATCAGATTTTTCCTAATTACATTAAACACCTTCTCGCTTTCCAATGAGTAAGCTTTCATTCAAAACTTTTACCTTTATGTTTATCCTGTTATCATGTTCTGTTTTAAAATTCTTGAAAAAAAAAAAAACAACTCACCCCATTTAGGCATGAATCCTGGCTGGGCAGTATAAAGGTGGGAGAGGACAGCAAGTGAGTGTACCCCATCCCCCACCTGCCAATACCAAGCTCCAGCTAAGCAAAGGATGTAGCAGGACAGAGAATGTAGGGTAATGACTATATCCACACTAGGCTCTCCTAGGCATGGAACCTGGCTGAGAAGAGAGTGTGGTAAAATGTAAGTAATTGGAGAATCATAGCTTTTGGTGTGGAGGGAACACATGGGAAATCTGTCTATAAAAAGCAGTTATGTTCTGTGGAAAACTGAACGTAGATGGGCATGTTGGGGGATTGGTGCACTTAGATCTACTTTTAACAAATAGAATTCAATTCAATAATGTGATGATTATGTTTGAGCATAGGATCCTTTAAATGTAGCACTGAGGTATTTTCTCCCCTCACTGAGTGTGTAGGGGCCCGATGTGTTCTAATCTTGAGATGTAGGGTACCCATCGGTGATTGAATACATATAGGTATCATGATTCCCTCTCTTAAAATTTTCAAAATAAAAACATTTAAGTAAATTAATGCCTAAGAAATATACCTTATTGATATGCATATACATTTGGAATAATTGTAGTTCTTTTGTTTCTTCTTTAAGATTTTCTGAGGAAGCCATACTATAAAAGGCAAAATACTTGGATTTGGACCATCGCTGCCCCCTGCTAGATTTTGGATTATTGATACCTTTGCATGTTGTTATGTACACTGTATGAATTCTTTTGCATTTCATATACCTGTATTTTTATGGATACATGAATCAAAAAAAAATGAACAGGTACTTTGAAAATCCCTGGCAGTAACTCTCCCATAGATGTACTTGTTTTTCAAAGGTTTTTGTGTACAGTTGAAATGTTCTTATGGGGAAAACAGATATCTGGCCTGTATTTACACACAATGGTTGACATTTGTATATCAACCTACTAGGGATGGCCAATAATTTATTGGTCACATTTAAATCAAAATCACAGTAGCCACATGATAAGAATATATGAAACCTAACAGCACTGATAGCAGAAGAACAACGCAGATTCATATAGGCGTTTCGCAAAAAAAAAGCTTCGTCAGTAACTTATGTCATCCCCAGTTAACCTGTCCCATTGGGTTACAGATAAAATATATAGTGCCACAATCAGTGCCTCTAAATGTCGAAGAAAAAAAGCATTTGAGTACATCTGTAAAAAAGTAGATCCATAGTTTCATGATTAAATAATTACATAGTTAATATATGTAATACATGAACATTTATCGGTGACAATAATGTAGAGGCCCCCAATTGATTATGGTTATTGATACAATTTACAATATAATCAATTTACAATTGGTTATAGATACAATTTACTTCCCAAATATCTGGCCTGACTTGCTTCATGCCCTTATGGTGGTAAGGTTTAAAGTAGTGTTGAGCGTGAATATTCAACATGTGAATTGTTATTGCGAATATTGACCCTTTGAGAATTCAGATCTTGAATATAGTGCTATATCTTCGTAATCTTAAATATTTGAGATTCTGGGGAAAGTACAAGAATATGCGTTTGCAATATTTGCATGTACAAGTGGCGATTTTTGCATGAATTACTTCTATGCAGCTGCTATTTCAGATGTCACTCTGACAACACATTGCGCTCCCAATATTCGCATGTAAAAGTGCCTATATTCGCATTACATAATAATGACAGGGGATCTTGAATTTTATTTACCAAATTATTAGGAGAATAATGCAGGGAATTTAAATATTGCCTATGCTTCTGCTCATCACTAGTTTAAAGTAGACTACATGCTGATATGGGCCGACAAGTGATTTAAAGAGGAAATCATCAAAACAGACAAAAGGTACTAAGAATGGAAAAGCAAGTCTTGGAAACTGTTTTTCTAATTTAATTTCTAATTTAATTAGTCAATAAATGTATTAACCTACCGTATTTTTCGGACCATAAGACGCACACAAGTTTTAGAGACGGGGGAAAACAAGAAAATATTCTCAACCAAAATTGTACCAGTGTAGTAAAATACTTGGCATGCTGAGCAGGAAATCGCGGCGGAGCATATGTGCTCCGCCGCGATTGCCCGGGCACGGTTTGAAAAACCGTGCCAAGGGCGAAACGCTCAGGGGTTAATGTACGGTACTACTGGTACCTGGTGATAGAATAGCTGAATCTCCTGGAAAAATCTGATCTGTCAGTCATTCAGGTCACTGAGGGCAAAACTGGGTGACTGACAAGGATCAGATTTTACAGGGCAGATTAAGCTATTCCGTATGGGGATAATATGGGGGGGGGGGTTACTGATAATATGGGGGAGTGCATTTGTGGTTTTCAAATGGCATCCATCCTGCCTCCTCACTTCATTTGATGTAGAGTGGGTCGCCATATAGTGCAGGCATATACTAACACTCCCACCCTACATCAAATTGGAAGGATGGTAGGATGGATGAAGGAGGGATGGATGCTCACCCTCAATTACCGTAAATGGTGTTCTATTTCTCCTCACATCAGATGTATCATTCAGACCTTCTCCTCTCTGCTGAAGACTGAGACGTGCAGCGTGAGACGTCTACGGACACGCCCCACAGCAGAAGCCAGTTGAATACACTGACAGACTGACGTTCGGCACTTGTGTGGGGCGGTCGAGATTTGATGGATGCCCACTGAGGCGGGGCGCCCACGGCATCAATCAAATCTACGGACACGCCCCAAACAAGTGCCGAACGTCAGTCTGTCAGTGTATTAAACTGGCTTCTGCTGGGGGGCGTGTCCGTAGACGTCTCACGCTGACGTCTCAGTCAGAGGAGAAGGAGGGAAGTGAGACATCTGATGGAGTGAATGGCCAGAGAAATGATGGCGCGCGCGGGCAGAGAACGGGGACGGCGGCGGCGGGGACACCAGGGTACGTGCCCTTCGGACCATAGACGCCCCCCCCCCCCACTTTTGGGGGGGAAAAAGTGCGTCTTATGGTCCGAAAAATACGGTACTTTACTTTAGACAATAAAAGACCTTCTCTGCAAGGAAACATGCTCACAACTATAAACCATCTGATATTTAGTGGTTATGTGAAAACTTTTAACGTCAACATTTTATAGGTTTCATAGAATCAATATTAATGCATTTCAGGTTCAGTTCACTTGCGACATATTCCAAAGAACTTCGGTCTAATAAAATGACTAAGCCTAAAAAAACAAAAGATAACTAACCATATTTGAAGAAATATCAAGTGCATAATAAACTATATTACATGTAAATACATGCATCTGTAGTGCTCTCTGAGTTAGAAACAAAATTTTTCAATGTAACGTTACCATGCTTGCCATTGCCATTACTCTGCATAAAATATAATATTTTCTAGTATAGTATTTGACCTTGGAGCATGTTTATTCAAAGTTTTCTTTTTTTTATCTGGGCCCAAATACTAATGTTTTAATGGGCTACTTTAAGTGATAGCCAAGACATTATTCAGTCTTCCAAAATATATAAACCCCAAAACAATAATGTGCCCCTTAATTTTCATTAAGTAATTCTAAGGATTCAGTCATGGTTTTAAAGGATACCAGAAAAACACTTCTTGCCTTAGTCTACCAACCTACTTTGTGCCAGCTGTAGTGTTTATTTGAGAACAGTTCAGTA
Source organism: Ptychadena robeensis (assembly GCA_036250615.1). Taxonomy (NCBI): domain Eukaryota; kingdom Metazoa; phylum Chordata; class Amphibia; order Anura; family Ptychadenidae; genus Ptychadena; species Ptychadena robeensis. The sequence goes on along the minus strand of CM070036.1, from coordinate 56,669,162 downwards.
TGGGGCTATATTTGATCGGGCCCTTTAAGAATAGGCAAACATTCTTAATGCTTTTTCCTTGGATAATCATATGATGGCAACTTTGTGCTAAAGTTTGTGGGAGGTTAATGTAGAGTAACTTGACACGCCCATGCCTATTTCATCCCACATCAATGCACATAAAAGCTACTTTGCATTAATACCTCAAACATGTTAAAGCGCACCTAAACCCACCAGACAAACTTTTCCCCCTAGCTAGCCAACCCCTGACTATTGGGGCAATATGTAAATAAGAAATTGTTACCTGTGTGGAGATATCTGTATAGTTGTCCCCTCACCATACCTGTCAAGCCTCCCGTTTTGGCCAGGAAAGTCACGTTTTTATGTGGCTTTCCTGGCCAAATCCCGATTTCAAAAAATCCCGGATTTTTCCTGGGTTCTGCTGATCTAGCAGGGAGAGGGCGTAACTCTCCCTGCTAAAGTCAAAAGGCCGGCAGGCGCAGGAAGTGACGTCAGTGACGTCACTTCCGGTATGTGGAACGTTGAATAACCAGGATCCATGTACCGGAAGTGACGTCACTGATGTCACTTCCTGTACGTCCCCTGGTTTTTTGATGCCCAAACTGGACAGGTATACCCCTCACCCCTCCTCCTCTGTGTGAGCATCTCTTCAGCACCGCGGCGGGCAGTTGACATCTCCAGCAGCAGTTCACGTTGATTTATTTATTTTTCTCACTTTATTTATTTTTCTCACTAATGCTTTGTGTCCATTGGCACACATGGTATCTGGTGGCCCCCAGTGGCCGCCGGCAATATTGCAGCCTCAACTCATGCAAGCCTGGAATCAAACACTGAATCTAAAATGGCGGCTCCCACAGGCATCAGCATGATTGCTAAATGATTTTTTGGGGGTTTTTGAGTGCCTTTAAGCTATTGGGACAGTTTAAATGTAATTAAAAATGTAATAAAAATTTTTTTGTAATTTTTTATTTTTTAATTTAGGTGTGCTTTAACACACACTCTCTTGTTACAAGCCTTATCAAAAATAGAGAGACTGCAAAAGCCATATTGAGGTCTGCGCATATAGAATTGAATGTCACATATATCCCTTTTGAATAGATGGGTATACAAATACTTTTGTCAATTAAGTGCAAGAAGGTAATATTGTTTGTGAAATCAGTTCAATAAAACTTATGGGAACAGTCAAAACTACAAGGACAATTAAGTTCTTGAAAAATGGCTTCCTAAACTTGCTAAAAAAAGCTTTCAACTAGAAATATTATGCTAAGGATCCGTAGGTACAATCAAAGATAAACAATTGCATGTATTAACCACTTTTCTTAACTGGTCACACTACAGGTGTCCTGTATTTTATTCCACAAGGAAGTAAACCCTTCCTGACAAAGGCATCAGAAGCATATGTATCCAGGAATTGATATCTTTGATGCCTATGTTTAACTCTTAATTAAAGCAATGTTTCAATTAACCAACACTTAGTGTGGGGAGTGCACCCATTAATCCCATTTGCAGCTTTTGAATTACTTTATGTGGATCCAATAGGCCAGTACCTGCAGAGGCTGGAGTGGTAGTGAAGGTACTGAGGACTAGGAAGTAATAGTGTTGTACTTGACCATTGCTGTGTAGATCAAATGTCAGTAAACAGTTTGTCCATCCCAAATCCGTTCAGAAAGAGTCAGAAACCAAAGCAATCTTTTAAGAGGCAGAAAATAAGAAATGTAATACCTAATAAAAATACTTACCATACCATCCTTTTCCCTAGATGGATTGACCACATATAAAGCATATGGGTCACTATAGGTGTAAGATTACCATTATACATGTAAAATATTCAAATTTTCTAAAATGATAAAAAATTTCACATAAAATACCTTTTTCTTTGAAGCTTCAGATTTCTTTGACATGTTTCTTAACTTCTTATGCAAATGGTTAAGCACCTGTAAAAAAAGGGAAGAATATGTATCATTCATAGTGGATATCAACTGATCTGCAAACTTGCATCAGTCATGTACTAGTGCACTAAATGTTGGAATAATAAAGACTTACATACAATGTTTGATTACTTGAGCTGAAAGACAGTGTGTATTGTCACCCATGTGTGAATAAAGTGACTTTTGGTCACACCAGTCACCCATACCTTATGGAAACATTAAAAACTGTTTATCGCATGTCAATCAAATTCAGTTTACTAACTTTGCATTTCATTTTTTGGAACACTGTTACAATATGCATGTTTTACTAAATCTTAAAGGGACAGCCGGGACATCAGCAAGGGAAAGGTCAAGCTCCTGAAGTTGATGTCTTTGATGTAGACAATTATGTATTATAGTGGCTCCCTAATAGAATACATAGTGATTGGAATGTTTGGAAAGGTTGATTGTACAGAAATTGAATAATGAGATTGTGAGATTGTAAGTAGCGATGAGCAGCATAGGCAATATTCAAATTTGTGACATTTACTAAATTATTCTCCAAATATACTAAGTAAATTCGGGATCTCCTGTTTAGTTTTTGTGAATATCAGCACTTTTACATGCTTATGAATGCAATGTCACACGACATTGAACTTGTTTACCAATAGTTTTTTTGTATGCAGGACTTCCGTAGGATCAATCATTTGGCGTTCGATTGGCGATCAAATGGAAAATTGACCTGGATATTGAAGATTACCAAGATATTTCACTATATTCTAGATCTTCGCAAATTCATAAAGTTCCAATATTTGCAATAAAAATTTGCCATAGAATTTTTGCACTCACTAAGGTGTATAGTGACCAAACCTCCTGGGTGCAACAACGTGGCTCGTTTTTTTAAAACGGCAATCATGGTGGAGCACAACATTCTCCGCTGTGATTTTCTGTCGACCCAGGGTCCCGTGTGTAACTGTAAAGAGGCGACGCCACTCCATTTACATGGAGGTCTATGGCGCTGTCTACCCCCGACCCTTCACATCACCGGTGACGAGATCGGCGGAAGACTTTGAAGCATCGGCTTACATGCCGATGCACCCAATCGCAGGGGGAATCAGGCGCATAGGTGAGTTTCTCACTAGTTAACTCGGGCTGAGTTTCATGATGATTAAGCATTAACGCAAGGCTAGTGTGAAAGGTACACATGTTTCTGTTAATGCTAGCCCGTGGTTGCGCATTTTGTCATTAACAGACATTACTACGTCCACTAACCACATCCTTTACTGGCAAAAAACCCAATGTTTTGCACTGTGCTTGCATCTCCCATATAAGTGTATAGGGGATTCTTGCACTGTGCCTGCAAAAATTTAGACTGTGTTAATGCAACGCTAGTGTAAGAGGTACACATGTTTCTGTTAACGCTAGCCGCACTGCTGTAATGCAACACAAATGTGGCTTGTGTGAAAGAGCCCTTAGTCATGTCATTTGTTCTGGCTGATCATTGTACATATTAAAATCCAAAAATAGTAGTACATTTTAATTCAATTACATATTATGTTGTTCTGGTTACATAAAAAAATTTTGCTGCAATACGGGACTAATTCTTAATTCTCAACTAACTGAACTAATGAAAATATTAAAACTGCCACATTATCTTTTTAATGCATTCTAATAACTGTGATTACATTATGAATAAATTCCATTCTCACATATTCATTATCTCTTTTTCTGCAATTTGCGGTCTCATATCATTAATCCACATATTTTTATCACATGAAGTGTTTATGTTTTCATGTAATATTTCACAATGAGTGGTTATGCTGTAAATCCATGCCTATATCACAAAAAAGTTAGTTCTATCTGCAATTACTGAAGGGTTCAAAAGATAAACCACAATTCAAGCAAAAACATGTATATATGGAGAAAATGAGCCTTCTTTAATCAAAAATAAGAGGAGAGGGGACAAAGCACACAATAAGTAGATAGAACTGTGGTTTAATGATCATGTTAAAGAGAGAGAAGGATATGTATAAAGCTGGGAGCAGATGGGGCGATTTCCCGTCGACTCCTGACCCGATCTAGCGTTAGTGCCGAGAATTGGCTGGCATCCTTTGTGTGCCACCGATTACTTTGGCTCCCAAACGGACGCAGGAACAGGCACGACATCTGATCGTGCAGGAATTGGCACGTCTATGCCCAGCTTAAGAGATTGAAGAAATTGTTTTTCCAGGCTAGGGTAAATGTGTTAAAAGAGCAAGCAGAGGAATTTCCAGGGGCAGCCCTAAAGATCATCCATGGAAAGATGCTATGAATGGTAAAGTCATAAGTAGGCCACTGGATGAATAAAGAGGGTGGTTAGGGGCTGATTTATTGAAATGGTCAAAATTAAAAGGTAGGTATGAAGTAATTGCAATCAAAGATGAAAGCACAGTAGTCTGAATATAATTCTAAAGGAAATTGATGGTCAATGTACAGAATTGCAAAGAGAAGCAGCAGAAGAGGATAAGTTGATAACTCCAGTTAGTGGTAAAAAGATGGTAGAAAAGATGATGCTGCAGTGGTCAAGATAATAGATTACGGGAGCATGCTCCAAGACATTAGAGGTTACTGGGGAAAGAAAGAGGTATACTTTGGATATGTGGATGTGGCATAATGTGTGCTGTAAATACGGGGAGTTAATGAGAGGGCAAGGTTTTTGTAAATTTTAATTTAAACAGGGATAAATAAAAAACAAACTATATACTTCTTGTAAACAGTAAAACTACTTTTCCTATAACTAACATAGGTCAAGCTAAATATTTATTTTACAATATGTATAATACTGCTTTTAACAAGCAATTTTGCACACAGACCTAAGGAAAAGAATTGATTGGATGTGAATCGTTCACATTATGTTTTCCAAAACAAATGGAAAGTTGAGCTGTGTATGCCTAGCTAGTAGCTTAACAATGAACAAACATGCCCATGTGAAAATATAATAGGTTGTTCAGGGTTATAAGAAATATAACAGTATAAGAGTTGAGATGGTTAAAAAGCAATCAGCATGAAAGGAATGACTTATCCAGAAATGTTCAAAACATGGAAAGAATGAAAAAAAAAAGATAAAAAAATAATTTGAATGAAAAAAATATTATTCACAGGGAAACAAATCCTGAGGGCAGAATATGAAAGGGTTTGAATGTAACCCCAATTGGCGACAGATATTTAGCATTCAGAAAATCCAATCTCGCTGACGTAATACAGTAATGTCAGGTGAGGACCAAAGGAAACGAAACATGTATTATGTGAATATCATGCCTTTACCACAACCCTTCTACATCCTGCTGCTCACAGACTAGCTTGACATTTTCAGCTAGATGATTCTACCGTGCTAATCTGTTTTGCAATTTATATCTAATAATTACACTGACATCACTGATGAGTCCAAGTAGACATCAATAAAACCACCTCTGTGGAAGACAAATTTAAAGATACATTTTGCACAGTGGGGATGATAAACAAAAAGGTGAGGTCCTATGTATTGTACTTTTGTTGCAATGGACCATTCCTGCTGACAAGTGAAAAGTGTCATTTACTTCTCTCTCATACACAGAAAATGCATATGGGGGTATAGAAAGACTTCTGCAGTGCGTACATGTCCCATTAGGATTACCCATTCATTTTAACACCATATATCGCAAATCATCTGAACATAATCATACTAAAGAAAGGATTATAAATAATAATAGGTATTTGATAATATGCCCTGTGGTGAAAATGGATGCTCTTCTACAATATTGTCTGTAATAAGCTGACAGAAATAACCACAATTTAAAAAAATATTATTAGATCCCCTTATGTCTTTTGTCATGTAAAACTCAAAAATTACCTTAACCACCTGGGTGGTGCGTACTTTTGTAAAAATCGTGTTGGAGCACAATACGTGCCGCCGTGATTTTCTGCCCTCTGGGAGGTCCCCTTCATGGCTCCAGTGTCACAGGTGATGCTGGAGGTATGCTGGGAAAACATGGAGGTCAATGGTGCTTCCATATCCCCCACCCCTCTGGCGTCACCGGTGATGCAATCAGGGTGGGCACTTTAGCATCGGCCGGTATGCAAATTCGTTTTTAGTGAGTTAACTCGGGGTGAGTTTTCTCAGCTGCAAAACTCACCCCGAGTTAACTCAAGCTGAACACCCAGGGGTTAATTGTTGAGGGTCAACTATTAATTATATTGCCAGTATTGTTGAGCAAGAATATTAGAAATTCTAATATATTCTGCGAGAATTCGCAATAATTCGCAAATGTGCGCTCAGATATTCACAATGGCGGATACTCGTCATATTATGCTTTAACATTGTTTGCAGGCATACATTGTGCAAATTTGTTCGCATTGCGAATGGATACACGCAATAGGCACAATGCTCGTACCGGCTACAGAATGAAGAAGAGAAGCTGTAAAGCTGGTTCGCGAATTTCTAACAGCTACTCATGTTGTAAGGTAATAGAATGCAGTCTAATCGAATTTTACGAATTTCAAATGTTCCTTGATATATTCGCGAAATTATGCGAACTCGAATATACCATATGCCGCTCAACACTAATTGCCACTACACAAAAATTTTAATTCCATAAGTTGCACACATTCAGCAATGGTTAAAAAAACATGGTGACTAAAGGGAACTTTCACTGGCAAACATACACAATACAGAGTAAGTATAAAAACTCTCTTCCAGTATTTATTCAGTAAATGAACATAATCCCAAACCACTTCAGTTTTCCAGTCCTGTGTACAGTCTCAACTAATATCGCGACCACTGTCGCTTCATCAGAAAAACACTGCACATAGAGATAGAGATAACAAAAGTGAACTCATAAGGAGATCACTTGGCAAAAGTCTTTTTTCATGTTTTGCTACAGAATACTATCCTCTTGCTCTCAATAAGGATGACAAGTTGCCTCAGGAAAAACTCATGAAGAAGCACATGATCAATTTAACCAGCTGATTGAAATCAATCTTTCTTAATTCACTGGTTTGAACTCATTTCTACCTTCTGTGTAGACTTATTCAGGACAGGATCAACCAAGGAGTAAAAAGTACTTATTAAGCAGATGATTGAATTGCTAATTGACTAATAAAGACTTAAAGGAGGTGTTATGGACTGATAAATAACAATAGACATCTTTGGTTCATCACACAGACTATTTGAATGCCATCGAACTCAAGTTAAACTTTAACATACCTCTGAGCCTGCACAACGGTGGAAAAGTACTCAACAATTTTACAAAATCTAAACGTATTCCCTGGATCCATATGACAAAGTGCATATTTAGATGCCAGTCTCCTGGGGGTTAATTGTTTGTCACTAGATGGCAAAATAATATTTTTCTCTTGCACAGTGGTATAAATATGATTGATAGGAGTACAGGGTATAAATATGATTGACAGGAGGGGCCAAAGGTCTTTTCCTGCTCTCACCAGCTTAAGTAAGCTCCTGTGTCTTTAGCCAGGACGTCCTTGTGGGAGTTAGACCTATCAACCAGGCCTTATGGGCTGCAATGATCACTACTGTTATGTAAGCGCCATTCCCTACTAGGCTAAGGGTTGGAGACACTTACAAGCATCAGCACCTCTCAGTACCTCTCCAGAGTCTCAGTTGTTTGCTTGTAACTGTTTTACCTATGACCGAGCCCTGTCTCTGGGATCAGACAGAGAGAGGTCCTGTATATACTACTGTTTTTTGTAAAGTAAAGTAATCCCAGTGCAAAGCAATCAAAAAGTGTGTGGACTTTTTGCTTAGTTATCAGGTGTAGAAGCATCTATTGCTGAAAGAATCTTAGGCTACATCTACACTACGGAAAACTGCACGGTTTTCCCGCTGGGAAAACCGCACAGTGCAGCTGCCCCCTGTAAATTCCTATGGGGAATGACATGCCAGTCTATACTGGTGCAATATGCCCATGGTTGGGGGTGGCACGGCAGTGGGACCAGATTCAGAATGCCCGGATACGGGGGCGTCCCGCAGGAAACACGTGCCTTCACGGCAATACCGTGCCATAAACAGCTCCCAAACAGCGGGTGCCCGCTTTGGGCACGCACATGCCGACCTGCCCATAACGCCACCCACAATTGCTGGGGCGGCATAATGTAGACTCAGCCTTAGTAACCTGGGAGTGAAAAGCCTACCAATGATATTGGGTGAAAAGGTCACCAGTCTGGTAAACAGATCTCAGTATCTGGCTATCCCTGTGTCACGGATATCTGGAAAAGGTGGAGTACATTTTGGTTTATACTCCAATATTTCACTTTAAACTTCTACTAGTTATTTGTCCTATGATATTTTTCATAGCACAATAAGACAATAACCTTTAAATTAAATACCTTGAAAAAATGGGGGTATTCTAAAACGTTTAACCTGTATTGTACATTTGAAGCAGCATACTGTATATAGTATATCTGGTACAATGAATGTGTTATTCTTAATTGTTCTTCTTATAACATATATAAACCTTTGTAGCATATATAATATAATTGCTGTTGTGATTCAGAGGTATGCACATTAATGGAATGGATATTGTTTGTATAATGAACCAAAAAGAAAAAAATGTTAAAAGCAATTTACTATCCAACAAGTTATTATCTTAATACAATCAAAAGCTTCAAAGAAATATATTCAGCTACTTCCTTAATGAAAAAAAAGTATAACAATTGCACAATTGCAAATGTTGTATAATACAAAAACTCAATACATTACAGTAGATAACCCCACTTTGTTTCTACAGCTGTCAATGTACAGTACTTAAAGATAGTGACTGTAAGGTAATTGTTCAGCCGCCGATCCCGCATTGGTGATGCCAGGAATCGCACATGCATCATGGTGTATATCCTTGTTCTGTCCAGACTGCTTTCCATCCAAAGGCACCCCTGGGTCCTGGTGGTCCTGCTCTACACATTGGCAAGTCTAGCTGCCCCCTGGTGGTGGGTGCACTTCTGGCTGACTCAGTGCTTGACGAGAATTCAAACAAAAGAATAGTACATTTTCAAAAAAGTGCCACTTCTTCAGATAACATTATAGACAAAGTGAATCCTTGCTCAGACACAACAGCAAAAGGGGCTGGTGGAAAGGAGCAGAGGAGACTGGTGGGTACCCTCAACCCGAAGGGTGTTATGGATCTCCTAAGAACTATAGTTTACATTAATGAATACTGCCCTAATACAAACATGTAGAAAATTTTAATTAAAATGGTAAAATTTTAATTAAAATTTGATAAAATCTAAATCGACATCATGATTAAAAAACATTTATACTTAATCAAACCACATGATCGAATATACAAACTCATTGGTAAACATATGGACATTGAAATTGGCAAATAGGATGTACAATGCGTTTCGCCCTTTTTAACAACATCACGGGCTTTGTCAGGTCGGTGTATTAATGATGAGTACATAATGATACATGAAAAACAAAAAGAAGAGGCAATGATTTTGGTGATCAGATGGGAGGGATATCAAGCCAATTAAAGAGAGAGAAATCCTAAGTAAGATAAAATATCATATCAAGTATCAAGATTAACATCTTATCCCAAGTTTACATAAAAGTCTTATAAATCTCAGAGTGTTTACTTAATTACCTTTGTTAAGACAGTATTTGGTGACAAACCAAACGGACAACCGATACTCCTCACGTGGGGGGAGGGTCGGTGTTCACATAAATAGCCCTTTTATTCCTTTTATAATAAAGTGGTCCAGGAGGTAGATTACTTCTAAAGAGAACAAACAACTTAGGTTTATATATATATATATAAGTATGCTGAATAAGCTTAGACTGACACCGGAAACAAAAGAGTTTTTTTGTTTATAGATGGATAAGCATACCTCTATGGAACTATTGGTTGATCTTCCTTTGTCTTTACATAGTCAGAATCAGTTTTGAATAGTCAGGTTCATCAGAATCTTTAGTCCTATAAATCAATTATATCGTTCGTAAACTTTATAGTCCTTTTCAAATCGTTATTTTACTGTCCATTAGGTATAGCAGTTAGAACTACCAGAGGTATCTGTATTAGTATCTCGTTCTAGTGTTTGTTGGTTGGTTAAGCGTCCGATTCTTAGTCAGTCCGTCCGTTTACGTCTACAATCAAGAGGGAATGGGTTGGGTTGTTCGGTAGGGTCTCTTTTATGTTGCCGTGTGGGGCGGTTAAATGACGCACTGCAGCTGTCCGCATTCCCCGCCACGGTCTCCCACCAAGTGCACGGGACCGCGCATGCAGGTGACGTGGGTGCGACTGGGATTCCCAAACAGGATAACACCATACAGAAAACATTTAAAAACAAATCAAAGAACTTCCCATCCCTAAGGTCCAACCCCAACTTGGCAGCTTTCGTAGAGAAAGTCACCATAGATATACTACAATCTAAACTAGCAAAACCTATAGATAATCTATCCCCAAAACAGAGAAACGCTCTAAGAAAGCTACAAACGAACCCCGAATTAATAATTAAACCTGCGGATAAAGGGGGCAATACAGTTGTTATGACAAATTTACAGTATGAAGTGATGTGTAAAAAATTTTTATCTAACAAATCTTGGTATAAAAAATTTAATTTTGATAAATTAAAGATGTTCTCAGATGAATACAATCAAATGATTTCACGAGCTTTCCAAAAGGGAACCATAGATGAAGATACAAAAAACTTTCTTACAACGAAACACCCCCGAACAGCGATATTTTATGCTCTTCCAAAAGTACACAAACAAACTATACTCATACCAGGGAGACCAATCATTTCAGGAAGAGGCAACCTGACTGAAAGAGCAAGTAAATTTGTAGACGTGTTTCTGAGGGAACACGTCGAATCTTTACCCTCTTACACAAAAGACACACCCGATTTATTACGAGAATTAGAGGGAATAATGGTACCCCCCGAAGCTTGGCTGGTCTCCATCTATGTTGAGGCCCTCTACAGTATCCCACACCATCTGGGACTGTGGGCGGCCTCCACGTTTTTGGATGAAAAAAGCCTGAATCAGAAAGATCTCAACCAATTCATTCTACAACTGCTATCATTCATCTTGACACACAACACTTTCATATTTGACAGTGAACTATACCTCCAGGTACAGGGAGTAGCGATGGGCACCATATGTGCGCCATCGTATGCAAACCTGTACCTGGGGGTATGGGAGAAAACCATTCTACATGACGATAAAACCAAATTCACGGACAATATCTTGATATGGAGACGCTACATAGACGATGTATTGTTGATCTGGACGGGCAATCTGACAGACTTCTGCACCTTTCTTGACAGCTTGAACAAAAACGATTTCAATCTCAAATTTACTAACACCTACTCTCAGAGAAAAATTGCTTTCCTCGATGTTGAAATCTACATCGATGACAACTACTTGATCCAAAGCTCTTTATTTAGAAAAACCAATGCAGGAAATTCTATTCTGAGGGCAGACAGACACCTGTACCCCTCAAGAATAGCATACCATTTGGTCAATACCTAAGAATCAAACGTAATTGTTCACAAACATCTGAATATAAACAAGAGGCGGATGAATTAAGAGATAGACTCTTACAGAGAGGCTACAGCCATAAAGTTTTAAAAAGAGCATATAATAGAGTAAAAAAACTAAATAGAAAAGATCTCCTCTTTGGCAAAAAGAAAGAACGTAGCTTAAAACATGTTAACTTAATCCTACCATATCATGAACAAAACAAAAAAGTCAGAAGCATCTTGGAAAAACATTGGCACCTACTAACTGGTGATAAAAACGACATAAACATGTGGGTACAAAACCATCCATCACCTACAGAAGGTGCCCATCGCTAAAAGATAAATTAGTTCACAGCCATTACGATACAAAAAAGAAAAACCACCAGGCTTATACAAGTGTGGCACTTGTGAACAGTGCCCTTTTGTTAAACAGAGCAAATCAATCACGTTACCAGATGGGACCCAACATAGAATCTCCCAGTTCATGAACTGCCACACCACTGGTGTGGTGTACTTTATGCAGTGTGAATGTGGGAGATTCTATGTTGGGAAAACTAAACGCAAATTGAAAACTAGAATTTACGAACATGTATCAGACATCACAAAGGGGACTATCTCATCCCCGATAGCTTACCATGTAGGATTGAATCACAACTTCAACCCTCATGTAATAACCTTTACAGTTTTGGAAAAAGTACAAGAAAGCCTTAGGGGAGGCGATTTAGACCAAATTCTTTTACAGAAAGAAGCCACATGGATAGTTATGTTACAGGCCCGCAGATTCCCGGGCCTAAACGACTCCCTAAGTTTCAAGCCCTTCCTATGAATGCATCTGTGGGGGCGAGATGTCGCAGTACTCATACTCTCTCTCCGGTATTATAACAAATAGTTTACATCGATCATTCCCTGTTTGAGAGGATAAATCGACAATTATAGTAACAAAAACTTTTCTATAAATTGGCCATAGATGATGGATCCCAAAGCCATAAATGGAACGGAGACCATCTAATTTAAAGATAGGCATATACTGCCATTCACTGCCCTACCATATTGATAGATACCAACTGACTTTTAAATGGTTCGCATATCTCTATGAACTGTGTTATAGTTGTAATATGTATATATGTATTTGTCTGTGTACTGATATTGTTTTATGTCTGTTTATGTGATGTGCTCTTAGATTTACAAAAAATTATCAATACAATTCAAACATAATGTCTTTCAATATGAAAAAGAATTCAAAGTCAATGTATTATACTATTGGTGCACAGATGGGAAGACTGAACGCCAAAACAAATTGTGTTAACCTTTGTTCGGATATATTGGTGATAAGTGTGGGCGGAATAGGGTGGCTAATTTCTTCACTTTTCCCTGGTCTCAACTTCCAGCAGTGAACATTAGTCCCTCAAAGCATTACACCTCGGCTTAATGCCATACAGACACACATCCCTAGAGACCAAGACGGGATCACTATGATCCCATTGGATGTGCATGTCCTCACTTTGATAGCCGGGGGAGATGATATGCGCAGGCGCCCTCTGGTACGCTCTGCGCTCCACTCCATCCACGGCTTCTGCCCACAGGCTGGAACCAATGACGCCCTTCCTGTTTGGGAATCCCAGTCGCACCCACGTCACCTGCATGCGTGGTCCCGTGCACGTGGCGGGAGACCGCGGCGGGGATTGCGGACAGCTGCAGTGCGTCATTTAACTGCCCCACACGGCAACATAAAAGAGACCCTACCGAACAACCCAACCCATTCCCTCTTGTTTGTAGACGTAAACGGATGGACTGACTAAGAAGCGGACGCTTAACCAACCAACAAACACTAGAACGAGATACTAATACAGATACCTCCGGTAGGTCTAACTGCTATACCTAATAAACAGTAAAATAACGATTTGAAAAGGACTATAAAG
>CM070036.1:56621783-56636110 GCA_036250615.1 Ptychadena robeensis | reverse complement strand
GGTGACAAAAAAAGGAGTAGAAGGGACCAAATGCAGAGAGCCAATAAATTTTTGCGAAAAGTTTGAACGTACCACATTCAACAGGGAGGGAATGGCCAAGGAGAGCTACAACAGTCTGGGAATCCATTGTCAGGCTAGGGATAACCAATATATGCGCCGCTCTAGGGTGGCTTGGGAGAGAGCAACCGCAACCCTCGCCGGTCAAGCGTTCGAACGTGTCCACAAAAACTGACGGGAGATAGGATCGTATCAAAAGTTAGGGTAAAGAGGTGGTCAGGCCAGTCAGGGCGGCCGTGGATCTTACCATTTTTCATGGATTCTAGAAGGGCGCATCGAGGAGAAAGCGGTTGTCCATGCTTTGATGGGAGCGTCCATAGTCCGTCGATCCTCGTCATAGGGAGGGCATGCCTGTTGAGGCGATAAAGTCGCGTATAAGAGGCGATCGGTCCCACCATGGTCAGGGGATGTCAGGTCTGAGTCCAGGTTATAGAGTGAGCGGTTAGTAGTAGGCGCAAAAACTCTCCGAAGTCTGAGGGGAAGAGAACGAGTCCCCTTGCTAATTTCGGATGGACTGATATGAGCACCCGGTTCCGTGCTGATTAAGTGCCCTAGCTAAACAGCTCCCATCTTGTCTCCCTCATAGTACAATTACGGTATAGAACCTCCTATCCGAAAGTCAATAGTTGCAGGAGTTCCTGTCTTGGGGCTATTGTTTAGCATGTAGCTTGTCTGTTGGCGACTCCAGCTTAACATATGGATTGTTGTGAAAGGTCGAGTGTTACGTCCGGGTTTTTTGAGTGCGACGATAGGGAGATCAGACGTCCTCGAATATTGCACTTATGGGCCTCCATACCTCGGTAGGGGAGTCTCTCCATAACATTGAGCTCAAAGTACTCTTTGAGATGGCGGCGAGAGAATGGCCGACAGTAGAGGCGTCTGCCAACAGCCTGTCGTCCATCCGCCAGCCAAAACACACGGAATTCCGATCTTGCCCAAGTCCAGGGAAACCGATAGGTCGGGGCTATGAGCGAAATATCCATAACAGGGAGTGACAGATTATTAGGCAAGTGGTATTTGAGGAATAATTTATTATGAACAACAACCAGTTCTCAATGATATCAGCCGAAAGAAAACTCATTAACTATAAAATGAGTGTGTTGAATATTTTTTGATAGTGTAGTTTTTGTTTGTTTTTGTAGTTTTTGTTTGTCTAGCTAGTTAGGGGACCTGTATCTGTGGTGCGAGTGTGAACCTCATTACGTGCTATATATTATTAGGGAACTAACAAAAACTATGAATTTGACTACCCAGTCAATTATACTTTACCAGTTAACCAATATAACATCTCAAACATTCAAAACAATAACAACTTCTCGACATTTCAATACGACAAAATACCAAACACAAATCAGTGCACCAACCTTATAGCCGCCTATTTCTTTGCAAGGCACACTCAAAGGCCTGCCATCCGGATTACGTAGTGTTTGATCTGTTGCACCCATCACACATTCGTGCAGCAGCAACCACAAGCCTCCCGAAACTGGTTCAGAGAGGTGTCTGTTTGCGACCCCTCTTGTAAATCACCACATTGATGATGGACAAAAGGTTCTCGATGGGGTTCAGAACACCAGGTGAAACCAAGACCTCTTTCTTTCGCCCAACTTCATTCGTTTGGTATGAGATTTTAGAAAAAGTAAGTTTGCAGACGTTGGGTCACACAGGTGAGAGATTTGTTTTGCCTGTCTATTGAATATATTCCCTTTTTGGTTTTTTGGGTTTTTCTTTGTTTTGTGGTTGTTTTGTTGTGTTGTGTTATTTTTTTGAATTAACTGTGTTTGTTTGTGGTGTCTGTCACTTCTCCACCCCCCCTTATCTCTTTTTTCTTTGCCCGCCACGTGTGGAGTACTTGGAGCGTGTGATCGAGCATGTCCTGCAGAAAATAATGTTTTCTTGAAGGATGCAGACTTCTTCCTGTACCACGCTTGAGAAGGGTCTTCCAGAAACTGGCCGTAGGACTGGGAGTTGAGCTGACTCCATCCTCAACCCGAAACAGGCCCCACAAGCTCATCTTTGATGTACCAGCCCAACCAGTATCCACTCCACTTGTGGCATCGAGTCGGGACTGGAGCTCTTGCCCTTACCAATCCGCCCGTGGCCCAGCCATCTGGCCCCATCAAGACTCACCTCATTATCAGTCCATAAAACCTTAGAAAAATCAGTCTTGAGACATTTCTTGGCCCAGTCTGACGTTTCAGCTGGTGTGTCTTGTTCAGTGGTTGGTAGTCTTTCAGTCTTTCTACCGTGGCCATGTCTATAGTATTGCCACACTTGTGCTTTTGGGCACTCGTGATGTGCAGCTTGAAATATGGCCAACATGGGGCAAGTGGCATCTGGCCAGCTGCAGCGGCCACGCTGACTTTCTCAGTTCATGGAAGTTTTATTTTGCGCATTTGTGTTCCACGCGCTTATTGAGACCTGTTGACTATTTTGAATGAAACGCTTGATTGTTCGCTGATCACGCTTCAGAAGCTTTGCAATTCTCACTATTTTGACTTTCTAAGCCGTCAAGTCCTCTATGACCCATTTTTCCAAAGGAGGAAAAGTTGCCTAATAATTATGCACACTACTATAGGCTGTTGATGTCATTAGACCATAACCCCTTCTCATACAAGATTCACTCACTAAAGGCTAATTAGTTAGTAGGCTTTCGAGCCTATACAGCTTGGGTAAGGACAACATGCATTAAAGAGGATGAGTGGGTCAAAATACTCCTTTGCCTTATCTTCTTGCAATCCCTGTAGCGCCAATAGTCGCTGCTTGCAGTTTAGGGAGGTCTCGTTGGCGAGAGGAACAAATAGTCCATTCGAGTACTGTCATGTAGTGGGAAAAAACGTAAAGTCTGTGACGTCGGGTGGAGTGTGCGCCAAGGTCTATTAAGCCCCACGTTCGGAGCTTGCGTCTAATATGTTTAAGCGTGCGGTACGATATTAAAGAGGAATGCCCGTTGGGGGAATTGTCCAAGAGGGGATCCATGGTGGACGTGAGATCGCCCCCCAGGATCAGCACCCCCTTGGAGACGTCCAACAAACGAGTAAGAAAGGGGGCGTAAAAGGAAGCATGATTGCGTTAGGACCATAAAACATTAGCTATGGTCACAGGGATGTTGTGAAGGGCCCGCGAATACAGATATACCGGCCGTCTTCATCCCTGAGGACGTCCTCCAGTACAAAACCCACGTCGCGGTTTATTGTGTTGTAACAGGATCGAGACCCCTTTCGACTTAGAGGTGAGGATGGCCGCATAGTAGACATTCGGGCAACGACCGTCAATCAGTCTGGGGGTACGGTTAAGGTCCAGTCGAAAGTGCGTCTCCTGTAATAAGGCCACCTTGGCCTTGCCTGCGCAAGGCAGGGAGGACTGCCGTCCTTTTCTTGGGTGTGTTGAGGCCCCTGACGTTCCAGAGGTGACGTCAGAGGCATGGGGATGCGGTAGGCAGGGCTCAAGCAGTCGTCCGGGAAAACACTGACGGAGGCAAACGTGTCAGATCCTCAACCTATCGACTTATACCCCAAGAATCGAGGGGCCCCCCGCTCTGTCTCGACACCCCCCCCAACAAGTACCCGTGGGTAGCGTAAACCACTTAGCCACAAAATCGTAGCTAAGAGGAAGCAGGGGGGGGAAGGTAATCACAAAACTGTTTTAAAACAGACATTAAACACACGACAACACAGAAAAATGTGGTACTGAGTACCCAAATAAACAAACTAACCTGGTGTGTAGGGACCAGGGAGATCAGATCCCCTTTCAAGGCCGAAATATCGTGGATCTGCCACAGTAATTACAACCGGCGTGATAGGAGCAAGTGTTACGGGAGGGTAAAAACCCTCGATACACATAAAACAGTAGACGCCTCACTCAGCGGGTATCATGCCCCCTGGGGTATCATAACTCGACCAGGCAGAGAAGACAAACTTACAAAATCAGTGAGGGGTCAAATAATTATTTCCTCCACTGTATATGCATTAACACATACAAACACATTTCGTGTGAAAGGGCCCTTTGGTTCGTAAGTTAACGGTCCATTGTACTTGCTCAAAGTCTATATGTTTCATTCTAAATAGGAAGGACAGAGTGTTGCTATGTTATATGGGTCTATTGATATTTACTAAAGTGCTCCGGCAAAGGATAGGACCTTTCCGAGTTTTAATTAACATGTAGACTGGTCAGGATGTCTAATAATCTCAAAGTAAGCTGACAGATAATCCTTAACTGTACTATACTTAGAGTATAAATATCTATATTGGTTAAAACTATTTATTTCCCGGTCTCCAAATCCACCCCTCAGTACTCAATAGCATGAATCAGTGGAGATGATGTGGATACATCCATACATATTTTTTTTAGGTTTTAATTGCAAGCAGTGAGAGAATTTGAATTTGACTCTGCATGCAGCAGAGATCAGACAGGGTTAAGGAGATGATTAGTTGTGTTGTAATGTCCTGATTGTGTTGTTAGGAGTACAGTGCAAAGTAAGATAGAGATGAACTCATCAGTGTGTAGAGGTGGAAGGACACATGGTGATGGAGGAGGTCTTTTATCTTCCCCACTTTATAAGCAGCAGTGAAAAATCATTAAGTGGATAAACAGAATGATGTCACTGGCTGATAAACAGCTCCTATATAAGTTTTATATCAGCACATTTTAGTTTTATTTACAGGAAGAAAGCTTTAGAGTCAGTAAACCCATAATCTGTTTTTCGACTTGCTGACTTTGTGAGCTGATTGCAAAGCCTCAGCTAATGTTGAGAAGGGTTGTGGGAACATTTGAAAAAAAAAGGGTTTCTAGTACATGTAGTTTTTGTATAAATAAGGTTGAAAATACTATTTGTGTTAGAGACTTCCTTGTTTTTTAAGTATACCCCCAGCCTATCTCTACATCTCCAGCAAGTTTGGTGATGATATTGAAATTCCGACATCTCTACATATGCCTAGGTTAAAGTGTCAAATTACCAAATATGCTTCAATCTGCATAAAGCAGATCCCTGCACGACCCTTGAATGGCCCATTGCAGCGTGGTGATGTCATCTTGTTGCGGCCGGTTGTTCAGAGAATTGGAGCACATCCTTTGTGTGCTTGTTGATACTTTTGATGGGGACCCTGGTAATGCGATCGGCTGGAAAACCTGGCAGGCACATATGATATTCTGGAAGTATGCTTTTACTTGTATTATCAGCGGAATTATGTACAATACTTCAGCACTTCTTTTAGACCTTTGTTTCATTGTTTCAGGTTATATGCTATAGCCTGCAATAGTTATAGCCTGCAAATCCATAGTAATGTATAGTGGTGGTCACCAACCAAGGGCCATTTTTGCCACTTGAACTTTCTCAGCATGTTTTGGTAGTAACATCTGTTGAACTTTATATTTCTAATAACCTTCAAGCACATTAGAGTCAATGCAAAACATATCCCTTTACTGCCATAATTAGTGTGTCAACTGCATAGTGGAGACAGGTGGTTGTGGTGCCATGCAATTGCCACCTTCTGGGCTTGCCTACTAGAGTGCAAGTTGTCAATGTGAGCCTCATGATTTATAGTTCATTGCAGTACGCATTTCATTAGCATTCTAAATAAAATGCAGAGTAAAATGTGAGGTATTTTACTGGCATTTACTGAAGCACAACTAGTTGGAAGCAGAACTTTTGTGTTCCCCTATATTCCATGGCCACACAATGACTTTTTTTAACTCCTTAAGGCCCCCATACACCTTACAATCTTCCCATACAATTTCTGTACAATCAAATTTTGTTCTACCAAAACCATGTAATATGAGGACCTTTCTAATCCTTCCAATCACTATGTATTCTATCAGGGAGGCCACTATATTACACAGTTGTTGGTAGATCTAATGGAGATTGTATGGAGTGATCTTAAGGTGTATGGGGGGCTTTCGATATACTTTCTAGTTGGCATCTAAAAAGACCAACCGTACATCTCAGCACTGACTGAAAACTACAATATGACCATATTGCAAGACAAACACCTTAGTAGTCATCCACTGTCCTTCATGGTTATGATAATGAAAAGTATAAGCGGTTCATCAATGGCTTCCTAACGGATATTACACGAGGTGCCTGCATTCAATTATTTTATTTTGCCATTTTCTCTTTTGTGTTACCTGATGATCCTGCAAGGTTACATTGCTTTTCCATTGTGTTGTATCTATGGAGGTCCAGCATTATTTTCCTAGGCTGCTCTCTTTATTTGGATACCAAATATTTGCTCTTCATTATATACTAAGGAGGTTTTCTGTAGGTTATAGAGGATAGCTAGGAAACCTGATAACATTGTTTGAGATATTAGTTTAGTGTGCAGAAAGTTACATGAACACTGGAAAATGACATGATCAACAAATATCGTCTCTACCTGCAGGAAAGTAAAGGCACTCAGTCATAGAAATAAAAATCCAACAATGGTAGTCAGGAAAAATATACCTGACTTGAGAGGTCAGGGAAGTGGAAAGTAACCATTTAAAGTCAACTAGAGGAAAAAGCCAATGGAGAAAAAGAAAGGGGCACTGGTATTCATTAAAGGGACAAGGGGACATAGGGGGGAGATGGGATGAGGTTAATATTCAGTAGGCAATACTGATGATGAGAAAAAGGGGGCACTTATGATTGATAAGGGTATGTTTGGGGTACTGTTGTCAGTGCAGTAGACATTTGCATGTTCAGTGGACATTTAACAACGTCTTCTCTTGATTGAGCAATAGTGCTACCATTGGTAAAAAGAGTAAAATTTTTTGATCAAATAAAAAGCTAATCGGTACTGCAGTGTGAACTTGAACTTCGAGTTAGCTTGGATTGTGTTAAAATCCTGACACAATTCTGTGGAATTGAGTATGTTGGAAGGCATGCCGGTATTTGTATATTTTGGTCATAAAAAGAACCAACTAAACCTAGGGAATACAATTGTTTTTATAATTCATATGAAGAATGAATATCTCCCTCTCCATCATACAATCAAAATGTAATCTATGGCGAATAAGGCAACTTAATCAGAGATTATCTGCTCATATCTGGCTGTAGAATATAACCCCAAAAGTTTACGGCCAACCAAAAAAAGACATTGTTGCCATTACATTTTGAAACACTGTGACACAAGCCAATAACAACTAACCTTCATTTCAGAGGGAACATGTTAACAATTGTTTTGGAAGATTTTTCAAAAGATCAAAAGTACATGGAAACCATTCTTGTCATAATCAAGTATATATCATGAGCATCACATAAAGAGCAATTCATGAAACATGCCTGCATAACTCTTATTCTAGAAAGCATGGAGTCCTAATTATGATGAACTATGATTGGAGGCATAATTGAAAGCAATCATTATGTGGAAGTAGAGATGGATTTGAAATTTCGACTAGCTTTGTGAGTTAATTGCAAAGCCCCTGAACATGATATCATTATGAAAATTGGAGATGTAGGGAAGGGTTTTCAAAACATAAAAAAGTATTGCTTTTTTGCATAAATAAAACTTAAAGTCAAGTCAAAAATGGCAAAAAGAAAATTTCAACATGGATTTGAACTTAATTTGTGCTAGAGCAATACTTTTTTTTTTTTTGTAGATCCAAAATACAAAATGTTGCGACCATCAAAAATCTTTTGTGATTTTTGGATGATATGTTTTACAGACCTTTATACAATACAATGGTATTTGTGGAATTGCAACTGATATATCAACAGAGGAGGAACCTTTGATGGGACCACCAATTCCACACAGGGATCAAGGGTTCTTGATTGCAACATGCTGGCAGAGGTGAGGCTTTTCTATTCAGGCTGTACAGCCCTAAGTGTCCCCATACACCTTTAGATTCCATCGCAGAGGACCCTATACTACGTAGTTGTTGGTCAGTGATGGCCGAACTGCCCGCAAGGCGGACAGTTCGGCCGCGAACAAGCATGTTCGCCTTCCTTCTCGCCAGCGGACAGTACGGGTGTTCGACCCGCCCTGTTCGCCGGCGAGAAGGAGCCCTCTATTCTTCATCCGGTGGTATCATAAGCAGCGAGATTCCCGCCGCAGGAAGAATGTTTTCACTGAAGACCGGGTAGAGAACCCGGTCTTTCAGTGGAAAATCGGCTCGCAAACCCGGATGTGACGTCACATTCGGTTAGCACAACCAGGAACTATGTGTTCCAGGTGCCGGATGTGACGTCACTGACGTCACATCCAGGTTTTCAGATTCAAATTCCCCGCCTAGAGGCGGGGAATTTGAATCTGTCCATGAACGGGCGGACGGCAGACTTTTTTAAAAGTCCGCTCCGCCCGTTCGCGGACGGACACGGCCGATGTTCGGCCATCACTATTGTTGGTAGATCTAAAGGTTATCTGACAGAGAGATCTAAAGGTATATAGCCAGCTTAAGAGATGAGCACAATTTTTCCTTTGAGGTACCTGCAATGCATTTAGCTGCATATAAAGACCAAAAAAGAAAAATATTATACCCACTCCCGCTCTGGTGCTCTGTGAGCTCCTACCATGGCTTCAAACTATCCCAGTGCAGGGAATACTAACAGTATTATTTAATATTGACCTCAATCGGCCCACTTAGTTATGTGAAACCGGTCAGAGAGGGGGAAGAAGTTTCAGAGGCATCATTCTCTTGTGTATTGCACATTATGTTTGATAATAGCTGATGAACTTTTATTCCATGAAGTGCAGGATTTTTGTTTCTTATTATTGGAGTCATTAAGCTGATAATTGTGCATTCCTTCAGCAATAACTTACCTCTCTCTATATGGATGCATAATGTTGCAGAGCCAAAGCAAGTCAATGCAGAAAGCACTACAACAATAACACCACAAAGCTGTGGCTCTGGATCCTGTTTTTTAAACAGGTATGAATGGAGAAGGACTCTACTCACCAAAAAATTTACTGAATAGAGAGAACCCACATATTTTACATTGCATTTCTATTGTGCAGTCGGCTTGTTACCCTTTGGGATTGGCAAAGTAACATTTTTATTAGGTGAGTAGAGATAGTTTTCTATCTCTACTTACTAATTAAATTCATTTTACTTGTACTGATCCAGGGCTCACTGTCTCCGCCACTTTCTCTGTGCCTTTCTGTACCAGAAGGAATGCTGAACCTAAAACATTATACAACAGCTGGGTTTACAAGCACACAATAATGTAATCTGCGAGTAGCTATTGTTACAAATATTTTGAAGACAATAGATTTCCTCTAATAACATCTGCAA
Organism: Ptychadena robeensis; assembly: GCA_036250615.1. Lineage (NCBI taxonomy): Eukaryota > Metazoa > Chordata > Amphibia > Anura > Ptychadenidae > Ptychadena > Ptychadena robeensis. The sequence continues at coordinate 56,626,849 of CM070036.1, read as the reverse complement.
TTCATTTTAATTTCTTCCCCAGCATGTAAAGAATGGTACAGTGCTTCTAGATGACTGGATGTGATAAGTGAACAAACATGGCTTTTATAAAAGCATATCTGGAAAACAATAATTGTTTGCGATATCTTATATTGAATTACAGCAGATTCAGTCCACATATCTTTCTTATTATGAAACTATCATCATATTCTTTGTAACTGTTCCATAAATTCATTTGTACTTTTCACTTACCCTTATATTCTTGGTGTATTATGATAAAATGTTACAGTTATTTTCAGTTTTAAAAAGCGTAAACCTTTCTCAGGAACATGTGTTATCTGAACTTTTTAGGAGAAAAAAGGTCAGTCCTGACAGAATTACCATTTTAATGCAATATTTGGAGATTGTTCTAATTTTTTACTGTAATGGGGAAGTCAGAAGACACGCCAAGAAAGAGTTAAAAGCTGTCCAAGGTCTTGTTTGCTTACTTTGCAATATCCCAGTAACAGTAACCCAAAGGACCCTAGGGTCAGAGTGAACTGAACAAAATGCTTTGACTTGAGTTAGACTCCACCACCAGCACTTCTGTTTATTGCGCTGCCTTCCAAGGGCTTACCTAAGAGCTACCCTATTGTCTCACATAAGGCTCTGTGCCTCTCTCCAGGATTTTCCTATAGAAACTGGCCTTCCCAGCTAGCCCTAATGGACTACAGAAATTATGTGAATGTGCTTCCCATAATGGCTTGGGATTAAGAGTGGAGACACTCCCACTGCTCATAGCCTAGACCAGTGATGGCGAACCTTCTTGAGGCCAAATACCCAAATGGAAACACATAACCCACTTTTTATCTTAAAGTAACAATATAACCTAAATAATGAGGTTTTAGTTTAAACAATGGGAGACACAGATTTTGTTGCCAGTTGCCAGTACAAATTTTCACACTTTGCCCAGATACAGCAATGAGGAGGAAGCAAGGCACTCAGACACCCTACAAGACTTGAGAGGAGCATAATTTCTGTGTCTTTATTAATGGGCAGTTTCCAGACCATGGCTGTACTTTTTATGATGCTGTTGTAGTTGAGTCGACTAGTAGTTGTGATGATGTAATCATAGACACAGTTAAGGAACACAAGTCTCCATCAATAAACAATGTTCATTAAAGTTTTCTGTAACATTAACAGTCAGGTAATACCTGGAAATACCTGGTAAATTATTAGTATGGCAACAAGATGGCACTGCTGTTTACATTTCACCAGTTGGAGTATGGCACCAGAATATGATGATCCTCAAGCTGAAAAAATAGGTCTGTCTCCACAAATCATGACAGACTGCAGACACACTGATACACAATCTACATGTGCCAACCGAGACGGCTCTGTGTGCCATCTTAGGCATGTGTGCCATAGGTTCACCATCACGGGCCTAGACTATTATCCACTCCCTTTTACACTTCAGCACCTGTCTCCTGGGTTAGAGCATCAGCATCATTGTCTTTTAAAAGGGGGAATACTTCCCCTCCTTCCATACTGACCCATTTTACAAAAGGTATATTTGGCCACTGGTTTCACTCCTATTGTGTGATCACTGCTGCAAGTTGTGTGCACATTTTTTTTCTGTTTCAAAACTACTCGCCTACCATATTTAATACCTAAACATTTGAGGTAGGTAGCAATGTTTGAATTATTAATGGTGAGTGTTGCAGAAAAGCATACATTGGAAAAATGCTCCAATCAGGAAACCCTTTCACTATATATTATATTAAAATTCAAGCTGTAAATTAAAGAAGTTATTAAAGCTAAAATACACGAAACTTCGCTAAACTTACCTCTTGCTTTTCTTGTGGATGGCAGTCCCTTTCGTCTGATACTCTAAAGCTGGCCATACACCTTTAGAGACTTCATATTACATGGTTTTGATAAAACAAAAGGAGATCTAAAGGAAATCTGACAGAGAAATCTAAAGGTGTATGGGGACCCTTAGTTGTGGGCAGGGGTCCTTGGCTTTCTTATTTATAATGCAATGCTTATAAAAAGTTGTAAAGGTCTAGCTTTTTTTTAAATAATATAAAAAGCTTTGTCTGAAACTGATCTTTTGATATTAAGAACCATCTATGTTTCCTGAGTATCCATGATTGCTCTGACTTTGTTCTGTTTAAAAATTGCTTAATAAAAAGCTCAAGTAGCTGCTGAACTTCTCTTTAAAGTCTTTAATCTTTTTTTAGTAAGTTACTGTTTGTTTCCTTTTAAAGTTTACTTGCTTTGTCACCTAACAGCAGTCTTGGTTTGTGTACTTCCGAGATCTTTAAACAACATTGTGAAGCCTTCCTTTAAATATAATTGGAAGGGTTTTAGGGATACTTAGGTCCGCATATTAACAAACATGGGGGCCCACGTTTCCCAGTATGGAGACTAGGGGCTCCATAGGGACTATCACGGCACTGAGAGTCAAACATAGTAGATTTGAAGTGAATATTTTAGACATATTTAATTGAAAAAAAGGCCAGATGGTCAGTCTAGCAAACATGCCATAGACAAAGACATAACAGTGGATACATATTTCAATGAGCGTATTACAAGATCATATGTCTATGATCTTGTAATACGCTCATTGAAATATGTATCCACTGTTATGTCTTTGCGATGTCAACATTTCCGCATCACATGACCATTTCTATGCTCCATTATAAAACCACCAAAGGACATTTTTAGTCTTTCTCTGCAACTGTTTACTGAAGTTCCACTAAAATGTCAGGCTTATAAAGCCTTGACACTTTTTAAACTTTATAGTTGTCAAAAGTGGCAATGCACAAAACATGCCAAGTCTCTGACATTTTTTAACTTACCAATAACCATGGCTGCAGCAGAATGTTGTGCCAGAAGTAATAGTGCACTTCACCTTTCTTTGAATGGTAATGTTCTGCTCACTTTTCAGTTTTCAAACCAATTACTAGGAAAGGCTCTGTATCATAACTTCCTCAAAGCAGCCTTCAGTGAATGCTTTGCATTTAACATGTTGTGTTCTGATTTGCCACAGTTGACACAGTTTTGACAAGTTATATTGCTATCATTGTTTGTTTAAGCAAGTAATTTACTGATTTAGACCCCAATGTTTTGAAAATCTAAAAAAGACTTAACTTTCTTCCTACATGCTTAAGCTAGCCACACATGGTTCATTTTTAGCGTTCAATTGTCGTTAGATTAGATTTTGTAGTTAGATGAAAAAAATCGAAAATCTATTTTAATTTAATCGATGTACACCACATGGGGAGTAGCCACACACGAAATATCCACCCATCAAGTATCATTGACTCGACCAAATCACGATTACGATTCAATCGAAAAATCGATCAATAATTGTTGATTGTACCATGTGGGCAGAAAAAAATTATTTTCTTTCAATTCTTTCGAATTTTTCATCGAAAAACTTTGATTGAATGCTATAATCGAACCATGTGTGGCTAGCTTTATTGACATACTAGGTGGTGAATATTGGATCCAGATGCTGGATGCTTTCACCGTAAAAGACAAAATCATAGGAGAAATTATCTCTCTCCTTAAAAGGTTGCAATAGGGTAAATTCAACAAAATTCTAGATTCCATATCCACAACACCCACCAGCATTACAAACACATACCATAGATATATAGACAAATACATATGTGGTTCTAACAAACATAATTCATCAAACTAATTTAAATTCCAATTCTACACACATAATAATTATAAAGGTCCTTCAGAATACTCAAAATTTGTTTTATAATTTCTTTTCAACCTGTTTAAAAATATTATTTGTGCAAAATTTCATTTGTATTTTCCAATATATAGTGCACCCTTCCTTGCACCAGTAAATTGCGTGGTACCCAGAAAAAATGAAAGGCTCTGTTAATCAGGTCTCTAAGGACTCTATTAAAGTTTGGCATGGGCTTCACTGTGCACTCTCACATCTTGTAAATAAGCCTTGGAAGGTGAAGTTACTGTCAGGAGGGTGAAAACTACTGATACCCTATTCAATGACAGTGATTCGATTCCTAAACAACAGGCAAAACAACACATATTAACATCACACTGTGTGTGCCACTCAAACAATACATGTCCTTTCTCTCTCTCCTAACCCCGTACTCAATGCCTGGCATTGAACATGATCACATCAAATTTCCCCGAACTCCCCTAAACACGCTCATGGCAATGACTATGCTCAGGCGTGTAATTCAAATAAGCTGATAATTTTAGAGAAAGCTCAAGCCTTAGGAGATTTGTTCCTGTAAATGTCTGCCCCAGAAGCTGTTCCTAAAATTTTTCATTAATGCTGTCTTTGTTTTTTTTGAATGTTACATGTTCCTGTGTAATTTTAGAATCCTGGCTGTGTTAAGTAGCATGTATTTAAGCTTGCAAAAAAACATCTTAAAATCCATAGACTTTAAAATATAATGTGTCACTGTTATTCAAAACAGAGTCATATTGTGTATAGTATGGTCATTTGTGTAAGCTAAGTAGTTGAAGAACAGCTCAAATGTATAAATAATAATAAAGGACTCCATTGAATAATCAGAATGGCACTGTCATTTCTTATTTTACCTAAGTCATTTTCTTTCTGTAATTCCCATTATAGAGGAGTCAGACTTGAGTCAACTTTCTTATTCCTGGGCTTAGACATAGTCAGTTAGTGATGACCTGCACACCTTACATTTGTTCTTTTCTGGTATATAGAAGCATATCAGGTACTGTATTGATCCCTGATGAAGCTTAGTGATGGCGCGAACCCGGAATTTGATGTTCGCGAGCGGCGAACGCGAACTTTTACAAAAGTTCGCAAACCCGCCATTGACTTCAATGGGAGGCGAATTTAAAAAAACAAAGGGACCCTTTCTGGCCACAATAGTGTTGGGAAAGTTGTTTCAAGGGGACTAACACCTGGTCAATGACATGACAGAGGGGGATCCATGGCAAAACTCCCAAGAATTTTTTTTTTCACCCAATAAATCCGCACCAAGGATTTCTACAATGATAGTCAATGGAAAATAAAGTGCAATGAGTGATTACCCTAAGACCGTGTTTGATTGGACTTATCTCCTTTGTATGACCCCTGC
>CM070036.1:56606547-56621683 GCA_036250615.1 Ptychadena robeensis | reverse complement strand
AAAAGATAGGGGGCGGGTTGAACTCGCCATATGTTCGCGAACACGTGGCGAACGCGAACAGTTCGGTCCATCACTAATGAAGCTAGGGCGAAACGCGTCAGTTACACATAATTTTTCTAGTTCTGTCTCTACAACCACCGCCATGGTGATGTTTTACAAAGACCAAGTCACTGTTTTAATGACACATGTAAAATTGTTCACTCCATGAAATGCATTTTAAATATGGATACCTTTTTGTTTAATAAAGACAGGTTTTAGGATTTTTTTTTTGTCATTATGCTTGATTCTGTGCCTTAAAACCCCTATTTTGTTTTTTCTACAAACCTCAATGCACTTAACTCCCCGGCCGTTCCTGACAGTCTCAGCTCGTCCAGCTCTGACCTGTCAGAACAGCAGTGGACGAGCTGGGTTCATCAGACAGAGATCGGAGCCACAGGAGCGCAAACTCACTGCTCCGTGTGTCTCCGATCTAATAAAGAGGCAGCTGCAGGAGAAGGGATCACCCCCCATGCTCTCCTATGTGACCTGGCACATCTGCAGTGCCATCTAGTGGTTGCAGTGCTAATTTACCTGATACAGTGAATAATTGAAATCTTCATTATCTGATATTGTGAGTTATTCACAAAGCATCTGAACATGTTATTATATTCAGGATGTCACCAGACTCCTGTATGGACATACTTTGGGAAATGACAGGCCTACAATTTAAAAAAAAAACTTTTTTTCCATTAAAGTCTATGGTCTAGAAATCTGTACATCAGCAATGCGCTAGGGAGGTTACACAATTGTGTGAAAATTCCTCAATGCATATGCATGCCTTACATATATAGTATAGGCATAACTACACAAGATCCTTCTGTAACTACCATCTTCTTTTAGTTCTTAGAAAAGATAGAAAATAGCATTATACAATTCATTTAAAAGAACAATAAACTCGCCAAGCAGTTAACTGATTATTAGGAAATATGCACATTAAACACTTATGTTATCTGCTGTTCTAATCATTACCAAAGTTTTACATTACTCTTAATTAACATATTGTAGAATATTTGAACTCCCCAAGCACAGTCCATTAATCTTTATGTATAGTTTAATAATAAAGCAATCAGCATTTATGCGGTTATGCTAAGTTGAGATGAAGGGTGATACAATGGAGATTGACAGAGGCATTTAGGCTACTGGATTACAGTTGTTAGGTGAAATAGAAGTTTAAAGATCTCCCTGCAGTGCAGGCAATTTCTTGCTGCTGTAAAGGGGGATTTTATCTGAATGGCCATTTACCTGAAGAAAAGTTCAATAGTGACTGAGGCCACAGGGATACCATTCATCGACGAGAAGAATAGCGAATATTCAATGTTCGCGCCGAACTGTCTGCTAGTAAGCTGTTAAAGCTACTGGGAATGGTCAGGGCAAATTAAAAGGATGCTAGATCTGTTCTTTAACATTTTAACAGTATTGGGAAAAAGCCCTTTCTCTATAATCTGCATAAGTTAAAGTGAAAGAGAATGTATTATTATTATTATTATTATCTTTTTTTTATATAGCACTAACATATTTTGCATCGCTGTACATTAGAGTTGAGATGCAACACAAGATAACCCACAGGTACAGGTTTTGACATAGGAGGACTTCAGGATTCTGCCTGATTGGGTTTACAATCTAATAGGTTGGGAAACAGAGGATACAATATGTGGGGGTGGTACTGGCGCTTTGTGCTGGGTGAGCAGAAGAGAGCATAACTCTTGGAGTGTTTAGAAAGCCAGGTTGGTATGTGATCACAATTTCAAAATAGGAGACATGTAATTCTCAACACTCTGAGATGCATACATATTACATACATATTCAAGGTTCTTTTTGTTAGGACAGTTTGTTTCTTCCAGAAGATAGTGGCAGACCCCAAGTCCAGTTTTAAGTACTTATGACTTATAGTCTCAGATGTTCTAGTTTTTCTTTGCTAAAGGAAATCTACAAGAGTAAAACCTACCTCTAGTAATTGTAAAATGTATCTGAGAATAAAAGGTATATACTCATATACTTGGATTGGAATGTTTCCCCCACTAGCTGCAGTGGCTTACCTAACATACACTGAGGAGAACTAACACCACCACTATATATATCATAGGTGCCATTTTTTATGTAGCACTGTAGAACTAACTACAAGCTACTCAGTGTTTTCTCTGCCTCCAGTCCTTTAATTGGTATATGTTGCAGACAAAGATCTTTTAGTTCTCCTCTATATATACTCCATTAGAAATGCCAATTCTGGTTTAGGTAAAATAACTATTTGGCCAAAGTGAAATATACACTGGGCAAAAACTTCCTTAAGCTAGCCACACATGGTTTCGATTTTGGCATTCAATCAATCGTTCAAAAAAACGATCGATTGTAAAAAAAATCGATGTTCTGCCCACATAGTACAATCGACGATCATTGATCAATTTTTGTCAAATCGTCGATTGAAAAGTGATCGGACAGGTTGAAACATTTTGCTCGATTGGTCGATTTTTTGGCTCGATTTTTTTTGCTACTTCCCTTTAACTTCTGATTGAAACTAAATCATAAGAGAAATTCAATCGACGATTTTGGATTACTTCAATTAACTTTTCAGTCGAAATTGAACAATAATCGTGCTCCCCATGTGTAGTACATTAATTAAATTAAAATAGATTTTCGATTTTTTTTATCGAACTACAAAATCGAATCGAACCTAGATTGAACGCTAAATTGAACAATGTGTGGCTAGCTTTAGGGTAATAGTAAATCTTGTGAAGGAGTGGCAAGTCTGCTCCTCATTTGTATAGTATGCAGCCTGAATACATTTTCCCTGGGTCTAAAGCAAGGGTAGGGTAAGACCAACAGGCCTGCCAGTAGTATAAAGAAAAGAAGATAACCCCTCCGGGAGAACCAATTATTGAGAGGGTTGTGGGCCTGAAGCCAGGGCATCACCAAGATCACAAGAAGCAAGAAATGAAAGCAATTATAAAGATAATATACGGCCAATAAGAAGAGTCACAAGACACTCTATGACTCAAGGTAACATGCAGCATATTTCTTTGCATTGGCAGCTCTGTAAATCCAGTAAACAACACAGCATATTCATTAGTTCATTCTGCCTTTAATATTTGCCTAGGGCATCGTGAACTCTACATGCAGCTCTTACTCTCCAGATAATAAAGAAATCAGCATCTGATAAAAAGTAATTTTCTGCTGTCATAAAGATATGATTGCACAGAAAACCTGCATAGCTAAGAATAAGTATTCATGTTACTAATACATATTGCTATTATAAGGTGTAACGCTCCCTTCTTTGGGCAGACACATGGAAACCGCAATCTAACTAAAGTCAACATTTTTATTTTTAGATTTTGATTGCTAAAAGGCTAGAACCACATTCAGTACTGTCATCCAATGTAGGGGAGGGATTTGCTGGGATTGTCCTGAACTTTATATTTTAGGTACACAGCTCTATAAACAGTAAATGTAAGACTAAAGCCCCTCATACACCTTACAATCTTTCCATACAATTTTTGTACAATCAACTTTTCTTTTACCAAAACCATGTAATATGAGGACCTTTCTTAACCTTCCAATCAGTATGTATTCTATCAGGGAGGCAATTATGCTACATAGTTGTTGGTAGATCTAAAGGAAATTGTATAGAGTGATCTATAGGTGTATGGGGGGTTTAAATAAGAGTTATTCTATTTTTCATCCTACAACTAGAGTAAGAACTCATCAGTATGCCCCTTGACCTGGCTTACCACACCAGAAGTGACCTCGCCTCCAATCATGTGAGTCCCCCCAGCTGACGCTCATTTCCCGACCATTAGTGGGATATTATAGGTGAAGGTGGGGAGGGAAGGTCACCTCTGCTGCCTGGACCTTGCCGACAATTTGGGTAAGCGGCCGTCCCCCTCCTATGCCCATTACCTGTGACACCATCTGCCTCATGGCCACCTTTCCCTTCCCCTTTTTTTCCCCCCCTCCTAGGACATCTCTGGTTGGGACCAGGTCTTTTCCTGGGCTGGGAGTGTTTTGTCCTCCTGAGGCACCTTTCCTTCTACCACAGGTGAGTTGGGGCACCTGGTGGGTTGTGACTAGTGTTGAGCTCGAATATTCGATTTTCAAATATTTAGCTCGAATATCGCTATTTCGCCATTTCGCTAATATTCACGAATATATCATCGGATATCCGACGCGATCGCGATTTTTCGCGATTTATTGCGCTTTTATAATCGCGATCAATTGCAATGAAAGGGATCGCTATTATATAATCGCAATGCGATTTTTTAAAACGGAAATGACGGATATTCTCCCAGTCGAATATCCGAGCTCCTTTGACTTGCATGCATTGCGCATATTTGGTCGCATTGCGCTTTCTCGGATAATCACAATTTCGGATTCCGCCATTCTCTATTGACTTCAATGTATTGCGCACATTTGGTCGCATTGCGCTTTCTCGGATAATCGCAATTTCGGATTTTGCCATTCTCCATTGACTTCAATGTATTGCGCATATGTGGTCGCATTGCGCTTTCTCGGATAATCGCAATTTCGGATTCCGCCATTCTCCATTGACTTGCATGCATTGCGCATATTGGGTCACAAGTGCGATTGTTAGATCGCAATTCATGTCGTAAGTGCAGATGTTCGAGATTACGAATATGGAATCGAATATTATGGCGGATATTGACGAAATTACGCGAGTACGAATATTTCCTAGTCGCTCATCACTAGTTGTGACATGGGCTCCAGGCATGGCGGATTATGACCCTATCCCCACCTTCTACCCATATCCCCAGGGGGAACCATTTATCCCTTGGTTCACCACCAGGGCTGGGTGAACTATTTCACCGCCACCACCGGAGGGACTCGAGTTTCCTACCCATCATTCACGGGACCCACCCCGGGAAACCACTGAACGCCCCGATGGTCTGCCACCGACACGCATGACTAGCTGCCTGGCGCACGGGACTTACCCTGCTCTCTGCGTTTGATGCATATGGTAGAATTCTGGCCAATCGACTTCTCTCTGTGAGTAACAACTGTTTTGATGTACTATGATATGTCTCTGAGTAACAACTGTTTTGATATGTCTATTGCCAAATATCCAATATAAGATGTAATAATTATCTGAGTATGTCTGAACGAGATGAACATTATCAATGATCTATTGATACATGTCTATAATACATGTGTCTGTATATACGATCAATGCTTGAATGATTTTTGTCATATGCTAGGATATATGTACAATATACTTGTTGCCTAAAAAAGCTTTTTGTTTATATATCATAGAATTACCCTCCCTGAAGAAGCCCATGGGGCGAAACATGTAGGAGGACTATAAACATAAGATCCTTTGAGTTCTATTGGTGTGGCACGATTGCTAATCCACCATATATGCACTTACTATTTGTACATGATTTTTATTGTGATGTTTTATATGTATACTGATACTAGTCCAGCAATTTGTAATAAAGACTTTTTAAATGTACGACACAGGATCTCTTTGACTCAAGAATTGCAGACAAACCCTGTTAGGGCACTTTATCAGAGGTCTTTTTAATATCACCACATTGCCGGCAAGTCATTGCCTAACCGAGAAAACCAAAGCTATGTCAAACAATGGGTTCAAGTACATTGCAAAATACAAGAATAGCAATTAAAATGGTGTACTGCCCAGGTGCCCAAACTGTGGCCCTCTGGACATTTTTCAGCAGTCCTCCTCTATCCTACACTTGCGGCCCCCCCAGACCTTACTATTAATGCATAGGGCATCACCTGTTAAGGCATAGGAACTCACCTGTCCACCAATAAAATCCTTATACAAGTCAGTATAGATTGAAAATTGTATGTGCGGCCCTTTAGTGAAGCTGATGACACACTTGTGGCCCTCCATATCAACTCAGTTGCCCGTCACTGGTGTACTGCATTTATATTGGATCTAATGCCCAACTTCCCATAACCAGCCTTACCAGAGGTTATACTTTCATAAAGCAATAGCACAAAGTTATTTGCCAGTGCACAAATTGTGTTTACTCTTTTGTAAATGCATGTTGTTTAATCTTTACGACAACTTTCCTAATCTCTTACACTGACTACCATAATCTGAATTATAATAAATGGGTTATTTGCAAACACAGCCCGGATTTGGCACTGCAATACATCATTAAATATGTGTTGCATTACGTCAAGGCCTTGACCAGGGAAATCCAACACAAACATTTACACAAAGCAAAATACACATGGTTCTTTGGAGACATACTTATTGTGTTCTCAATTTAAGTTAAAAGTATTGAGTTTGTACAAAAATGCAGGTTCTGCTTTTATTACATTCCAATGTTTGTGGAAATGCAGTAATATTTGGTTTGGTAACTATATATGCAATCCTATGTGGCATAGGAGCTTATAGACAATATTAGAAAATATATTGAACAGGCTGAAAAGAGAGAAGCATAATGAAAAAAGGTCAACAGCTCATACAAATTTGCAGCAGAGAATCAATTTATCTTCAGGAAAAAATCATATTAGGAGCCAGAACAGTAAAGAGAAGGAAGAAGGAAAATGATTCCTGAATCATAAATACCAGTATTTAATCCATTAATTAAGCACAGAAATAAATCATACACATGGACACACACATTTCTCAAATTCATTTTTATATATCTGTGTACAACTGCACTGCAAACCCATATATACTATGTATATGTATTGTATTTTACTATCCAACAAAAAATCCACTGCTCCACTGTATAAGGTTACTAATTAAAATGAAATACTTTGCTTTAAATGCTTTTTTTGTTTTATATGTGACTTCTACTCTTATAGGATGCCAGTGGCCAGCATTTGTCGTTATTAGGAGGAAGCAATTACTTTAAACATACATTTTCTGCAGATAGCAATTTGGAAAGCAATGCGACAGCAGAACCCCAGGCTAATCCCATAGAGAAGGAAGTTATGGAAACCGATTGCGCCATAGAAGTAAAATGTAATTCCTTTTGAGAAATATTACTGAAATGCTCTATTTTTCTAAAAGAGAAAATGAAAATAGGAAATATTACATTTAAAAACAAACAAGATAAAGAAATCATTGGACATGCTAGCTTGATTTATTGGGTTATTATATACAGTGTCTGAGTGTGTGTAAATCCTGTGCATGGAGTTGGTGCTGGTAAACGCCTGTGGCCCAAGGCTGATGTAGGTATTAAATTGGTGGATTCGGTGAGATTAGAATGCTTACTATTGCAATGTTATGGAGCAGCTATCATTGAAGTTAAGGTAAGTCTTGTAATGTAGTCAGGTAGGGGTATGTGATGGGTACAAATACATAGTTTACTATGGACACTCCCTACTGCGTCAAAACAAATGCAAGGAAGTGGAAACTAGTAGTGAGCGAGAATATTCAAATATATTCAACGAATATCCTACATTCGAAATATTTTGCAATGACCCGCGATTTTAATCACACCCATGCATTTGAATGGGCTCTTCCCCACAGCCACAATAGGATGCAATTGGATGGTCTACAACGCAGCTCACCGCGCTTTTGGTTTAGGGCCACAGGCGGTTGCGTCCGATCGCAGAATAAATGTTCAAAAACAGAGGCAATTGGGTGTGATCATAATCGCGGCGGAAAGTTTGCCCGATCGTGCCAGATCGCTCCCAAATGCTTGCCATAACGATCGCTGTCGATCACCGCCCACAGTTAGAATTGTGGGAGATGGCAAAAGTGCTTGAAGGGCCTGGTCTGTGAATAGGTATGATGGTTGGGAGGGCCTCCCATTGACCCCACCCAGTACCCGTGGGGTGGGTTTGGCTGCACAGCAGCAATAAAATGAGGTCAGGTGATCTCATCAGGGGGAAATCATGGTCTTGATGAAAGACATTTGTGTGAAGGACAAGCAGGATTGCTTCCCCCTGTAGACTGTTGACACTTTATTTGGGTTATTTGCTATGGGGTTACCTGTGGGTTATGGGGTTACATGGGTTTTTTTAACAGTTCCCTTTAAGCCTTATTGCTGTTTTTGTTTGCTCATTAAAGTGTGGTTGGAAAATTTTGCTGAACTCCGGTGTGGTGACGGGGAACCCCTGGACCCCCAAAGTTCACTATATATTGTAAAGTTCAGGGGAAAAGAGATCACCAGAACAGCCATGCTTTGAACAAAACTCTAGTTTATTTTTACCAAAAATGGAAACAGAAATCAAAACTTGCAGAACATGAACACACATCCACTGATTTGTTTTTAGTCTTTGCATCTCATCAGTGATGCTCAGTATGTTCAAAGGTCCTGCCAGTCCTCCTATGCTTTCCACAGGAGCAGGTTTCTCCAGAGAGGTGAACTTTACAGACAGGCCTCACACATCAGTGTTCTCCCCAGAGCAGATTGGCCCGCCCGGGAGATTTTAGTCCCCGCCCGGCACACAAGTCCTCCGCGGCGAGCAGCCTGACAGGCTGCGCCTCCCATTCTTCAGAAGCGCGCCACAGCCACTGAAAGACTCCGGCCCGCGGCATACTACCGGAGCCGCGTGCCGGAGTCTTTCAGTGGCTGCGGTGCGCTCCTGAAGAATGGGGAGGCGCCGCCTGTCAGAGGACTTGTGTCGCTGGCCGGCAGCCTATCAGAGAGGCCGCCGGACCGGTGCAGGCGGCGCGATGACGTCATTGCGTCATGACGTCATCGCGCCGCCCGGCTGAAAAAAAATTCTGGGGAGAACACTGCACATGACCACTGCTCCTCTAGTCCACATCCTCTCTGCTCACCTGAGGTTTTTCAGTCAGAGTTCCTGTCTGGCTCACAGCTATTTGGAAATCCTGGAGTGTATTCTGGGTGGACCTTCCACCCAGTTCCTTCCATCCCACTCTAGAGTCTAAGACCCTAAACAACCTAAAAAAAATGTCAACCCATGGTGGCCCCTGTTTTTCCCCAGACTCCAACAACTTAAGATTTAGTCATGTCGAGTAATCCACCAATAAACTCATAATCGAGTCTACTAGTCATTTGATGATGTCATCACACAGAGGCAGCGGAGGAACAAAGTGTCCAACAATGTTCTCTGTAAAACTGCCAACAGTAAACATGCCAATAAAACAAAACAAATACTAATGCCTTGAATTTTGTGGTAAATGTAAGTGCAAATCAGAAAGTGGGTACAGCTTAAACCATGGCAGCAAAGGTACACAAAATACATAGAGTCCACACTACACACTGTGGTTTACAAACTGTCATTACAGAACAATTATAACTATAAAGCTATTCAATGTGCTCTGGACTTGATGAATCGCGGCAGTGCTAGGGTGATCTGTGTTACTGTGCGGATGCCGTTTCAGATGGCTTTGTATACTTTTATTGTACTTTAGCAGTTTGTGTGGTCTAGTGTAAGGGCTATTTCACACGATATGCATTGTGTTTTAAAAATGTGTGCGTTTTTGTACTGAATGTGTTTTTACATAGACCAATGTTACCATCCAGACTGCATGCGTTTTTAAAAACTCACTGCTGTATGCATTTATTCATTTTTCATTGGTTTGTTCAAAAACGCAAACACAAATGCATATGTAATGTCAAAAACGCATGCGTTTTTGTACATATGAGGAGACGCATGCCTATACAAAATGCACATAAAAACTGCATAAAGTGTGAAATGGCCCTACAGCATTTCCATATTTGTGATGTTTGTCTGTCACCTACTGCCTCTGCTGCCATATCTTTGGTCTTGTGTTTATTTTACCACCATTTTTATGAAGTGAATAAATACATTGATCAAGGAACGGGTGTCAGCGTTGCGTATACAAGTGCGCATACGGAGAGAGGAAAAAACACATGATTTGTCAATTCCTCTCATTGACTTGTGATTCTGAAGTCGAGTTGTCAACAATTGTGTGAATTATTTATTGTTAAGTAGTTCTGTAGTGTAGTGGAATACACATTGTAAATGTATATATTTGTATATTGTCATGGCCATGACATGGTTAAAAGAATGTATATATACCTTGTATATATACGTATGTATACATACTGTGTTTTTTCTCTAATATAAGACACTGTCTTATATAAATTTTAGGTGTGAAAAATGCACTAAGGCTTATTTCTGGGCTTAGAAGAAGTGACAAAACGCCTTCTGCCATGTATTTTCTAAATATGGAAGCTTTTTCTGGGACATGGTAGGTCTTATTTTTGAGAAAGGGCTTATATTAGAAGCAAAGGGGGGGATAGAAGCTAGGTCTTTCGGGGGAGGTCTTACTTTCGGGGTAGGCCTTATATTAGGGGAAACAGGGTATAAAATGTTTCTTCTGTGCAGCAGCTGCCAGGGATCACTTAGACCTCAGTTTTGCACTATTTTGAGTAAGTTCTCTGCCTGGAGGCTAAAGTCCCTCCCAGGACAGAGGTTATATATTTACCTCTTTGCTGTTTTTTGAGGTTTTTTTCTCCTGGGCTGGTGCTCACACCAGAACTGGAGCCCTGCGCTCCTTTCTTCAATGAGCTTAACCTCCTCCTGTAGCCTAAATGGGGTTCACAGCTGAGGGTCTGGGTGAGAAAGTCTCCACTTCTCTACAAGTGTAACCTCTTTCATGGACTGTCTTTCTGTACATGCTGGGTAAGCGAGCCATCAGCATCCCTGAGCAGCTGGTTAGTTGTTGGACTGTAGCCTCCTCCTGTATATACTTTTCTTTTGGTAAACTATAAATACCCCCTAACCAGCTGCGAGGATATTCCGTTTATTCCATATATTTGTGTGCAAGCTGTGTGACAGAGTTGGAACAAAGAATTATCGAAAAGAACCTGGTTGCCCTGGCAAAGTACGCCCGGCAACGCTACAGTTCTATGGATCAAGAAGTCAATCCTGACATAACTGAAAACCTTGCATACGTTGTGAGTTTGTCCCTGGGCCCTGGAAAGCTGAGACACATTTTAGTACCAATTGAATGGAGTCACAGTATGGTTGGCAGGAGCACTGCAATTTTATCTAGGGGGCATGAGAGACATGCCAAGAAGCAAACCAGGAAGTTGGGAATATGGAGAGCACAGGAATGCAACCACAATACTGGGGGCACTAGAACTTTGATGTAGCTCTATAAGGCAGATACTTCAACACCATCTATTGTGCACCCAGAAAGTATTCACAGGTTCATCACTTTTTACACATTTTGCTATATTACAAAAAAATTTTAATAACATTTTTTCCTCAGAATTCTACACACAACCGTCCATAATGTCGTGAAAAAAATTACTTGAGGATTTGGCAGATGTTTTAAACATAAAAAAAATTTGAAATCACTCGTGCTTGTTCACATATATATTGAGCCTTTGTTCAATACTTTCGCCCATTCCTCTTTGCAGCACCTCTCAAGTTGGATAGGAAGCGTCGTAATAGGAAGCCATTTTAAGATTTCTCCAGAAACATTCAATCGGATTCAAGTCTGGCTGGGTCACTCAAGGACATTCACACAGTTATCCTGAAGCCACTCCTTTTATATCTTGGCTGTGTGCTGAGGGTTGTTGTCCTGCTGAAAGATGAACCCAGTTCTATAAGGCTCTGGAGCAGGTTTTCATCTAGGATTTCTCTGTACATTGCTGCGGTCACCTTTTTCTGACAAGTCTCACAGTTCCTGTCGCAAAAAAAAACAACACAGCATGATTGCTGCATTGAAAGTTGTCCTACTGGAAGGTTCTCCTCACTCCACAGAGGACCTCTAGAGCTCTGACAAGAGCTGTGACTAAGGTCCTTCTCCCCCGATCACTTAATTTAGATGGTCAGCTCTAGGAAGCGCCCTGGTGGTTTTGAACTTCTTCCATTCATGGATGATAGAGGCCACTGTGCTTACTGGGGTCTTCAAAGCAGCAGAAAATCTGTCCTCGAGAGATTCATGCTTGGTTTGTGCTCTGACATGAACTGTCAACTGTGGGATCTTATATAGACGAGTGTGTGCCTTTTCAAATCACGTCTGATCAACTGAATTTACATCACATGAACTTCAGTTAAACTATAGAAACATCACAAGGATAACCAGGGGAAACCGGATGCACCTGAGTTCAATTTTGAGCACCATTGCAAAGGCTGTGAATACCTATGTACATGTGCTTTCTCCATGTTTTAATTTCTTATTAATTTGCCAAAATCTCAAGTAATCGTTTACTCATTTTTATTATGGGGTGTTGTGTGTAGAATTCTGAGGAAAAAATATATTTATTCCATTATAAAATAAGGCTGTAACATGACAATGTGGAAAAAGTGATGTACTGTTAATACTTTATGGATGCACTGTACATTCCAGTCTCAGGTACCCCAGTGACAAGTTTGGTCATACCTACTACCTCCCCATATCTTCCATGTGTCACTCCAGTGTTCCAATGGCAGAAAATTGTAGCATGTTATACCCAAAGCAAACAGAGGTGAAAACTGTAGAGCCTTTATCTATCTTTTTCTTTCTATGTTGGTCATTTAGATCACATAAAACTTAAATGTTCCTTTTACAGCTCAGAACTCTTCCATATTCCTAACCTCTAATTGGGTTTTATAGGAGAAATTAGTTAGGTGGCATTATGGTTTGAAGATTATTTAATAAAACCATAATTAGGGGCATGTGAGGTTTTAAGTGTTTAATGTGCATTTAAGTATGTATGGGTTCAGAAGCTTGCTGGGGTCAGGGACCTGCCTTTTAATGATTATAATTTAATCAAAGCTTTACGCACAAAGAATATTGAAGAGCAGATTTGTAATTGTTCATTCACCTCTATTAAATCAGGAAGCCCAAAATGAATGCTTAGGGGTTAGGTTTTAGTTAGAGTTATTTAGATATTCATGCTAGCATTCTAGCAGTTGATTTTTTTTGCTATGATTAATCCCTATAGGAAGCAGTTAAAGATGAACTCCAACTCTAAATTAAGAGTTGCACAGTAGTATGAGCTCCTCTCCTATACTGAAATAGCTTACTCTGATGTAACTGCACACTGTGAGCTTTCTAAGGGTTCTTTCGCACTATATGTGTTTTATTGTGTACTAGTAAAGTACAGAGTGCACACTATAGGTGCATTACCACATGCTCTGCATCATTCATGCGTCATACAAGTGTATGAGAAATGCTCATACTGTGGTAACAAGATACATTGATGCAATATCCTATGAAAACCATGTGGTAACCAATACACACTTATGCATTGCAGTGAAAGCAATGTAGACTATATAGTGTGGATGAGCCTTTATAGCCTAGGTACCCAATCTATGGCCCTTTGGGCATTCTTCAGTGGCCCCCACAGTCCTGCACTTGTGGCCCCTGAAACCTAACTTATTGCATATGGCATAGGAACTCACCTGTTTGCCGACCCCCTCTAACTGACAAGTTTTCGCCTGGGATCTTCTTGGAGAGGGAAGAGGAGCAGAGGCAAGGCTTTTGCTCAGACGCCATCTATGTCGCTGATTGGCTTTCGCGTATTCCAATAGGTGGGCTCAGCCTGAGCAGACAGGTGAGTGCCTATACTTCCACTATTCCACCAACGAACGGGAGAATGATCGTATAATACATATATATTGAGGCACATAACCTTTGACGATATATATCACACAAAATGTGTATCGCCGTTCCCTAATGCTTGGAGAATATTTTTTTTTTGTTATTTAAAAATGAGAAATAATGTCTTCTAATTATACCTGCTGTAATATTTTCCCATTAAAATTGCTTATACAAGTCAGTATAGATTGAAAATGTTATGTGCGGCTCTTTAGTGATGCCAAGGGCCGCACTTGTGGCCCTCTATATCAACTCAGTTGCCCACCACTGATATAGAGCATCAGTTCCTGGCTGGCTCTTTTTAAACTATTCCTGCCCTCCTTCATTGATCTTTCATTCAATGGATTTAATCTTTTCATTCATGAAGGCTCAGCATGTGGGTGCAATCCACAGCACTCTGTATGCAAAAAACCTATAAGGCTTAGGCTACACTTACGCTAAAATCCCTACATTGAAGGTTAACGCAATGGAGGCTTGACCTATGACTTGTCTATTGACAGTAAATGGAGGCAGTAATGATGAATGAGCAGTAGTGATGAGCATAGACAATATTTGAATTTGCAATATTTTACAAATAATTCTCTTAATATTCGATTCAATATTTGTGAATATTCGCAAGTCAAGTGTATGGCCATGCATTGCAAAAATATAGTCCTAAATATAATCGCAAATTACCTTCAAAATGAATATGCCACAGGAGGTATTTATTTTTGCATTGCTAATATAAAATCGCAATGCATCGCCATAAGCTTCCCAATGCATAATATCATGAATATTCGAAATTGCCAATATCCGTGAAATTTGCGAATTCGTCAAATATTTTCTCAATCCAAATATTCAAGCTCAACACTAATGAGCATGCTGACAATATTCATATTCGCAAAATATTACAAATTTTTCACCTGATATGTGCAATAAATTCGTAAAATCGTGAATTTGTGTTCTCCAGTCATTATCAGCTTCCTTGCGCAAATCGGCACTTGTACATGCACATATTGCAAACGCAATGTATGGTAGTTCTGATGAAAAATATATTGAATATCCACGATTACGAAGATACTATATCGAAAACATGGCCCCTACGAAGTGATGGGGGGGGGGGGGCTTGCACTCACTAAGCGCATCCAAGCCCATAGTATAACCCAAGTATAACCTAAGTAGATAAGTAAGTCTTCCTACTAGCACAGAACGATTGAGGGCCTTTTACACTATACCCACTGCATTGTGTTCCAGCAATACACGTGGTAGCATTATGGATGCACTGCATTGGCATAACTGCATGATAATAATAATAAATGAATAGTGTTTATTTGAACTTTAGTGACATTCCAGGTCAAGTAATCTTATTTTAAGATATTTAAATCCTATACATCTTTTTTTAGTACCTAGAAAATATCCATTTCAATTTGTACTGGAAATACACCCATTTCTGTGTCTATGGGAGAAGTACTGATTGCATAGTTTTGAAGACTATAAATAAATGAATAAAGCATTTCAGAAATATGATTTTGGGAAAGAAAGCTATTCAGGAGATAATCCCAAAAATAATAGCTACATATTCTGGATGTGACATACAGGGAATGCAGAATTATTAGGCAAATGAGTATTTTGACCACATCATCCTCTTTA